>OY740792.1:0-445465 GCA_963514005.1 Raja brachyura
GTCTCTCTCCCCCTTCTCTTTGTCTCTCTGTCTCCCTCTCTGTCTCTCTCTCTCTGCCTCTCTCTCTCTCTCTGTCTCTTTTTCTCGGTCTCCTCCTGTCCTCTCCTCTCTCTCTCTCTCTCTCTGTCTCTGTCTCTCTCTGTCTCTCTCTCTCTCTCTCTCTCTTTGTGTCTCTCAGACATTCCTGGGATCCTGTGGAGTTCCGGCAGACAGCAAAACGATGTCTGTAACACGAGAACAAACCGTCTACCTGAGAGAGGGAACGAGAGGGGGGGAGAGAGTGGGGGGGAGAGAGTGGGGAGAGAGTGGGGAGAGAGAGGGGGGAGAGAGGGGAGGGGAGAGAGGGGGAGAGAGTGGGGAGAGGGGGGGAGAGGGAGAGAGGAGGAGAGAGAGTCACTTCATACATGAGTGTCAAGGGGTCAGGGTTATGTAGAGAGACGAGGAACTGCGGTCTTCTCTCCCTGGTGACAGATTCCTCCTCTGGGTGGAGAGAGAGAGAGAGAGAGAAGGGGAGAGAGAGGAGCAGAGAGGTGTGGGGAGAGAGAGAGGGGAGAGAAAGCGAGAGGGGGGAGAGAGAGGAGGGGAGAGGGGGGAATGAGAAGAGGAAGAGAGAGGAGAGGGGGCATTGGTTGTAATTTTTGTATGATTATTGGTTGTTGTGTGTGTATGGGGAGGGGGGAGAGGAGGGGGGTGATGGGGGCTAGATGGGACAGTTTGGTACTTTAGGAACTTGTCGACCACCTTTCTTGTTGGCAAAATAAAGCATTTCATCGAACCTGTGATAAAGACCCGAAACGTCACCCATTCCTTCTCTCCACAGATGATGCGTGATCCGCTGAGTTACTCCAGCACTTTGTGTCTAACTTTGATTTAAACCAGCTTCTGCAGATCCTTCTGACACAACTTTCTGAATCTATCTGTAACTTTGTTTAACTTTGTGAAACTTTGTTTAACTTTGTTTAATTCTCTCCCCCCTCTCTCTCACCCTTTCTCCCCCTCCTCTCTCGCTCTCCCCTTCTTCCCTCTCTCTCCCCTGCACAAAATGCCACAAACATTTCTCTCCCCATGGCACTGAATCCTGGGAATTTAGAGAGTTCACAGATACATCCCTGTATCTGTGAGGAGAGAGCGGAGCAGTGGGATTAATGTGGATTCACAGATTCACGGACTCACGGTTTCACAGATACTGGGGTACAGAAATCCAGGGCTGTAGGGAGGAGAGGGGGGAGTGGGGTTAGTGTGGGTGTGAGAATAATGAATCATATTTCCATTTCTCTGCCATTTATTTCACAATACTGAAGGTATAAAATATTAAGCGACTAAAATTTCACAAACATCAGCAAAAGGCCGAGAGGCACAGGAGGCCAGACAAGGCCGCACAGGCCACAGGGCGTTCCTCCAGGACACCGGGATCCGGCCTGCTGGTCCCGACAACTCCAGTAACAGAACCAGGACAGTGACGGCAAAGGAGAAGCACCAGGCGAACATGCACCAGATGCCCTGCCGGCCCCACCAGGCCGAAGCATGTACTACCAGGCTGAAGGGCATACACGTACACAAGGCCGCAGCCAAACGCACTAGGCCCAAACGCGACGTCACGGCCTAGGTGTTGAGCACAGCCATCTTCCTGGGGAGAGGAGGGGATGGGGGGATGGGGGGAGGAGAGGGAGAGGGAGAGGGAGAGGGGGAGGGAGAGGGGGAGGGGGATAGGGAGAGAGAGTCAGTCACATCCTTGATTACAGGAACATGTCAAAGAGTATTTAGCATCGCCCCTCTTGCCCCCCTCCCCACAATGGAGACATGTTGATGCCGGGACTCAAGGAGCCTGAGCTACAGGGAGAGGTTGGGCAGGGCTGCTAACTCTCACGCATTGAGTGTGAGAATCACACATTTGGCCAAATTCTCAAGCTCTCACACTGATTCTGTGATCAACGAGAATTTCAAAACTCATATCAAGTGCATGGGCTGTGGGTGTTGGAGAGCCGGGGCTGAGGGAGAGATGGAAGCAGAAGTAGCGGCGGGGACAGATGCGGACGGGGAGCCGGGGCTGGCGAGTGTTTGCCGGGCTGGCCAGTGTTTGCCGGGCTGGCCAGTGTTTCCCGGGCTGGCCAGTGTTTGCCGGGCTGGCCAGTGTTTGCCGGGCTGGCCAGTGTTTGCCGGGCTGGCCAGTGTTTGCCGGGCTGGCCAGTGTTTGCCGGGCTGGCGAGTGATTGCCGGGCTGGCCAGTGTTTGCCAGGCTGGCCAGTGTTTGCCGGGCTGGCCAGTGTTTGCCGCGCTGGCGAGTGTTTGCCGGGCTGGCGGGTGTTTGCCGGGCTGGCCAGTGTTTACGGGGCTGGCCAGTGTTTGCCGGGCTGGCGAGTGTTTGCCGGGCTGGCGAGTGTTTACGGGGCTGGCCAGTGTTTGCCGGGCTGGCGGGTGTTTGCCGGGCTGGCGGGTGTTTGCCGGGCTGGCGAGTGTTTACGGGGCTGGCCAGTGTTTGCCGGGCTGGCGAGTGTTTGCCGGGCTGGCCAGTGTTTGCCGGGCTGGCCAGTGTTTGCCGGGCTGGCCAGTGTTTGCCGGGCTGGCGGGTGTTTGCCTGGCTGGCCAGTGTTTGCCGGGCTGGCGGGTGTTTGCCGGGCTGGCCAGTGTTTGCCGGGCTGGCCAGTGTTTGCCGGGCTGGCCAGTGATTGCCGGGCTGGCGAATGTTTGCCGGGCTGGCGAGTGTTGGCCGGGCTGGCGAGTCGCTCACTGCAGCTCCGGCCATGGAGCAGCCTCAGTGCGAGAGTCGGAGGCGTCGGAAGCGTTGCGCTGCTGCCGTTAGTCTCTGTGCCAAATTCGTCCTAATGACCAGCGTGGATCAGGCTGCGGCTCTGGAGAGAAGGAATGGGTGACGTTTCTGGTCGTGACCCTTCTAACGGTCTCGACCCGAAACCTTTAGAAGGATCTCGACCTGAAACGTCACCCATTCCTTCTCTTCAGAGATGCTACCTGTCCCGCTGAGTTACTCCAGCATTTTGTGTCTTTCTTCGGTTCAAACCAGCATCTGCAGTTCCTTCTCACGCAATGAGACCCAACAAGACGACTTTGGAGCTAGTACCAGGTAGTAAGCGGGTGAGGGAGGGACGGAGAGAGAGGGGATGTGAAAGAAATCGATATTCATACTCAATCGGGGAAATTAGTTGATATCTGTCTTTAAATTGATATTTTGTTCATCTTTAAATGTAAGTCTTGGATTCATGTATGGCGGGAACAAATAAGTCAAAGTCAAAGTCAAAGTCAAACAAACTTTATTGTCATTTAGAAATACATTGATATATGCAGTTCCAAACGAAATTACGTTGCATTTGGCTCCCTGTGCAACACGATAAATTAACCGAAGGATAGGTATGTATGAAAAGGATAAATAGACAATAGTGGCAGCCCATTTACATGGCATTCAGGAGTCTGATGGCTCGTGGGAAGAAGCTGTTGCGGAACCTTGATGTTCTGCTCCTCATGCTGCGGTATCTTTTTCCCGAGGGCAGCAGAGTGAACAGTCCGTGATGGAGATGTGTGGGGTCCTTTATGATACTGCTGGCCTTAGACACACAGCGTTTGGTCGCAATATCCCCGATTGAGGGGAGATAGGTCCCGATGATTTTTTCCGCTGTCCTCACCACTCTCTGCACAGACTTCCAGTCGGAGGCTCTACAGTCCCCAAACCAGACAGAGATACAGCTGGTCAGAATACTCTCTATGGTGCCCCTGTAGAAAGTAGTGAGGATGGGATGGGGGAGATGAGCTCTTCTCATCCGGCGCAGAAAGTGCAACCGCTGCTGCGCTCTCTTAACAGTTGATGAGATGTTAGTCGACCAGGTCAGACTGTTAGTGACCTGCACCCCCAGGAACTTTGTGCTACTGACCACCTCCACATCGCTGTCATTGATGTGAAGTGGTGTGGGACTGTGCCGGGTTTTCCTGAAGTCGACGATAATCTCCTTTGTTTTCTCGACATTCAGGATCAGGTTGTTCGTATTGCACCAGTCCACCAGTTGTTTCACCTCCTCCCTGTAAGCCAGCTCATTGTCGTCCCTGATGAGGCCCACCACTGTTGTGTCATCTGTATACTTCATGATGTGGTTTGTACTAAACCTGGCACAACAGTCGTGAGTCATCAGGGTGAACAGCAGTGGACTCAGGACACAGCCCTGAGGGGAGCCGGTGCTCAGAGAGATGGTATTGGAGGTGTTATTTTCAATCCTCACAGACTGTGGTCTGTTAGTGAGGAAGTCCAGTAGCCAGTTACACATGGGGGTGCCGAGGCCCAATGGAACCAGTTTGCTTATCAGTTATTGCTTATCAATAAGCAAAGGCTTATGGTAAATACAAACTACAAATTAACTTCAGAAAATGAAAGTAGTAGAGATGAACTTTGCCCTTCACTTTACAAAGAATAACCTCAGGAATTATGGAGTAAATGTCATTCAAATACTCTGCAACCTTGGAATAATATTGTTCTGTTCAAGTCTGATAGGTAAGTCTTGATTTGTTCAATATTATAATTAGTTCAAAAATACAGTGTGGAAACAGGCCCTTCGGCCCCTCGAGTCCGTGCCGACCATCGATCACCCGTTCACACTGGTTCTATGTTATCCCACATTCTCATCCACTTCCTACACACTAGGGGGCAATTTACAGAGGGCCAATTAACCTACAAACCCGCACGTCTTTGGGATGTGGGAGGAAACCGGAGCACCCGGAGGAAACCCACGCGGTCACAGGGAGAACGTGCAAACTCCACACAGACAGCGCCCGAGACCAGGATCGAACTCGGGTCTCCTGCGCTGTGGAGCATTAATTGTAATGCTAATACTTGGGCCTCCGCTGATATGCCGGGATGATTACCCAATATTACTGATTATTAATTGTATTATTGATTATATATGTTGCACCCGTTCTCCTTCATCTGTACATTGTGAGCAGCTTGCTTGCATTTAGCGGATAGCACACAACAAAAGCTTTTCCCTGTACCCCACTACAGGTGGCAATAGTAAACTAAATCAATCTATTTACATGTATCTGTGTGTGGTTGCTTTAACCGGCCTGTTAAGGTGCAGCAACTGGGAATGTCATTGTCCTGATGTCGCTGCACGTGACAACTAAACACTCGTCTTCATTCTACACTTGAAATTACCACAATGACATTTAAACGGCATTCGGACAGGTACACGTGTGGGAAGGAACTGCAGACGCTGGTTTAAACCAATAGACACAAAGTGCTGGAGTAACTCAGTGGGACAGGCAGCATCTCTGGAGAGAAGGAATGGGTGACGTTTTGGGTCGAGACCCTGCTTCGGACTGATGGTCTAGTTAATTGGCTTGGTATAAGTGTAAATTGTCCCTAGTGTGCGTTAGAGTTCAAGTTCAAGTGAGTTTATTGTCATGTGTCCCTGACAATGAAATTCTTGCTTTGCTTCAGCACACAGAACATAGTAGGCATTGACTACAAAACAGATCAGTGTGTCCATGAATAAATAAATAAACTGATAAAATGCAAATAACAGATAATGGGTTATTAATGATCAGAGTTTTGTCCGAGCCAGGTTTAATAGCCTGATGGCTGTGGGGAAGTAGCTATTCCTGAACCTGGTCGTTGCAGTCTTCAGGCTCCTGAACCTTCTACCTGAAGGTAGCGGGGAGATGAGTGTGTGGCCAGGATGGTGTGGGTCCTTGATGATGCTGCCAGCCTTTTTGAGGCAGCGACTGCGATAAATCCCCTCGATGGAAGGAAGGTCAGAGCCGATGATGGACTGGGCAGTGTTTACTACTTTTTTAAGTCTTTTCCTCTCCAGGGCACTCGTTGCCGAACCAAGCCACGATGCAACCGGTCACCAAGCTCTCTACTGTGCACCTGTAGAAGATACAGAGAGTCCTCTGTGACAAACCGACTCTCCGTAATCTTCTCAGGAAGTAGAGGCGCTGATGAGCTTTCTTGATAATTGCATTAATGTTCTCGGACCAGGAAAGATCTTCACAGATGTGCACGCCCAGGAATTTGAAGCTCTTGACCCTTTCAACCATCGACCCGTTGATATAAACAGGACTGTGGGTCCCCATCCTACTCCTTCCAAAGTCCACAATCAGTTCCTTGGTTTTGCTGGTGTTGAGGGCCAGGTTGTTGTGCTGGCACCATATGGACAGTTGCTCGATCTCTCTTCTATACTCTGACTCATCCCCATCAGTGATACGTCCCACAACAGTGGTGTCATCAGCGAACTTGATGATGGAGTTCACACTGTGACCTGCTACGCAGTCATGAGTATAGAGTGAGTATAGCAGGGGGCTGAGCACGCAGCCTTGAGGTGCTCCCGTGCTGATTGTTATCGAGGCTGACACATTTCCACCAATACGAACAGACTGTGGTCTGTGGATGAGGAAGTCAAGGATCCAATTGCAGAGGGACGCGCAAAGACCCAGTTCTGCGAGTTTGGTAACCAGCTTGGAGGGGACGATTGTGTTAAATGCCGAGCTGTAATCGATGAATAACAGCCTGACATATGAGTTTTTGTTGTCCAAGTGGTCCAGAGCGGAGTGGAGGGCCAGCGAGATCACATCCACCGTTGATCTGTTGTGGCGGTAAGCGAACTGCAGTGGGTCCAGGTTTTTGTCGAGGTAGGACTTGATTTGCGCCATGATCAACCTCTCGAAGCACTTCATCACCACAGGCGTTAGTGCCACAGGTCGATAGTCATTGAGGCACGTCACCTTGCTCTTCTTGGGCACCGGTATTATTGATGCCCTTTTCAAGCAGGTGGGAACCTCAGACCTCAGAAGTGAGAGGTTGAAAATGTCCGTAAAAACTCCAGCCAGTTGGTCCGCACAGGTTTTTAGAACACGACCAAGTATGCCATCACGTCCAGACGCTTTTCGAGGGTTCACCCCTCTGAAGGATTTCCTGACATCGGCCTCTGTGACTGAGACTGAAATACCATCACAGCGAATGGGGGCTCGGGAAGTCACATCGGTGTTCTCCCTATCAAAGCGTGCGTAAAACGCATTGAGCTCATCAGGGAGTGATGTATCGCCGACATTCGAGCTGCCTCCTGGTTTCGCCTTGTAAGAGGTGATTGCATTCAGGCCCCGCCACAGCTGCCGAACATCTGTCTCATCCTCCAGCTTGGAGCAGAAGTCCCTTTTCGCCTTTTTGATGGCCTTACCGAGCTCGTATCTGGACTTCTTGTAGACCACTGTGTCATCAGACATGAATGCCCGGTGTCTGGCCTTCAGAAGAGTGCGGATCTCAAAGTTCATCCAAGGTTTCTGATTGGGAATGACTCGGAAGGTTTTTGTAGGGATGCAGTCCTCCACACATTTCTTTATTAAGTCTGTAACGACTGTGGCGTATTCATTCAAGTCCGTCGTCGAGTCCTTGAACATTGCCCAGTCTACAGACTCCAAACAGTCCTATAGTTGTTCTTCTGCCCCCCCCCCCCCCCCCCCCGACCAGCTCTGTACTGTCTTTAATTGCTGCCTGTAGGCAGGAAGAAGCAGCACCGCCGTATGGTCGGATTTACCGAAGTGAGGGCGAGGGATAGAGCGGTAGGCATCCTTGATGGTGGTGTAGCAGTGGTCGAGGGTGTTTGGCCCTCTGGTGCAGCAGGAGACGTGTTGGTGGAAGTTGGGGAGTGAGTTCTTTAGGTTTGCCTTATTGAAGTCCCCAGCAATGGTGGTAAATGCCTCGGGGTAAGACGTCTGGTGTTTGTTGACCACGGCGTGCAGCTCCTCCAGTGCCAGACGGACGTCTGCCTGGGGTGGGATGTAGACCGCAGTCAGGATGATGGAGGTGAATTCCCTCGGTAGGTAGAAGGGACGGCACTTCACCGCCAGATGTTCAAGGTGTGGAGAGCAGGAGTTGGACAGGTCTACCACGTCTGAGCACCACGCAGAGTTGACCATGAGGCAGACACCCCCTCCTCTCCCTTTCCCCAATGTCAGTGTACGGTCCATGCGGTGGATGGAGAACCCTTCAGACTGGACCGCTGAGTCTGGGGAGCTGGGGGTGAGCCATGTCTCTGTGAAACAGAACACAGAGCATTCCCTCAGCTCCCTTTGATAAAGCAGCCTTGCCCTTAAGTCCTCCACTTTGTTTTCAAGG
The DNA here is from genome assembly GCA_963514005.1 of Raja brachyura. Next base: position 8,114 of record OY740792.1, read on the forward strand.
GATTGTACATTGACCAGTAGGATAGTAGGGAGAGGGGGCCGAAGTCCCCTGCGCTTCATTCTGACCTGAAGTCCTGCCCGTCGACCACGTTTCCGGACACAATGGAGGCTTCCCCTTTGTTTTCAGGTACTGTGTTTCCTGTACCTGTTGTTTCTGCGGACCAGCGCTGGAACTGGAATTCCTTCACAGACGGCAGCTCCAGTTCCGTAACGAACGGGGGTTCCCTCAGAGTCAGCAGCTCCAGCTTCATTGAGGAGGAGTCTCCGGGCGGTGAGTTATGAAATCGAGCGCGGGACTTTACTCCACAGAGACCCAGGAGCCGTTGGAGCGGGAGGACCCAAATATGTAACGTTCCACACTTCAAAGGAAGTGCTCTGGTGCAAGCAACTGATTGGTGGAAGCAGACTGGAGGAACCAGTTGATTGGGTGAAACCAAAGATCCTATAGCGGAGCAAGATAGGCCACTCCTGCGAAATGCAATGGGCTGGTGTGTAGTACTCAACGTAGTGGAAAGTGGGCATTTTGTTTGTCCATTTCAGTAACCGGAACCTACCCGACCCGACCCGCAGTGTAATCAACGTTCCGGGGGAGGGAGGGGGGGGGGGACAGTTTGTGTGTGCGATATAAGGCTAGATTCATAATTCTGTTAGTTCATAATTCTGTTAATTCTTGTTAAAGAATAAAATTATTAAATGTAATAGATGAATTTGGCTCCTGGATATAGAATAAATTGGAATAAAAGTGAAATTTTGTCATTACAGCCCCAGAAAGCGAATCATCTATTATAATTTCCATTTCAAATTGCAACGTAAAAATGTAAGTATTTAGGTATTCAAGTTACCAGAAGATATAAATCATTATTTAACGCTAATTTTAGTCCTTTGTTAAATAAATTGAATGCTCTGATTAAATTTTGGAAAACGCTAAATAAATGTATTATTTGTGGTAGCACTATCATTTTTATAGCATGCTATAAAATGCTATAAAAATGATAGTGCTACCACAAATAATACATTTATTTAAATCCATACCAATATATATATACCAAAATATATATATTTTAAATTAGACTCTAATATTACTAATTTTATATGGGATTACAAAGCACATAGAATTAAAAGAAATCATTTGTGTAAACCTAAAGATGTAGGGGGACTTGCACTGCCTATTTTTTTTAATATTATTATTGGGCAGTGCATATTAAGAATATTATTTATTGGTTGGATTGTCCTTCTCAACAAATGGAATAGATAAGAATGGAGAAAGAGGATTGTTTTCCTTACGATTTAGGAGCGATCCTCTTCTCCCCGATAAAATTGAATAATATATTATATAGGAAGAATCCAATCATACACAATATAATTCGAATTTGGAAACAAATAAAATTAACTTTAAAATTAAGAAACTTATCATCATTAACACCGATAGTGAATAATCCGGTATTTAAACCATCTTTTATGGATAAAACATATAGACAATGGGAAAGATTGGGAATTAAAAAGTTGGGTGACATGTATGAAATGGGAAATTTATTATCATTTCAACAATTAAAATCAAAATTTAATCTGAATAATAATCAATACTTTAAATATTTACAGATATGTGACTTTATAAAAAAATATATACTAAGATTTAAGAATATAATGATAGATCCACTGGAAGAAGCAATGAATATTAAGGCGGACTCACAGAAATTAATATCATATCTATATAACACTATTCTTAACAGAGAGTTGCCATCAACAGAGGCAATTAGACAAGATTGGGAAAAAGATTTAATGATAAAAATTTCTAAAAGAATCATGGGAGAGGTATTTGATATATATACATAAATGTTCAATTAATACTAGACATAATTTAATTCAATTTAAAATATTACATAGATTATATTATTCAAAAGTTAGGTTGAATAAATTTTATTCAAATATTTCTCCCATCTGTGATAAATGCCTTTCTCAAAATGCCAACTTCACACATTCTTTCGTTTCTTGCACAAAACTTCAAAGATTTTGCTGTGATATATTTGATATATTCACTAGTTTATTTAAGATAAAAATAGAACCTAGCATGGAAATGATTATCTTTGGAGTATTAGGAGATGGAAACAAATTAAATATATCCCAAATCTCATTTATTAATTATGGTTTAATAATAGCGAAAAAACTCATACTCAAATTCTGGAAAAAGGCTACAATACCAACACTCAAAATGTGGATTGGTAATATGTTGGAAACGGCTCATTTGGAAGAAATGAGACTCCTCCTAATAGAAAACAAAGACCAATTCTTGTTGAGTTGGTCACCATTTATTGATCTTGTGGATTTATGGCGTGTAATAACATCGTAAAATTAAATATTCTGGGTTTGAGTGAAAAATGATTAAGAACAAAAATATATATATATATCGACTTGTGGCGTGTGAGAATCTCCCTTCTGCTTCACTTTCCCACTTATCTCTCTCTTTACACTACACTCACTAGACTATTCTTTACTCTTCGATACTTCTTTCCTTCTTATTGCTTTCTAAAAAAAAAGGAAGTTGTACAAAGAATGTTTTAATAATTCTGGGAACCTGTAAAACTGTACCATTAAAATGTAATGTACTTCTAATAAATATATTTTTTTTTAATTAAAAAAAAATAAAAAAATTTGACTCTGGTAATTGTCTTTTTTAAATGATTTCTTTTTAATGGCTCATAAGCTGTGTTTGAGTTGATTTTATAGTAACCGGAACCTACCCGACCTGACCCAACTCGCAGTGTAATCAACGTTGCGGGGGAACAGTTTGTGTGTGTGTGTGATATAGGGTTAGATTCATAATTCTGTTCATTCTTGTTAAAGAATAAAATGTTTATAAATTTTGATTCTGGTAATTTTCTTTTTTTAATGTTTTTTAAATCATTTTTTAAAAATGACATATGCTGTGTTTGAGTTGATTTTGTTGAGTTGACACGCACTCTGTAATTCATTCATCTAATCACACTGTTCACAACTGCAGTAATTGCAGGGGTTATCTAAATTAAGTATTTCATAAAATTACATGTAAGCAAGATTTTCAAATGATGTATAACTTAAGGATGGTTTTATTCAGCGAGCATACAACTGATTAGATTGTGCTGGAAAGAACACACATACATGAATGTGATAATATCACACACATATTTACATTTCTTCCGATTTTATATCCAATGATGAACTTTATTAAACAAGACTAAACAAGGGACAACATTAAATAAAAAAACATTGTAAACCTCCCCGCTGATCCGGGCCAGACTCCCCGCCGGGGGAGAAGGCCGGGACAAAGCCTCAGCCCCGCGTCGGGCCGCTCCACTGGGACAAAGCCTCAGCCCCACGTCGGGCCGCTCCACTGGGACAAAGCCTCAGCCCCGCGTCGGGCCACTCCACTGGGACAAAGCCTCAGCCCCGCGTCGGGCAGCTCCGCCTCAACCGCGAAGATGGAGGCGGAAGTAAGATGGCGGAGCAAGATAGCGGAGCAAGATGGCGGAGGCTGGTTGCTGAAATGGGTCCTATAGTTACCCATGAATCTGCCCATGACTGTACTACGCGTTTTTCGTGCGAGTAGTCCATCTTGCTCCGCTATAGGATCTTTGGGTGAAACCCCTGGTTTGCATTTCTGCTTTCTAGTTAAGGGTTCAGTGAGCTAAGGGTTCAGTGAGCTATGGGTTCAGTGAGCTAAGGGTTCAGTGAGCTAAGGGTTCAGTGAGCTATGGGTTCAGTGAGCTAAGGGTTCAGTGAGCTAAGGGTTCAGTGAGCTAAGGGTTCAGTGAGCTATGGGTTCAGTGAGCTAAGGGTTCAGTGCCTTTTAGTAAAGGTTATTTAAAGGATTAAGATTTTTATAGTGTGAGTGAGTTGATTTAATTTGGGGGCAAGCCATGTCAGTTGAGATCGGCCCCATGGTTTGCTCATCCTGCAACATGTGGGAGATCAGGGATATGGTCGGTGTCCCTGATGACTACATTTGCAGGAAGTGTGTCCAGCTGCAGCTCCTGGCAGACCACATTGAACGATTGGAGCTGCGGTTGGATTCATACTGGAGCATCCACGATGCTGAGAAGCTCGTGAATAGCACGTACAATGAGTTGGTTACACCGCAGGTTAAGCGGCCAGAAAGGAACAGGTGGCCATTAGCCAGCGTAGCAGTAGGCAGGTGGTGCAGGAGTCCCCTGCGGTCATCTCCCTCCTAAACAGATATACCATTTTGGATACTGTTGGGGGAGATGGCTCATCAGGAGAAGGCGGCAGCAGCCAAGTTCATGGCACCATGGGTGGCTCTGCGGCACAGGAGGGGAGAAAGAAGAGTGGAAGGGCTATAGTAATAGGGGATTCAATAGTAAGGGAAATAGATAGGCGATTCTGCAGCTACAAACAAGACTCCAGGATGGTATGTTGCCTCCCTGGTGCAAGGGTCAGAGAACGGCCCTGATGCTCAGAAGGGTAACAAAAAGAGGAGGACAATTGTAATAGGGGACTCCATAGTTAGGGGGTCAGATTGGCGACTCTGTGGACGCAGTCGGGAGACCCGGATGGTAGTTTGCCTCCCTGGTGCCAGGGTCTCGGATGTGTCGGAACGTGTCGAAAAGATTCTGAAAAGGGAGGGAGAGGAGCCTGATGTTGTGGTACACATTGGTACCAATGACATAGGCAGAAAAAGAGAAGAGGTCCTGAAAGGAGAATTTAGGGAGTTGGGGGGAAAGTTAAGGAGAAGGACCAAAAAGGTAACAATTTCAGGATTACTGCCTGTGCCACGTGACAGTGAGAGTAGAAATGGAATGAGGTGGAGGATAAATGCGTGGCTGAGGGACTGGTGCAGTGGGCAGGGATTCAAGTTTCTTGATCACTGGGACCTCTTTTGGGGAAGGCATGATCTGTATAAAAAGGACGGGTTGCACTTGAACCCGAGGGGAACCAATATCCTGGCGGGGAGATTTGCAAAGGAGACTTTAAACTAGAAAGGCTGGGGGGAGGGACTCGGTTAGAGGGGGCTAGGGGATGGGGTGAGGGGCAAGAGGCAGAGAAGGGAAGCACTCAGACCCAAAATGTAGGCGAGAAAGAGGAAAAAGATAATAAACAGAGAATAAGGGATGGTGGGTTTCTAAAATGTGTATATTTTAATGCTGGGAGCATTGTAAGAAAGGTGGATGAACTTAGAGCCTGGATTGACACCTGGAAATATGATGTTGTGGCAATCAGTGAAACATGGCTGCGGGAGGGCTGTGATTGGAAACTAAATATTCCAGGATTTCGTTACTTCAGGTGTGATAGAATTGGAGGGACCAGAGGTGGAGGTGTTGCATTGCTTGTCAGAGAAGATATTACAGCAGTGCTTTGGCAGGATAGATTGGAGGGCTTGTCTAGGGAGGCTATTTGGGTGGAACTGAGAAGAGGGAACGGTGTAGCAACACTTTTAGGGGTGTATTATAGACTGCCAAATGGGGAGCGAGAATTGGAAGAGCTAATTTGTAAGGAGATAGCAGAGATTAGTAGTAAGCACAAGATAGTGATCGTGGGAGATTTCAATTTTCCAAAAATAGACTGGGAAACACATTCTGTAAATGGTCTGGGGGTTACACAAAAAGCTGGAGAAACTCAGCGGGTGCAGCAGCATCTAAGGAGCGAAGGAGATAGGCGACGTTTCGGGTCGAGACCCTTCTGTAAATGGTCTGGATAGTTTGGAGTTTGTTAAATGTGTGCAGGATAGTTGTTTGCAGCAATACATAGAGGTATCGACCAGAGAAGGGGCAGTGCTGGACCTCCTGTTAGGAAATGAGGCAGGTCAGGTGACGGAGGTATGCGTTGGTGAGCACTTCGGGACCAGTGATCACAATACCATTAGTTTCAATATCATTATGGAGAGAGTCAGAACTGGACCTAGGGTTGAGATTTTTGATTGGAGAAAGGCTAACTTTGAGGGAATGCGTAATGATTTAAAAGGAGTGAATTGGAACATGACAAAGTGTTAAAGAAGGAACTGCAGATGCTGGAGAATCGAGGGTTACACAAAAAGCTGGAGAAACTCAGCGGGTGCAGCAGCATCTAAGGAGCGAAGGAGATAGGCGACGTTTCGGGTCGAGACCCTTCTTGTTTTATGGGAAGGATGTAGAAGAGAAATGGAGGACAATTAAAAGGGAAATTGTAAGAGTACAGAATCTTTATGTCCCTGTTCGGTTGAAAGGAAATAGTAAATATCGGAAAGAGCCCTGGTTTTCAAGGGAAATTGGACACTTGGTTCGAAAAAAGAGAGATATCTACAATAATTATAGGAGGCATGGAGTAAATGAGGTGCTAGATGAGTATAAAGAATGCAAAAACAATCTTAAGAAAGAAATAAGAAAAGCTAAAAGAAGATATGAGGTTCCTTTGGCAAGAAAGGTGAAAGTAAATCCAAAGGGTTTCTACAGCTATATTAATAGCAAAAGGATAACGAGGGATAAAATTGGACCATTAGAGAGCCAGAATGGACAGCTACCTGCAGAGCCAAAAGAGATGGGGGAGATATTGATTAATTTCTTTTCTTCGGTATTCACCAAGGAGAAGGATATTGAACTCTGTGAGGTAAGGGAAAAAAGTAGAGTAGCTATGGTAACTATGAGATTCAAAGAGGAGGAAGTACTGACACTTTTGAAAAATATAAAAGTGGATAAGTCTCCAGGTCCTGACAGGATATTCCCTAGGACATTGAGGGAAGTTAGTGTAGAAATAGCAGGGGCTATGCCAGAAATATTTCAAATGTCATTAGAAACTGGAATAGTGCCGGAGGATTGGCGTACTGCGCATGTTGTTCCATTGTTTAAAAAGGGTTCAAAGAATAAACCTAGCAATTATAGACCTGTTAGTTTGACGTCAGTGGTGGGCAAATTAATGGAAAGGATACTTAGAGATAATATATATAAGCATCTGGATAAACGGGGTCTGATCAAGAACAGTCAACATGGATTTGTGCCTGGTAGGTCATGTTTGACAAACCTTCTTGAATTTTTTGAAGAGGTTACAAGGGAAATTGATGAGGGTAAAGCAGTGGATGTTGTCTATATGGATTTCAGTAAGGCCTTTGACAAGGTTCCCCATGGAAGGTTGGTTAAGAAGGTTCAATCTTTGGGTGTTAATGGCGGAGTAGCAAGATGGATTCAACAGTGGCTGAATGGGAGATGCCAGAGAGTAATGGTGGATGGCTGTTTGTCAGGTTGGAAGCCGGTGACCAGTGGGGTGCCTCAGGGATCTGTGTTGGGTCCACTGTTGTTTGTCATGTACATCAATGATCTAGATGATGGGGTGGAAAATTGGATAAGTAAGTATGCAGATTATACTAAGATAGGTGGTGCTGTGGATAATGAAGTAGATTTTCAAAGTCTACAGAGAGATTTGGGACATTTGGAAGAGTGGGCTGAAAGATGGCAGATGATTTTAATGCTGATAAGTGTGAGGTGCTACATCTTGGCAGGACAAATCAAAATAGGACGTACATGGTAAATGGTAAATGGTATGGAATTGAGGAATGCTGTGGAACAGAGGGACCTAGGAATAACTGTGCTTAGTTCCCTGAAGGTGGAATCGCATGTAGATAGGGTGGTAAAGAAAGCTTTTGGTGTGCTGGCCTTTATAAATCAGAGCATTGAATATAGGAGTAGGGAAGTAATGTTAAAATTGTACAAGGCATTGGTAAGACCAATTCTGGAGTATGGTGTACAATTTTGGTCGCCTAATTATAGGAAGGATGTCAACAAAATAGAGAGAGTACAGAGGAGATTTACTAGAATGTTGCCTGGGTTTCAGCAACTAAGTTACAGAGAAAGGTTGAACAAGTTAGGTCTTTATTCTTTGGAGCGCAGAAGGTTAAGGGGGGACTTGATTGAGGTCTTTAAAATGATGAAAGGGATAGACAGAGTTGACGTGGATATCCCATTGAGGGTAGGGAAGATTCAAACAAGAGGGCATGACATGAGAATTAAGGGACAGAAGTTTAGGGGTAACATGAGGGGGAACTTCTTTACTCAGAGAGTGGTGGCTGTGTGGAATGATCTTCCAGCAGAAGTGGTGGAGGCAGGATCGATTTTAACATTTAAAAGTAAAGTGGGTAGGTATATGGACGGGAAGGGAATGGAGGGGTATGGTCTGAATGCAGGTAGATGGGACTAGGGAAAAATAAATGGTCGGCATTGACTGGAAGGGCTGAGAAGGCCTGTTTCCGTGCTGTAATTGTTATATGGTTTGTTATATGGCTATGTCACCGAACAGCTGCAGAGCATTCTGGAGGGGGAGGGTGAACAGCCAGCTGTTGTGGTGCACATTGGCACCAACGATATAGGTAAAAAACGGGATGAGGTCCTACAAGGTGAATTTAGGGAGCTAGGAGATAAACTTAAAAGTAGGACCTCAAAGGTAATAATCTCTGGATTACTACCAGTGCCACCTGCTAGCCAGAGTAGAAATAGGAGGATATTGCAGATGAATACGTGGCTTGGAAAATGGTGCAAGGGGGAGGGATTCAAATTTCTCGGGCATTGGAACCAGTTCTGGGGGAGGTGGGACCACTACAAACAGGACGGTCTGCACCTGGGCTTGAATGGAACCAATGTCCTTGGGGGAGTGTTTGCTAGTGCTGTCAGGGAGGATTTAAACTAATGTGGCAGGGGGATGGGAGCATGAGCAGAGAGACAGAGGGGTGTAAAATGAGGGTAGAAGCAATAGGTAGCAGGGTGAAAAGTAAAAGTGGCAGGCAGAAAAATCCAGGGCAAAAATCAAAAAGGGCCACTTTTCAACATAATTGCACAAGGGGTAAGAGTGTTGTAAAAACAAGCCTGAAGGCTTTGTGTCTCAATGCAAGGAGCATTCATAATAAGGTGGATGAGTTGAACGTGCAGATAGCTATTAATAATATGATACAGTTGGGATCACGGAGACATGGCTCCAGGGTGACCAAGGCTGGGAGCTGAACATCCAGGGATATTCAATATTCAGGAGGGATAGGCAGAAAGGAAAGGGAGGTGGAGTAGCATTGCTGGTTAGAGTGGAGATTAACACAATAGAAAGAAAGGACATTAGCTTGGAGGATGTGGAATCGATATGGGTAGAGCTGCGAAACACTAAGGGGCAGAAAACGCTAGTGGGAGTTGTGTACAGGCCACCTAACAGTAGTAGTGTAGATGGGGATGCCATCAAACAGGAAATTAGAAATGCGTGCAACAAGGGTAAAACAGTTATAATGGGCGACTTCAATCTACATATAGATTGGGTGACTCAAATTGGCAGGGGTGCTGAGGAAGAGGATTTCTTGGAATGTATGCGGGATAGTTTTCTAAACCAACATGTAGAGGAACCAACGAGAGAGCAGGCTATTCTAGACTGGGTATTGAGTAATGAGGAAGGGTTAGTTAGCAGTCTTGTAGTGCGTGGCTCGTTGGGCAAGAGTGACCATAATATGGTCGAGTTCTTCATTAGGATGGAGAGTGACATCGTTAATTCAGAAACAAGGGTTCTGAACTTAAAGAAAGGTAACTTTGAGGGTATGAGACGTGAATTGGCCAAAATAGACTGGCAAGTGATTCTTAAAGGGTTGCCGGTGGATATGCAATGGAAGGAAATTAAAGACTGCATGGATGAACTACAACAATTGTTCATCCCAGTTTGGCAAAATAATAAATCAGGGAAGGTAGTGCATCCGTGGATAACAAGGTTTATCAGGGATAGTATCAAAACAAAAGATGAAGCATACAAATTAGCTTTACAAGCAACGTACCAGAGGACTGGAAGAAATTCAGAGTCCAGCAGAGGAGGACAAAGGGCTTAATTAGGAAAAGGAAAATCGATTATGAAAGAAAACTGGCAGGGAGCATTAAAACTGACTGCAAAAGTTTTTATAGATATGTGAAGAGAAAAAGACTAGTTAAAACAAATGGAGGTCCCTTGCAGTCAGAAACTGGTGAATTGATCATGGGGAACAAGGACATGGCAGACCAATTGAATAACTACTTTGGTTCTGTCTTCACTAAGGAAGACATAAATAATCTGCCGGAAATAGCAGGGGACCGGGGTCAAATAAGATGGAGGAACTGAGTGAAATCCAGGAAGTGGTGTTGGGTAAATTGAATGGATTAAAGACAGATAAATCCCCAGGGCCTGATAGGCTGCATCCCAGAGTACTCACGGAAGTAGTCACAGAAATAGTGGATGGATTAGTGAGAATTTTTCAAAATTCTTTAGATGCTGGAGTAGTTCCTGAGGATTGGAGGGTAGCTAATGTAACCCCACTTTCAGGGAGCGAGAAAACGGGGAAATACAGACCAATTAGTCTAACATCGGTAGTGGGGAAACTGCTAGAGTCAGTTATTAAAGATGGGATAGCAGCACATTTGGAAAGTGGTGAAATCATTGGACAAAGTCAGCATGGATTTACGAAAGGTAAATCATGTCTGACGAATTTTTCGAGGATGTAACTAGTGGAGTGGATAATGGAGAACCAGTGGATATGTTATATCTGGACTTTCAGAAGGCTTTCGACAAGGTCCCACATAAGAAATTAGTATACAAACTTAAAGCACACGGTATTGGGGGTTCAGTATTGATGTGGATAGAGAACAGGCTGGCAGACAGGAAGCAAAGGGTAGGAGTCAACGGGCCCTTTTCAGAATGGCAGGCAGTGACTTGTAGGGTACCGCAAGGCTCAGTGCTGGGACCCCCGCTTTTTACAATATATATTAATGATTTAGACGAGGGAATTGAATGCAACATCTCCAAGTTTGCGGATGACACGAAGCTGGGGGGCAGTGTTAGGTGTGAGGAGGATGCTAGGAGGCTGCAAGGTGACTTGGATAGGCTGGGTGAGTGGGCAAATGCATGGCAGATGCAGTATAATGTGGATAAATGTGAGGTTATCCACTTTGGTGGCAAAAACAGGAGGGTAGACTATTATCTGAATGGTGGCAGATTAGGAAAAGGGGAGGTGCAACGAGACCTGGGTGTCATGGTACATCAGTCATTGAAAGTAGGCATGCAGGTGCAGCAGGCAGTGAAGAAAGTGAATGGTATGTTAGCACTCATAGCAAAAGGATTTGAGTATAGGAGCAGGGAGGTTCTACTGCAGTTGTACAGGGTCTTGGTGAGACCACACCTGGAATATTGTGTATAGTTTTGGTCTCCAAATCTGAGGAAAGACATTCTTCCCATAGAGGGGGTACAGAGAAGGTTCACCAGACTGATTCCTGGGATGTCAGGACTTTCATATGAGGAAAGACTGGATAGACTCGGCTTGTACTCGCTAGAATTTAGAAGATTGAGGGGGGATCTTATAGAAACTTACAAAATTCTTAAGGGGTTGGACAGGCTAGATGCAGGAAGATTGTTCCTGATGTTGGGGAGGTCCAGAACAAGGGGTCACAGTTTAAGGATAAGGGGGAATTCCTTTAGGACCGAGATGAGGAAAACATTTTTCACCCAGAGTGGTGAGTCTCTGGAATTCTCTGCCACAGAAGGTAGTTGAGGCCAGTTCATTGGCTATATTTAAGAGGGAGTTAGATGTGGCCCTTGTGGCTAAAGGGATCAGGGGGTATGGAGAGAAGGCAGGTACAGGATACCGAGTTGAATGATCAGCCATGATCTTATTGAATGGCGGTGCAGGCTCGAAGGGCCAAATGGCCTACTCCTGCACCTATTATCTATGTTGCTATGTTTCTAAAACAACCATCCAAAAGCAAATCACGAAAAGCTACTAATCCCTTCCTCTTCCATAACAAAAAGGCTTGATCAGGCTTGAAGGTTGGAAGAGAAAATTGCATAAGATGGGACTCGAGAAGATAAAATCATTTAGTCCAAAAAACTTACGAAATTGAAACCATATTCGAAGCGTATGTGTTATTATTGGGGTTAGTCGTATATTTATTCAATCTCATAATTATAAAAGGTAACGAGGCCCCTAGAATAGAAGCCAATGATAGCCCTTGTAAGGAATCACGTTCAAGGTTTATCCATCCTGGCCATTGGGTATCTTCTAAATCTTTTGTCCAAAATGTTAAATAACCAATGCCAAACCACCATCTTTGTTTCATTTCTGTAAGTATTTTCTACTTAGTCTGGAATTTTTATTCTGCCATATATGTGAAGGAATGTTGAAATCTATAATATCAAAGAAAGATTTGGTAATAAAAATTGGTATCGTCTGAAATAAATACAGAAATGTAGGTAAAATGAACATTTTAATAGCATTGATTCGGCTGATTAAAGATAAGGACATTGGTGACCATTTAGTAAACTGTTGTTTAATATGGTCAATTCAAGGCATAAAATTAGCTTTAAATAAATCTTTGTGTTTCTTGGTGATCTTAATACCTAGATAACTAAAACTTTCATTAGTCAATCTAAGTGGAAACTGTCCATAATTTGAAACTAGATTATTTAATGGAAAAAGCTCACTCTTACTAAGATTTAGTTTATAACCAGAAAAACTACTAAATTGATTAAGTAATGCTACTGTTGCCGGAATAGATTTCTCAGGGTTAGAAATGAATAATAACAGATCATCTGCATAAAGGGATAGCTTATGTGTCTTATTCCCGTGGACAATACCAAAAATATTAGGGGATTCCCTAATAGCGGTGGCCAAAGGTTCCAAAGCAATATCAAATAGTAAAGGACTTAAGGGACAGCCCTGTCTAGTACCTCGAAAGAGCCTGAAAAAAGAGGATCTCTGATTATTAGTAAGTACAGAAGCCTGAGGTATATGATATATCAGCTTGTTCCAAGAAATAAATTTTGGACCAATCTTAAATTTTTCAAGTGTATTGAATAAGTATTCCCAATCTACTCTATCAAACGCCTTCTCGGCTTCAAGTGAAATGACACATTCTGGGGTTTTATTTGATGCTGTATATAAAATATTCATTAATTTCCTAACGTTAAAGTATGAGTAACGATTTTTAATAAAACCAGTCTGATCTTCAGAGATAATTTGCGGTAAAATATTTTCCTATCTCATAGCTAATATTTTGGAAAGAATTTTGAAATCTACATTTAACAGTGATATAGGTCTATATGATGTCACTTCAGTAGGGTCTTTATATTTTTTAAGGATTAAAGAAATAGATGCTTCATAAAAAGATTGTGGTAATATATTCATTGAAAAGGCTTCTTTAAATATCTTGCATAGCCAGGGAGACAATAAGTTTGAAAAATACTTTTAAAATTCTACTGTAAACTGATCTTAACCGGGAGCTTTACCAAAATTCATTGAAAGAATTGCTTTCTGTATTTCTTCTTCCGTGATGGGTTCATCTAACAACAGAGACTCATTATATGGTAGATTTGGTAAGTTCAGTTTCTTTAAAAACACATGCATTATATTGGAATCAGTAGGAAATTCTGATTGGTATAGGGAGGTATGAAATTTCTGAAAGGATTTATTAATTTCGTCATGGTCTACAGTTAATGTACCATCCCGTTTACTCACTTTAATAATCTGATGCTTGGCCGACACCGCTTTCAACTGATTAGCGAGTAATTTACCAGATTTTTCGCCATGTATATAAAATTGACTTTTGGTTTTAAGTAGCAAGTTCTCAATCGGTGATACTAATACCAAATCATATCTCATTTGAAGTTCAACTCTATTCTTATAGAGCTCTAAACTGGGAACTTTTGAATATTTTTAATCAAGTTCTTTAATCTCATCAGCCAATGTACGTCATCCAAGAGTATGAAATAATTTGTCCACAAATATATGCCTTAAAAGCATCCCAGACTACACCATTGGATATTTCTTCAGTAGAGTTTGTCAATAAGTAAAAAGCAATCTGATCTTTAATAAACTAATAAAGTTTAAGTCGTGAGGCAAAGTAGCATTAAATCGCCGTTCTTTAGCACTAAACTTGGAATCAGGTAGTTTGATTGATAGTTTCAATGGTGCGTGATCTGAAATAGCAATTGCATGATACTCACATGCAGTGACCGATGGAACTAGGCGAGAATCTATTATAAAGTAGTCAATCCTAGAGTAACTATGATATACATGAGAGAAAAAAGAAAATTATTTGTCATTTGGGTGTAAGGATCTCCAAACTTCTAACATTCCAGAGTCAAGTAAAAAATAATTAATGAAACTAGTTGATTTATTTGGAAGTACATGATCAGATGTAGATCTGTCAATCAAGGGGTTCAGACAGCAGTTGAAATCTCCACCCATTATTAAAAAGTGTTCATTTAAATTAGGAAAGGATGCAATTAACTGTTTAAAAAACTCAGGTGATCAATATTTGGTGCGTAAACATTCACCATAACAACTTCTTGCTTATAAAGAACACCGGTAATCACCAAACATCCAAATCTGAGGAAAGACATCCTTGCCATAGAGGGGGTACAAAGAAGATTCACCAGACTGATTCCTGGGATGTCAGGACTTTCATATGAGGAAAGATTGGATAGACTCGGCTTGTACTCGCTGGAATTTAGAAGATTGAAGGGGGATCTTATAGAAACTTACAAAATTCTTCAGGGGTTGGACAAGCTAGATGCAGGAAGATTGTTCCCGATGTTGGGGGAGTCCAGAACAAGGGGTCACAGTCTAAGGATAAGGGGGAATTCCTTTAGGACCGAAATGAGGAAAACATTCTTTACACAGAGAGTGGTGAGTCTCTGGAATTTCATTTCGGAGTCACGTGAGTGACTTCGTGAAGAGCCCGCCGGCGCGCATGCTCGACATATCGTCGTACCGCGTTGCTGCGACGGCTGGCGGTGGAGCGCGCTCCTCGCCAGCCCTTCAGAAGGGGCCACGGAGGTAAGTATTCTACCTTTAGTTGGTGGTCCTTGTTGTTGGTTTTGTCTTGCAGCAAGGACATGGATGGGAGTTCCAAGGGCCGGAGGACGTCAGGACGAGTTCGCCGGTCAACAGTTCCGGGGCCTTTACCATCGGCAGTACCTGCATCGCAGGCCGGGACTCAGGCGGAGATGTGGGTAAGCCCTGTGTTTACAGGTCCAGATCCGCCAGCACACCACAGCTCGGAGGAGTTCGACGAGGAGGAGTGTGGTGTGCCGCCAGAGCAGGGGGACCCTGCCATGGCAGTCAGGTCGTCAGCGGGCTCGCTGGCGACCTCGAGCTGGGTGCGTGCGGCTGCACGGCCTGTTCCACTCCGAGAAGGGGAAGGGCAGGAGCCCAGAAGCCTAACCCTACCAGGGCTAAGGCATTGCCTGACACGGAGGAGCGGTCAGGTTCCAGGGAAAGACCCGGGGCGGCTGTGAGGTCCAGCCGGCACGCCCCGACTCTCGACGCCGGGACGGGTCGGTCGAGTCGGGTCTCGTCACGGTCGCCGAGCCCCCCATGGATGGGTGGGCGAGACCATGCGTCGGCAACGTCCACGATGTGGGCAGCCGGCAAGACTGCGCGGGCCCCAGGCAGCCATGCTTCGGCTGGTGCCGACACCTCGCCGCAAGTGCCCTTAGTGGCAGCGGCTTCAGCTCCCGCTAAACGGAGGCGGTTGAACACGCCCGCGCAGGAATCGCGCAGTTCGCCTCGGCGGCTGTTAGCGACAACTACCGGTACCGGCAGGGCCTCGACGAGGTGCGGGCCGATGACAGGAGCCCGGTTTTCTTTTCAGAGCCGGAGGACTCCGACCACCTGAGTGTTCAGGGTGAAGGGCGTATTGACCGTATGGAGCGGCTGCTGGAGCTCCTGCTTCAACGTCAACAACAGCAGGGCAGCAACAGGCACAGGGCGTCTTCACAAACATCTACTATCAGCCTGGAGCAGCAGGAAGAAGTCCTCATCCAGGCAATGAGCCGTCACAAGGCTCCATCCAATTGCAACTCCCTCAACGTGCCTGTGGTCAATACGCCGATATGGGGCAACATCAGTGCGGCTATCCGTCAACAGGAGGTAAAACTGCAGCGGATCCTGAAGCTCCTCACGGCCGGTATTGCCGCCTTTGTGCGGTCGGTGGACGGGGACGAATTGAATTTGGACCAGGGAGATGCCCTGGCCCTCCTGTGCGCGACCCAGCACGAAATTAACGGGTTTCGCAAAACCAGCATCCGCCCAGTGCTCAATCCAAAGTTTGCAGGATTGTGCAAACCACCGCCGCCGCCCCCGCCCCGTCAGCTCTTTGGGAAGGACCTCTCGAAGAGAGTCAAAGAGCTTGACGAGCAAGCCAAAACGGTGGGGATCATGCGCCCTCAGAGTGCCCCCACACCGTCAGGCTCAAAGTCTCCATACATTCGATCACGAGGGTCTGCCAGTACCTCGACGAGGACCCACCCTCAAGCTCCACAACGACAGCAACATCAGACCCAGCACCAGGGGTCTTTTTTAGGACAGGGTCGGCAGAGACCCTGGTGGAAAACGAAGACGCAGCGCCCTCAAGCCAACCCAGCACCTCCACGTCCACACACGCGTGTCAAGGACCGCCGGTAACCACGGAGGTGAGGGGGTCTGGTTCTCTCTTTTCTCTCTGTTTAACTTCACATGTTGGTGGTCACCTTCGGTGGTTTTTTGGGTGCATGAGGTAATTTCACTGGTGACGAGTATGTGTTGCAGAATATTCAGGGGCATAAAATTGAGTTTATTAATGGCGACATTCCTCCATCCCAGCACATGCCCGCTCGAACATTTAAAATTATCTGCTGCAGAACAGGCAGCCGGCTATAAGGAATTGTTAAGTCTTGAGCAAAGGAGTGATTAAGAGAGTGGTGCATGAGCCAGTTGAATTTGTTTCGAACATATTCACCAGACCTAAGAAGGATGGAAGTTGTCGTGTCATTATTGATCTAACCCGTTTGAATACTTTTGTAACATATTCTCATTTTAAAATGGATACGATGAAACAACCAAATCATTGATTTCTCATGGTTGTTTTATGGCATGCATCGGTTTAAAAGACGCATATTATTCCGTATCGGTCCAGAAATGTGACAGAAGGTTTTAAAAATTCATCTGGATGGGGCAACTCTGGCAGTACAAGGCTTTGCCTAATGAGCTCACCACAGCCCTAGATTGTTCACTAAATTAGTGAAGCCAATTATGGCTTATTTGAGACAACGACACCATATAGTATGGCCTATTTAGATGATGTCTTAATTGTGGGCCACACCCTGGAATTGGCTGAACAGGGTGTTGCAGCTGCTGTCAATATATTTCAACAATTGGGGTTTATTGTCCATCCAGAGAAATCAAAGTTCTACCCTGCCCAGGTGATTAATTACCTAAGGTTCACGGTGAACTCTATAAGCATGAGGGTTACCATTCCAATTAACAAGATTGAGGAGGTTACCCAGGTGTGTCAAGATTTAATCCGCACCAATATACCATCGATTCGGCACTTAGCTACAATAATTGGGAAGCTGGTAGCTTTGTTTTCGGCAGCGCGATATGGACCTTTGCATTATCAGAATTTGCAAAGAGCTAAAATTGCTGCGTTAAAACAGAACGCTGGTTATTATGATCGGTCCATGCAGCTGCCGCCCGAAGCGATAAATGAGTTGCAATGGTGGGTGTGTCACATTAGCAACTCATTCAAGCCTATTAGGGAGGCTAATCCGGTGGTATATTTGCAAACTGATGCAAGCTCCAATGGTTGGGGATCCACGAATAATTGCTCTAGTTGTGGTGGCAGATGGGACACCCTTGAATCAACGATGTTGTTAACTCAAGGGATTAACTATTTGGAGTTGCTGGCAGCATTCCACGGACTTCGTGCGTATTGTTCTAATCTTGTTGGAGCACATGTCCGTCTCCAAATAGACAACACCACAGCAGTAGCATATTTAAACCATATGGGTGGTACCAGGCCTGTTTCGCGTGACAAATTGGCAAACTCAATTTGGCTCTGGTGTGTTCAAAGAGACATTTGGATTTCAGCTACCTATTTGCCAGGTGAGCTTAATACTGTGGCGGACACCAGGTCACGCAAATTTAATGACAACATTGAATGGATGTTGCATCCTGAGATCTTTTCTAAAGTCACAGCCAAATTTGGTAAACCGGACATTGACCTCTTTGCGTCACGGTGGAACCATCAGGTACCAACCTACGTTTCATGGGAACCAGATCCTGGGGCAATAGCGCTAGATGCATTCTCGCTGGACTGGGGGAAGTGGTTTTTCTATGCCTTCCCCCCATTTTGCCTCATCAGTCGGGTATTGGGAAAGATTCAGGCAGATGCTGCCAAGGGCATCCTTATTATACCCGACTGGCCCACACAGCCTTGGTATCCGGTGGTCTTTGACATGCTCAACGAACCTTGGGTCCTTTTGAAGGGTTGCCCACAATTGGTTACTCACCCTGTCTCAGGGGAGCCGCATCCCTGCCATGGCTATTTAAATTTGTTGGCTTGCAGGTTCTGAACAGGCAGTTAGTCCAATACGGCCTCTCGGCTCGGACCATGGATACCACCGGGGCGTCGTGTCGAGAGTCTACAAGGCGAAGATACCGCTCGCATATTAAGAAGTGGGAAGCCTACTGCAGCCGCTCTCGCATCACGTACGATGACGTGACAACAACCGACGTCCTGGAATTCCTCGCGGGGTTGCACCATGATGAACACTTAAGTTACAGTGCCATCAACAGCGCCAGAAGTGCGCTATCATTCTACCTCAGTTTGGAGGTAGGATCCAACAGGCTAGTGTCCAGACTCATGCGGGGTATATTCAATATGAATCCGCCTACACCACGCTATAATATCACCTGGGATGTCAGGGACGTATTAACCCTGCTCAGGACGTGGTCACCCATGGAAGGGCTCCAACTGGACCAACGCACCATGAAGCTGGTGATGTTACTAGCGCTGACTTCAGCTCAGAGGGTACAGACACTACACAAACTTCGTGTCGACAGAATGACGTCTACCCCCACAGAAGTAGTCTTTTTCATTGACGAGCTACTAAAGCAGCATAGACCTGGGTGCACAGGGCTGCAGCTGAAGTTCCCGGCATACCCCGCAGATGCTAGGCTATGTGTAGCCTCACATATCCGCCACTATGTCAAGGTGACGGCACGCATCAGAGGAATGGAGCGATACCTGCTTGTCACTCATAAGAGACCTCATCATCGAGTGACAGTCCAGACGATATCCATGTGGCTTTCAGTCGTTTTGGGTAAGTCAGGTATCGACACTAATGTGTTCAAGTCTCTTTCCAACAGGGCTGCATCGACGTCAACGGCGAGGGTCATGGAGGTGCCCATGGACAAAATTCTCGCCACAGCAGGATGGGCTAATGAAGCTGTGTTCCAGCGTTTTTATAACAAGCCTGTTGCTGCTCCTCTACAGTTTACAGAAGCCGTGCTGAATGCAGGTCACGAACGTGGAGATGTCCCCGCATGAGGGGTTTTGATTTGTTATTAATAACTCTGCTCTTGTTTTGCAGTATGAACTATTGAGCAAGTTTGTTCCTCCCATCCATCCCTGGTAGTGGTGTGTCAGCATGGATGTGGTCCAGGGCGTGTAATCACAGAAGCTTTGAAGTCTTCACGAAGTCACTCACGTGACTCCGAAATGAAATAGTAAGATTGAACGAGAACTTACCAGTTCGAAGGTTGATCTTTATTTTATGAGGAGTCGAAGTGAGGGATTTCGTGCCCTCCTCGCCCAACCCTCAATCACCTTCATCTGGTAATCTTAGTCACTTTAATCTTACTATGCGAAGTCATTTCTTTGTTGGTTTCTGTGATTCCACGCCGCTACTTTGAAGTATGTCGAGCATGCGCGCCGGCGGGCTCTTCACGAAATCCCTCACTTCGACTCCTCATAAAATAAAGATCAACCTTCGAACTGGTAAGTTCTCGTTCAATCTTACTATTCTCTGCCACAGAAGGTAGTTGAGGCCAGTTCATTGGCTATATTTAAGAGGGCTTTAGATGTGGCACTTCTGGCTAAAGGGATCAGGGGGTATGGAGAGAAGGTAGGTACGGGATACTGAGTTGGATGATCAGCCATGATCACATTGAATGGTGGTGCAGGCTCGAAGGGCCGAATGGCCTACTCCTGCACCTATTTTCTATGTTTCTATGTTTCTATCTGCCATAGGGATCAGAAATTGTTTCATAATGAACAAACAGAATTGAGGAATCAATAAAAATAGAGAGTCCTTTCATCTTAGCCTGTGAATTTGAATGGAACTGCTGCCCTCTCCAAAACTTGAAGAATCGTTGATTGTCATCTTGCCTTACATGAGTTTCCTGAACAAAGATAATCTGAGCAATTAGTCTGCAAAGAGCTTGAAAAAATGTTTTTCTCTTAATGGGGTGGTTCAAGCCATTCACATTCCATGAAAGGAAGTTAATAACTGTATCCATATTGCTTGTAAAAATCATATGGGATGCAAAGGGTTAATTTCTTAGAGCCTAATAGTTCATGATACTGGAAGAAGAAAAATCTAGGGCGGAGCCAGAAGTGACGACATTTTAGACATTTTTGTAATTCAGATTTTGCACAAATGAAGAACACTAAATAAGAAACAAGAGACCCCTCCCCCCCACCCCTGTAAAGCCTGAAACTAACCAATAGGCAGTCAGTAAGCTACCTAATCCCTTCCCTACCCCCATCTCTCCTAGCAACAGCACCCGACATAGAGAAGATCATATTTTGCCACTCCATAGCCATAACATGTTCATTGTTATCGTTTGAAAGAGGGAAAAAATTACACGTTGGCATTGGAACTGAAGAGCGAGTGCTACATATTATTATCCAAGGTCAAAATATGAAAAACAAGAACTGCGTTCCCTTAATTTGTCTAATGACAGGGGAACACAAATTAACAAAGAAATTCTTAAAAATTAGTATATATAAAAGAAAACCAACTCGTCCAGTTAAATTCTTAATCATTACCAAACGATATGTTGTCAAAATAGGAACAGTAAATTTCCAATTATAACTTAATCAGCTATCAATTACTCCCCTTCACCCTCGTAACTCTCCAAAAAGCTGGAAGCGCCTTGAGGATTGTTAAAAAATCGAGTGTTACCATTGAAAAGTGTACGCAGTCTAGCTGGATAAAGTAAGGCTGGGCGCAGCTTTTTCTTGAACAGATCAGACATTACATTATGAAAGGACTTTCTTATTTCCAAAAGCTCGTAACTATAATCAGGAACAAACCGAAACTTGTATCCTTCATATTCAACCACGCCCAACTTTTTTGCTGCCTGGAGAGTATTCTCTGTCATTTGCAAAAAGTGAAACCGAATAATCAAGTGTCTCGGTTTATTACCAGATTTCTTCCCAATCCTGTGTGCGTTATCCAAAAATGGAAGATTTTCATTGTGCTCAATGTCAAAAGTCTCCTTTATCATTTAAGAAGCATAGTTTATAACATGATCTTCTTCTTGACCTTCCGGCAAACCAACAATTCGTAAATTCAATCGACGGATTCTGTTTTCCAGGTCCATATTTTTAGTCTTATATTGCTGAAGTGCTCGAGCGTTTTCATTCATTCTCCGTTCTAGTTTTTCAATCTTCAAATCTCTCTCCCGTCCCAGGGTTCGCAAGTTATCAATTTGTTCCTTTTGTTCACGAAGTTCATCTTGTAACATAGATAGCTTTCCTTGAACGTCCTTCAATTTGGTCAAAACTCCTTTCACCATTTCTTCCAAACTGCCAAATCTTGTTTTCAGCTCATTTTTCAATTCATCGTTCATTTTCAATATTGCTTCTATGTACTAGAGTCAGAAGCTGTGGCTGTGATTGCGGCTTTCCCCTGTTCCTTCCTTGGGGAGCCTCATTTCCTCTTGTCTCCATCCTTTTCACGAATAAGGCGTGTAAAAGTGTTATCAACACTTTATGAAAAGTTAGACCATGCCTTGAAGTCAAGTAGTCACAAGTAACATTGAAAGAGTGGTAAGTGAAAGTCAAAACTAAAGGGATCAAACGAATTTGCAACCTTTACAGCATGCTGCCACTAGGAGAGTCCTTTCTCAAAGATTCGTGCCCATTGAAACCACAAGAGGGTCTCAACAAGGGCCTTATCTTCATAACATCTCCACAAACACTAGATTAGATATACTTCGTTATAGCAAATAAATAGATCACTTTAATGATTGAAATCTCCTGACATACTTGATCACACCCTCCTTCACAAGCAGTACTTGGAACAGGAAGTTGACAAAGCCCATCTACACAAACCATAGAAAACTGGGGACATTAGAAGATCTCCAAAGACCTTGACACATCAACCAGAAATAATTAGAATAACTGTAGAGGGAGAAACAGCAGAAGAAGGCGAGAAGATTCTACATTCACCTCAAAACATCAAACACTGGATGGACAGGGCCTGGAAAAGTAACTCTAGGCCCAATGTTTCAAGGTCCATTTGTCATCACATGTACCAATTAAGGTACAGTGAAATTCAAATGTGTCTACAGTAGTGAATCCTACAGGGTAGAAGAATACATTGATTATTTTCATAATCAAACTGGCACAGCAACTTGCCAGCTATATCAAAGACAACACTTCACTCAAACAGTGAACTCCCTGACTGAGTTGCCCAAAGCTGTAACTCTTACCATGGACATCAAACCCTGTACACAAACAGTGAACTCTGACTGAGTTGCCCAAAGCTGTATTACTATGGGCATCAATAGACAATAGACAATAGGTGCAGGAGTAGGCCATTTGGACCTTCGAGCCAGCACCGCCATTCAATGTGATCATGGCTGATCATCCCCAATCATTACCCCATTCCTGCCTTATCCCCATATCCCCTGACTCCGCTATTTTTAAGAGCCCTATCTAGCTCTCTCTTTAAAGCTTCCAGATAACCTGCCTCCACCGCCCTCTGAGGAAGAGAATTCCACAGACTCACCACTCTCTGTGAGAAAAAGTGTTTCCTCATCTCCGTTCTAAATGGCTTATTCCTTATTCTTAAACTGTGGCCCCTGGTTCTGGACTCCCCCAACATCGGGAACATGTTTCCTCTAGCGTGTCCAAGCCCTTAACAATCTTATATGTTTCAATGAGATACCCTCTCATCCTTCTAAACTCCAGAGTGTACAAGCCCAGCCGCTCCATTCTCCATCCCGGGAATTAACCTGGTAAACCTACGCTGCACTCCCTCAATAGCAAGAATGTCCTTCCTCAAATTAGAGGACCAGAACTGCACACAATACACCAGGTGTAGTCTCACTAGGGCTCTGTACAACTGCAGAAGGACCTCTTTGCTCCTATATTCGATTCCTCTTGTTATAAAGGCCAACATACCATTCACTTTCTTCACTGCCTGCTGTACCTGCATGCTTACTTTTATAGGAAGTACAAGGACCCCCAGATCCCGTTGTACTTCCCCTTTTCCCAACTTGACGCCATTTAGATAGTAATCTGCCTTCCTGTTTTTGCTACCAATGTGGATAACCTCACATTTACCCGCATTAAACTTCATCTGCCATGCATCTGCCCACTCCCCCAACCTGTCCATGTCACCCTGCATTCTCATAGCATCCTCCTCACAGTTCACACTGCCACCCAGCTTTGTATCATCTGCAAATTTGCTAATGTTACTTTGAATCCCTTCATCCAAATCATTGATGTATATTGTAAATAGCTGTGAGCTTAATACCTTAAATAGCTCCCAGCACCGAGCCTTGCGGTACCCCACTAGTCACTGCCTGCCATTCCAAAAGGGACCCGTTAATCCCTACTCTTTGTTTCCTGTCTGCCAACCACTTCTCTATCCATGTCAGCACTCTACCCCCAATACCATGTGACCTAATTTTCCCCGCTAATCTCCTATGTGGGACCTTATCAAATGCGTTCTGAAAGTCCAGGTACACTACATCTACTGGCTCTCCCTTGTCCATTTTCCTAGTTACATCTTCAAAAAATTCCAGAAGATTAGTCAAGCATGATTTCCCCTTTGTAAATCCATGCTGACTCGGACAGATCCTGTTACTGCTATCCAAATGTGCGACTGTCTCATCTTTTATAATTAACTCCAGCATCTTCCCCAGCATCGATGTCATGCTAACTGGTCTATCTTTACACAGAGAGTGGTGAGTCTCTGGAATTCTCTGCCACAGAAGGTAGTTGAGGCCAGTTCATTGGCTATATTTAAGAGGGCGTTAGATGTGGCACTTGTGGCTAAAGGGATCAGGGGGTATGGAGAGAAGGCAGGTACGGGATACTGAGTTGGATGATCAGCCATGATCACATTGAATGGCGGTGCAGGCTCGAAGGGCCGAATGGCCTACTCCTGCACCTATTTTTCTATGTTTCTATGTTTCTATAATTCCCTGTTTTCTCTCTACTGCCTTTCTTAAAAAGTGGGATAACATTAGCTACCCTCCAATCTATAGAACATTGTAAATTTATCACCAATGCATCCACGATTTCTAGAGCCACTTCCTTAAGTACCCTGGGATGCAGACCATCAGGCCCTGGGAATTTATCAGCCTTCAGTCCCATCAGTCTATCCAACACCATTTCCTGCCTAATGTGGATTTCCTTCAGTTCCTCAGTCACCCCAGATCCTCTGGACACTACTATATCAGGAAGATAGTATGTGTCCTCCTTAGTGAAGACAGATCCAAAGTACCTGTTCAACTCATCTGCCATTTTCTTGTTCCCCATAATAAATTCACCTTTTTCGGTCTTTATGTGTCCAACTTTGGTCTTAACTAATTTTTTCCTCTTCACATACCTAAAGAAACTTTTACTATCCTGCTTTATATTCTTGGCTAGCTTACCTTCGTACCTCATCTTTTCTCCCCGTATTGTCTTTTTGGTTATCTTCTGTTGTTCTTTAAACATTACCCAATCCTCTTGCTTCCCGCTCATCTTTGCTACGTTGTACTTCTTCGCTTTAATTTTTATACTGTCCCTGACGTCCCTTGTCAGCCATGGTCGTCCCTTTCTCCCCTTGGAATCTTTCTTCCTCCTAGGAATGAACGGATCCTGCACCTTTGGTATTATTCCTAGAAACACCTGCCATTTTTGTTCCACTGTCATCCCTGCTAGTTTATCTTTGCAGTCAACTTTGGCCAGCTCCTCCCTCCCTTCAACTCTTTGTACTCCCAATTTGTCAATGCCTCCCCCCCATTATTTAGTTTAAACCCACACGTGTAACCCTAGCAAACCTGCCTGCCAGAATGTTGGTCCCCCTCCAGTTAAGGTGTAACCCGTCCCTTTTGCACAGGTCACCCCTATCCCAGAAGAGATCCCATTGGTCTATAAATCTAAATCCTTGCACCCTGCACCAGCCCCTCAGTCACACATTCAGATCCCCTATCTTCCTGTTCCTGTCCTCACTAGCACGAGGTACTAGAAGCAATCCAGAGATAACCACCCCAGAAGTCCGGTATTTCAGTCTTCTTTCCAACTCTCTGAAGTAATTTGGAGAACCTCCGTCCTCTTCTTCCCAATGTTGTTTGTGTCTACGTGCACAACTACTGCCGGCTGTTCACCTTCTCTCTCGAGGATGTTCAGAATTGGGCTTGTGACATCCTGAACCCTGGCAACAGGGAGGCAACAGACCATCCTCGCATCTCGCCTGCTGCCACAGAATCTCCTGTCCACTCCTTGGACAATGGAGTCACCCACCACTAGGGCTCTGCCCGACGTCAGTCTCGCCGGTCGAGTCCCATCTCCAGGATTGGAGCCAGCTACGTGTCCGCCGCTCGGACTGGAAACATCGTCTCCCCGGACAGTTCCCAAGAGGGCGTACCCGTCTTCATTAGGCACAGCCACCTGGGTCTTCTACACTCCACAATTTCCACCCTTTCTCTTCATCACACACCTTGGTTCTTCCCGTATCCTCGGCGTGACAACCTCACTGTAGGTCCTGACTTAAGTCAGAGGAACAGCAATGAGGAAGGATTTTGCCCACGGTCCTGCCAACATTTGGCATAATTGGAAGAGAATGTCCAACCACAGAAGACACTTCCAGCAGCACGGGACCCAGTCTATTTAGATATGCGGTGGATACTGAATGTCACCCCTTCACAGGGAGAGGAACAGGAAATAGATTGTGGCAGTTCCCACACAGACTAAACCAGATATAGATTCAGACTGACTGAAAACTACAGTAGGGTGAACAGAAGGGGCAGGATTAGTAGATTGTAAACTTGAAACATTGTCCACAAATATTAAACTACTTTCCCTTCGACAGACCCAATTAGGGAATATAACTAGGTCTAAACATCTGGTATTCAGCAGATCAGGCAGCATCTTCCTGACCAAAGTGAATGGACAAGCATCATTTTGATCAGGACCCTTCTAAAGATTGAAGATGTAGATGGAGAGAATGCAGAGCCAAACCCTTGAAACTGGTAGATGGGTGTAGGCAAGGGGGTTATTGGGGGAGGGGTGGCCTACAATAAACACAACACAATTTGTTTTTTCCTATATGTATGACTGCAAGGCAATGAAATTTCTTCTTCAATGAAACAATAAAGTTTCCATGATCCATGATGATCCGTGATGATCCAATGCATCCACTATTTCTAGAGCCACCTCCCTGAAGACCCTGGGATGCAGACCATCAGGCCCAGGGGATTTATCATCCTTCAGTCCCATTAGCCTAACCAATACTATTTCTCGCCTAATGAAAATTTATTTAAGTTCCTCTACCCCCTTAGATCCTCTGTCCTCCAGTACATCTGGGAGATTGTTTGTGTCTTCCTTAGTGAAGACAGATCCAAAGTACCTGTTCAACTCTTCTGCCATTTCCTTGCTATATGACTTTATGCCCTTCTATCAGGTCTCACCTTATCCTCACATGTTCCACCAAAGTCTGCATCTCCCCTCTATGGCTCATACCCATAATCCAGCCATCACTTTGGTAAACTTTCTCTGCACCCTTTCCAAAGTCTCCACATCCTTCCTGTAAGGGGAATCAGAACTGCATGCAATACTCCAAATGCTGTATAACGTTGCATCATGATTTCCTGACATACTCAATGCCCTGATGCATAAACATAAGGATGCCATATGCCTTCTTTACCACTCTATCCACTTGTTTTTCCACTTTGAGCGAGTTATGGACTTGGACCCCGAGATCCCTCTGTATCGAGCCTTACATTTGATCTCTGAAAGTGCAACACCTCACACTTGCTCGGATTAAACTCCATCTGCCATTTCTCTACCTATTTCTACAACTGAACTAAATCCTGCTGTGTACTTTGACATTTGTCCTCACTGTCCATGACCCCAGTATTCTCAGTATTATCTGAAAGTTTACTAACCAACCTGTCTACATTCAATATATATATATATATATCACTAGACTAAGTGGGACCCGTTGGGTCCCAGCATCACACAGGGAGGGCTGGTTACCCAGCGCAATATTCCACCGCTCCACCAATTCCAATACTGGTGGCCAGTGAGGGGGTCCTGGAGCGCTAGTATGTGTGCTGTGGGCTGAAGGGACTGGTTTCCAGAGGGCTAGTATGGACATTGTGGGCCAAATGCATTCTTGGGCTGGTGGCTCAGTCACTCAAGCCTATTATGCTGGCAGCTCACTCGCTCACGGCTGGTGGGCTGGCAGTTGACTCACGACTATCCTTGAAATTCCATTTCAAGCAGGGTGCAAGGCCACCAAATTCAAGTGCAGTTTCTTACCACTTCAAGCAGGGTGCAAGGCCACTAAAGACAGTGAGTCGTGACCTCTCCCTCCTCCATCTTGCAGAGACTGAGCCATGCCCACACTTCTGGGTTTTATAGTCACCTCCCCCTCCCACCAGAATGGGTGTGGCCTTCATTGCATGATTGACAGGAGAGAGGATCTCAAATATTTTAAAACACTAATAACTCTTTGATTTTTAATCGATGGGAAAAATCCTTGGCACCTGATGAGCTGAGGTGGGCTCTGAGTAAGGGCCAAAAATCACAGCCGTACGTGGTAGCATTTTTTCTAAAATCAATATAAAGTACAAACAGGAAGTGGTCAAGATTAGACTTTTAATTATATAGCAGGCAAGGCAACTTTAATTAGGCAAGGCAACTTTAATTGGGCAAAGCAACTTTAATTAGGCAAGGCAACTTTAATTAGGCAAGGCAACTTTAATTAGGCAAGGCAACTTTAATTGGGCAAAGCAACTTTAATTAGGCAAGGCAACTTTAATTAGGCAAGGCAACTTTAATTGGGCAAAGCAACTTTAATTGGGCAAAGCAACTTTAATTAGGCAAGGCAACTTTAATTAGGCAAGGCAACTTTAATTGGGCAAAGCAACTTTAATTAGGCAAGGCAACTTTAATTAGGCAAGGCAACTTTATTTAGGCAAGGCAACTTTAGCATTTCCAAACCAAAGGCAACACAGCTTTAGCATTTCCAAAGGTACAACAGCTTTAGCATTTCCAACCTATATTTGCAAACCGCATTAAGGGCACTGACAGGTCAGTAAAACCACTCACAGTTTAGTTGACATGTGTTCAGTGTTATTGACAGCTCGGACTGAGAGATGTGACCCTCTCGCTCCCCCATCTTGCTGAGACTGAGGCACTACACTTCCGGGTTTTATAGTCCCTCCGGAAGGGGCGTGGCCTTCAGGAGAGAGGGGGACCACGAGTAAGATAGCCAAAAATCACAGCCGTAAGTGGCAGCATTATTTCTAAAATCAATATACAGAACAGGAAGCGGTCATGATCAGATGTTTAGTAATATAGATAAAGACCAGAGGTCTGAAGATAGATCCCTGCAGATCTCCACTGCTCACAGACCTCCAGCCTGAATATTGTCCTTTCACCACAATACTCCAGCTTCTATTACAAAGCCAGTTCTGAATCCATACAACGAGGTCACCGATAATCCTGTGCATCCGCATCTTCTGTATCAGCCTGTCATACTTTGCTAAAGTCCAGGAGACAACATCCACCATCCCACCTTCATCGATCACCTTCACCAGCTCCTCAGGAAACTCAATCTATGTAAGACATGACCTGCCATGTACAAAACCATAGATAGACACAAAATGCTGGAGTGACTCAGCAGGACAGACAGCATCTCTGGATAGAAGGAATGAGTGATGTTTTGGGTCGAAACCTACTTCAGACTGAGTCAGGGGAGAAGGAGATACAGAGATACAGAGATGAGGAAGTGTAAGCTGTGAAAAGTAGATGAAGGGGATGGAGATAAAGGAAAATGCACAATAGATCTTTGTTAACTAGGAGAAGATAACAACAAAGCAAAGTGATAGTGCGTACAAAACTGACTGGCAGATGTTTGAGCTATGTCTTGGGCTACATCAATAAGTGCATCGATTATGTTGTTCCAAAAGCCACCATCTGCACTTACTCAAATAAAACCCTGGGTCAGAGGGGAAATTCATGCCAAACTCAAAGCACGGACCGCTGCCTTCAACTCAAGGGACCCCAACGCCTACAAAGCAGCTAGATGTGACCTCTGGACGTCCATCAGGATAGCCAAGAGAGCCGACAGGGACAAAGTGGAATCTAACTACTAAAGCTCTGACCCCAGACACATGTGGAGTGGATTACGTTGCATCACGGAGTACAATGGGTAAAACAGGAGCACTGTCCAGCTTACCGCCTCGCTCCTGGACGAGCTTAACACCTTCTATGCCCGGTTTGATGCAGATACAGCGCCCACCATGAGTCCACAGGTGTGCAGGGGGACTACCTCACTGACCCTACAAAGGGCAGACATGAGGCGGTCCTTCAAAAACGTCAATGACCGCAAAGCTCAAGGGCCGGACGGTATTCCAGGGCGGGCTCTCAGGGTGTGCGCTGATCAACTGGCAGAGGTGTTCGCCAACATCTTCAACCTCTCCCCGAGTCAGTCTGTTGTTCCCACCCGCTTCAAAGCATCCATCATTGTTCCTGTTCCAAAAAAACCATTAATCTCCTGTTTAAATGACTACCGTCCTGTCGCACTGACATCAGTCATCGTAAAGTGTTTCGAGTGACTAGTCAAAATCACATCTGCTCCTCTCTCCCTGACACCTTGGACCCTCTTCAGTTTGCGTATAGACCAAACAGGACCATGGACTATGCCATCGCCATGGCAACTCACACTGCGCTCATCTACCTGGATAAAGGGAATACATATGTGAGAATGCTCTTCATTGACTACAGCTCGGCATTCAACACTATCATTCCCTCAAAACTCGTCCCCAAGCTCCTTGATCTTGGACTGGAGACCTCCATCTGCGGCTGGATATTCGACTTCCTGAGGTGGTGGTGCCCCAGGTGGTGAGAATTGGCAGCCACAACTCTTCCTCACTGATCCTCAACACAGGCGCACCACAGGGCTGTGTGCTCAGTCCTCTCCTGTACTCCCTGTTCACGCACAACTGTACTGCTAAGCACAGCTCCAACATCATCTTAAAGTTTGCTGACGACACGACCATCCTGGGCCTCATCACAGACAATAATGAGACGGCCTATAGACACTAAACAGCTGGTGCCAGGAAAATAACCTCTCTGTCAATGTCAGCAAAACCAAAGAGATGATCGTGGACTACAGGAGACAGCAGGGGAGCGGTCACCTCCCCATCCACATCGGTGATGCTGATTGAAAGGGTCAGTTTCAAGTTCCTTGGTGGGCACATCACTGAGGACCTCTCCTGGACACTGCACACGGACACGGACACAATAACTAAGAAAGCTCGCCAGCGACTCTTTTTCATGAGAAGACTGAGGAAGTTTGGCATGAACGCCAGCATCCTCACAAACTTCTACAGTTGCACCATCGAGAGCCTGCTGCATCACGGGCTGCATCACAGTCTGGTACGGGAACTGTTCTGCCCACAGCCGCAAATCACTACAGAGAGTGGTGAAGGCGGCACAGCACATCACTGGCAACTGTCGCCCGGCCATTCAGGACATTTCCCACCGGCGGTGCCTGCGGAAGGCACACAGCATCAAGGACCACAGACACCCAGCACACAGACTGTTCTCCTTGTTGCCGTCAGGCAGACGATACAGGAGTATGGCTGTTTTTATCATCATGCCATCAGGCTTCTGAACTCATAAACACATCATCTATGTTGATTATTTTATTTATTATTGTCTTTTACCTACCAACATCACTTTTATCTTATCTTTTTTTTACCTTCATTTTATCATTGCTAAGGTGACCCATTGTCTGGTCAAACACATTTCATTGTACCGTTGACCCTGTGTTAACCTACGTATGACAAATAAAACTGAACTGAACTGTCAGACTAGTCAGAGAACTTGGAAGGGAGGAGTGGAGAGGGCAGGCAAGGGTTACATGAAGCTGGAGAAGTCAATGTTCATACCTCTGGGGTGTAAGTTGCCAAGCAAAATATTAGGTGCTGCTCCTCCAATTTGCGCTGGGCCTCACTCTGACAATGGAGGAGGCCCAGGGCAGAAAGGTCAGTGTGGGAATGGGTGTTTAACACTCAGGAGATCAGGTAAGTCTAGGCAGACTGAGCAGAGGTGTTCAGTGAAATGGTCACTGACGCTGTGCTTGGTCTCGTCAATATACAGTAGTCCACACCTGGAAGAGCAAATACAGTAGATGAGGTTGGAGGAGATACAAGTGAACCTCTGCCTCACCTGAAAGGACTGTTGGGGTCCTTGGACAGAATCGAGGGGGGAGGTATAGGGACAGGTGTTGCATCTCCTGCGGTTGCGGAGGAAAGTACCTGGGGAGGGGGTAGTTTGGGTGGGATGGAACAAGTTGACCAGGGAGTTGCAGAAGGAACAGCCATGCTGGCTACTCATAATTAGTCTATTAACCATATAACATATAACTATTCTCTTCCAAAGGGGTGTAAATCCTATCTCAAAGAATCCTCTCCGATAGCTTCCTTCCTCACCACTGAAGCGAGGCTCACCGCCTTGGATTATTTCCCCTTCTTAAATAACGGAACAACACCAGTTACTCTCCAGCCCTGCAGGACCTCACCCAAGGCCAGAGAAGATGCCAAGATCTTTGTTAAGGCTCTTGCAAACTCATCTCTTGCCTCTCTAAATAACTCCGGATAGAGCAAATCAGGTCCTGGGGATTTATCCACCTTAAAGCTCTTCAAGAGCCTCAATATCTCCTCCCTCTTAATCTCAAAATGCCCCTAAATATTGGCGTTCCCCAACACTGTTATCCATGTTCTTCTCCTCGCTGAAAACAGATGCACAACATTGTGTAGAACCTCATCTACATCCCCAGACTCCAAACATAAATCCCCTCTTGATTCTTGAGCGTTTAATATACGTATAGAAATCTTT
Organism: Raja brachyura; assembly: GCA_963514005.1. Next base: position 40,236 of record OY740792.1, read on the forward strand.
GGGATTTTCTTTGCTCTCACTCACCAAAACTATTTTGTGGCCCCATTTGGCTGTTCCAACTGCCCGCCTGTGTTCCTTCCTCCTTTCTCTATATTCTTCAATCCGTCTGATTCTAAACCACTTAAACGTTGCGTGCTGGTCCATTTTCTTTTTGAACAAATTTACAAGTACTTTGGTCATCCATGGTTTATGATTTTTATCACTTCTCTTCACTTGAACAATAGAATCACGTCTTACCTAGTGGTGCGTTGCTGTAACTACTGGCCGGCCCATATTATCACAATAGACAACAGACAATAGGTGCAGGAGTAGGCCATTCGGCCCTTCGAGCCAGCACCGCCATTCAATGTGATCATGGCTGATCATCCACATTCAGTACCCCGTTCCTGCCTTCTCCCCATATCCCCTGACTCCGCTATTTTTAAGAGCCCTATCTAGCTCTCTCTTGCATCAAGCATCCAGAGAACCTGCCTCCATCGCCCTCTAAGGCAGAGAATTCCACACTCACCACTCTCTGTGAGAAAAAGTGTTTCCTCGTCTCCGTTCTAAATGGCTTACTCCTTATTCTTAAACTGTGGCCCCTGGTTCTGAACTCCCCCAACATTGGGAACATGTTTCCTGCCTCTAGCGTGTCCAAACCCTTAACAATCTTATATGTTTCAATGAGATCCCCTCTCATCCTTCTAAACTCCAGAGTGTACAAGCCCAGACGCTCCATTCTCTCAGCATATGATGATCCCGCCATCCCGGGAATTAACATTGTAAACATACGCTGCACTCCCTCAATAGCAAGAATGTCCTTCCTCAAATTAGGGGACCAAAACTGCACACAATACTCCAGGTGTGGTCTCACTAGGGCTCTGTACAACTACAGAAGGACCTCTTTGCTCCTATATTTGATTCCTCTTGTTATAAAGGCCAACATGCCATTCGCTTTCTTCACTGCCTGCTGCACCTGCATGCTTACTTTCATAGACTGATGTACAAGGACCCCCAGATCCTGTTATACTTCCCCTTTTCCCAACTTGACGCCATTTAGATAGTAATCTGCCTTCCTGTTTTTGCTACAAAGTGGATAACCTTACATTTATCCACATTAAACTTCATCTGCCATGCATCTGCCCACTCCCCCAACCTGTCCAAGTCACCCTGCATTCTCATAGCATCCTCCTCACAGTTCACACTGCCACCCAGCTTTGTGTCATCCGCAAATTTGCTAATGTTACTTTGAATCCCTTCATCCAAATCATTGATGTATATTGTAAATAGCTGCGGTCCCAGCACCGAGTCTTGCGGTACCCCACTAGTCACTGCCTGCCATTCTGAAAGGGACCCGTTAATCCCTACTCTTTGTTTCCTGTCTGCCAACCACTTCTCTATCCATGTCAGCACTCTACCCCCAATACCATGTGCCCTAATCTTGCCCACTAATCTCCTATGTGGGACCTTATCAAATGCCCAAACCTTATTAAATTGTGGCCAACACTCCCATCTAGTGGCACGTTGCTGTAACACAGGTTGACTGTGCTGTGAAGCCTAACATTCTATGTCGGCCATTCTTCGTATCATGCTTCCCCAGTATGTGAGCTCTCGGGTTAACCATGTTACAACCGACTCATCTTCCTTACAATTTTTAAAAACTCCTCCTACAGGGCCCTTCAGACTGGAGTAGGGGTGGAGAATGCTGGAAAGAGATGAGCGTGGGACTGATTGGGGATGATCAGCCATGATCACATTGAATGGCGGTGCTGGCTCGTAGGGTAGAATGGCCTACTCCTGCACCTATTGTCTATTGGGACAAAGCTTGGCAAGTGATGGGTGGTACAGGCGATGGTGATTGTCTTTACTCCACCCATCTGCCAAAGGCAAACATGGTGTCAGTTCAGGCGAGGAAAACCATTGAAACTAGAAGCTAGGAGGAGGAGATATGGGTGAAAGAGGAGAGAGAGGACTATGGGACATGTTTTGGAGATGAGCGTATGGAGGAGGGGAAGGAGCAGAGTGACGTGTGGTGGGGAAGTGTGAACACCAGGGTGGGGGTGAGGGAGAGAAGAATTTCCCCTCATCAGTACGTTCATCATCCATCACAGATCAATGTTTCCCATTTATTCTGTCCAATTCCACCCATACACTTCCATCTGCCATTACATCTCACACCTCTCCCCTTAACTGACGTTCCATCTCCTGTTTACCACTTCTTCGTCTTCTTGCGTATGGCGTGCACAGCCTAAAGTTGTCGGACAACTTGTTCTGTTTGAGCTTATTTGAATGTGCACGCCGGGTTGATTGCATTTGTCGAAACAGGCGGACCACGTGAAGGTTGCAATCTCCCATCCCCTTTTTACCACTAGCCTTTGTCACTTCCTCCACCCATCTGCCAAATGACCCCTCACCTGTGTCCACCTATCACTTGCCAGGCTTTGCCACCACCACCTCCAAGCTCTCTCTCCACACTCCAGTCTGAAGACTTCCAACCAGATAACATCACCTAGCAATGTTACAACATTTTGAGATTTTAAAAATCAAGTCTCCAATTTATCCCATCAGATAAAGAATTAAAAGAAGTTTAATTTGACACCTAATTCACTTTCATATCTTCAGTATTTAAAAAGTCATGGCCATTTTCATACTTGGAAATTAGCATCTTGTTCCCTATTGCTTTTCCTTTGACTTAACTCAAAAGCTGTGATCAAGGACAGTCAAAAGCCCATAACTTTCTTAAAAATTAAGAGGTGAATGAAATGTTCAGTCATTATAGATAAAGTTTTTTTTTCTTTTTAAATTTATGTTAGAAGTAAGTACAATAGTGTGGTACTTGAGTACCTAATACATACATACATATTTCCATTCTTGTACAACTTCGTATTTTTGATTTAATAATAAAAGAACAGTGAGAGAAAAAAGAAATAAAGAGTGTGGGAATAGATAGACAAGCGAGGAAAAACAGAAGCAAAAGAAATCAAGGACAGAGATGGGAAGATGAAAGAGAAGGAGAAAGTAAAGAAAAGAGAGATTAGGAGAGATCTACCTATTTCCTATTTTTGACCGTCCGTCACCCGGTTCTAAACCATTTAATTTCTAAGGTTGTGTTATGTTGCACCATATGCTTGTAAAAAGTTGATAAAAGGAGACCAAGTCTTTAAGAATTGGTCTACTTTGCCTAGCAGGAGGAATCTCATTTCTTCAAGATGTAGCGTTTCAGACATGTTTGACATCCACATTTTGAATGTTGGCGTGGTTGCGTCTTTCCAAAATTTGAGTATGTTTTTTTGCTGTTATTAGACCGTAATTTAAAAAAGCTTTTTGGAATATAGTTAGTTTACTTCCCTCTTCCATTGATCGAAAGATAATCAGTTCTGTATTGGGGTTCAATTTTGTGTTAAATAGTTTTGTAAAAATTCCAAACATTTCATTCCGAAATGTATACAGTACAAGAGACAAAGGAATGTGTTATAGTGGCATTTTGAGTTAGACATTTGTCGCAGATGGGGGAAACATTTGAAAATATTTTATTCAGTCTAGTTTTAGAATAATATAATCTATGTAAATTTTTTAATTGAATTAGGTTATGTCTTACATTAATTGAACATGTGTTTACATATAATAAAAAAAATTCCCGTCTATCGTTTGGAATTTTTATCAATAACTCTTGTTCCCAGTCCCTTCTAATTGCCTCTGTCGTTGGTGTTTCTATATTTAGAATTATATTATATAAGTAAGATATTAAATTGCTTGATTCTGCCTTTCTATTCATTCCTTCCTCCAATAAATCTGGGATTAAAGTTTGATATCCTTGTATATAGTTTTTCAAATAATCTTGAATTTGAAGATATTTGAAATATTGATTACTTTTCAAATTATATTTTAGCTGTAATTGTTGGAATGATAATAGTTTTCCCATTTCATACATATCTCCCATCGTTTTAATTCCTATTCTTTCCCAATGGATAAACGTTTTATCAATAATGGATGGTTTGAATGAGGGGTTATTAGCTATTGGAGAAAGAAGTGATAATTTTCTTAATTTTAAAGTTAATTTTATTTGATTCCAAATTCATATTATACTGTGAATAATTGGATTCTTATTATATATTATATTGTTCAGTTTCATCGGGGAAAGAAGGATCGCTCCTGTATTATAAGAGGAACAATCCTCTTTCTCCATTCTTATCCAATCTACCTGTTGGGCAGAACTGTCCAACCAGTAGATTATATTTTTAATATTCACTGCCCAATAGTAATATAATAAGTTAGGGAGTGTCAGTCCCCCTGATTCTTTACATTTACACAAGTGGTTTTTTTAAAATTCTGTGTGATTTATAATCCCATATGAAGTTTATAATATCAGAATCTAGTTTTTTAAAGATTTTTTTAGGTAAGTATATTGGTATTGATTGATATAGGTACAATATTTGTGGTAAAAATATCATTTTTATCGCGTTTATTCTTCCTATTAAGGACATCGGCAGTGTTTTCCAAAATTTAATCAACCCATTTAATTTAGTTATTAAAGGCATATAGTTTGCGTTGAGTAATGATTTATATTTCCTAGTAATTTGAATGCCCAAATTGCATTTCTAAAGGGGAATTTCCACAGATGCGTCGGCTCTTGAGATTTTATCGTCATAATTTCGCTTTTGTTCCAGTTTATTCTATATCCTGAAAAAGAACCAAATTCTTCTATTAAATTTAGTATATTTGGTATGCTAATTTGCAAATTTGTAATATATAATAATATGTCGTCTGCTTATAATGAAATTTTATTATTTGACTGTTTGGTATTATATCCATGAATATTCAGATGACTTCTTATACTTTCTGCTAAAGGCTCTATCACTAGTGCAAATAGCAGAGGCGATAGTGCGCACCCCTGCCTATTGCCCCTTGCCAATTGGAATTTCGAGGATAATATATTATTAGTCAGTATTCTAGCCGTCGGCTTACCATATAATAATTTTACCCATGAGATAAAGTTATCTCCCATGTTAAATTTTTGCAATACTTTGAATAAATATTGCCTTTCTACTTGATCGAAAGCTTTTTTCTGCACCCAATGAGATAATTGCTAGGTCTTCTTCAGTATTATGTGAGTATATTATATTAGACAGCCGTCTCAAATTGTTAAATGAGTATCTCTTTGGTATAAACCCCGTTTGGTCCGGGTTTATTAGTTTGCTAACATATTTACTCAATCTTCTCGCTAGTGTCTTTGGTAATATTTTTTGATCTGTATTTAGGAGTGCAATAGCTCTATATGAGCCTGGGTCTTCTAGATCTTTATCCTTTTTTGGTATAAGTGTAATAGTTGACTCAGTTAGTGTTTCTGGTAGTTTATTTTCTTTAAAAGCGTATATATATATAAATCTTGCAGGCGTGGAGAAATTATCTTGTAGAATCTTTTATAGAATTCATTACTAAAGCCGTCTGGTCCTGGCGTTTTGCCGTTCTTCAATGAATTTATTGTTTCTTCTGTTTCCTGAAGTGTAATCAGAGCTCCTAATCCCGCTTGTTCCTCCATATTTAATTTTGGAAGATTACAATTGTCTAAGAAATTTGTAATTTGAGTGTTATTTTCAGAGGTTTTCGATGTATATAAATGTTGATAAAATTGAGCTAATCTTTTATTAATATCTTTAGGTAGTGTTAGTAATTCCCCTTTGTTTGATTTAATTTTAGTAATTGTATTTTCTGTTTCCTGTTTTTTCAGTTGGCGTGCTGAGAGTTTATGTGGTTTATCACCAAATTAGAAATTTTCTTGTTTTGTAATTTGAAATAATCTTATTATTCTGGCCGATAAAATTGTATTTAATTTATATTTTAGTATTGTTATCTTATTATATTTATCTATAGTTGATTCTTTGGCATTTTCTAAATCTAATTGTCTAATTTCTTGTTCTAGCTGTAATTGTTCAGTATTATTCTTTTTATTTTGGAAAGCTTGATATGAGATTATAGTTCCTCTAATAAATGCCTTAGAAGTTTCCCATAATAAGGAGGGTGAAATATCTGGTGTTTCATTTGTCTCAAAGAAGAATCTCATCTGCTCTTTTAAATATGTACAACCTTGTGAGTTGTTTAAGATTTGGGCGTTAAACCTGCAAAACGATTTTTTATCAGGCATTCCTTCTAATTTTAAAGAAAAAGTTAACGGGGAATGATCAGAAATAATATGTATATGGAATTAATTTTGTGTCCACTAAGAAATAATCAATATGTGAATATGTTTTGTGTACCGTTGAATAAAATGAATATTCCCTACCTACTGGGTTAGCGATCCTCCATACATCTGTTATGTTGGTATTTTTCATGTATGTATTTAGGAGTTCACTAGTTTTAGATTTTATGTTAATCCTTTTTTGTTTTGCTGATTTATCCAGATATGGATCTAAAACACAATTCAAATCTCCCCCTATTACCACATTTTGATAGTTAAGTTCTGAAATTGTATCCAGAATTTTACTAAAAAATTGTCAAAATTAGGAGCATAAATATTTATCAAAGTAAGTGGAGTAGAATAAATTTCTCCCGTGACTATGACATACCTCCCCTCTTTATCTGCTATGGTATTCTTTAATTTAAATGGTATACCTTTACGAATGATAATGGCCGTGCCTCTAGATTTAGAAGTAAATGAAGAGTAGTATGTTTGCCCAATCCAATTTGCCTTCAGTCTTATCTGTGTTTGATCTTTCAGATGCGTCTCTTGTAAGAAAATGTTATCACTGTTTAAAGCTTTTAATAGGGCAAAGATCTTACCCCTTTTAATTGGTTCATTAGCGCCCCTTATATTCCAACTACAGAACGTGATTCCTCCAGTTTTCTTTTGTTTATCGTCTTGCATTATGGATCATGTTAATACCTTTACTTCATATGGTGCAACCAAGAACCTCATTACTCTAGGTGAGGGATGATCATCCCCAGCTGATAAATTGTGTTGGCATCTCCCCTTCAGAATAGACCTTGAAAAAGACCAGAAATTGTAGAGCCGTGAAAAGATAATTAACAAACAAAAAGTGATATTATAATATCCAAAAATAAAGATATTATAATTAAAAACAAACCACCAACAGGTGGTAGAAAAATTCTTGTTGACTTCCGTAGATGTTTTTATGTTTCGCTCTGCCCCCTTGACCAATTATTATTAATTGGAAGAGAGAGCGATACAAAGTTAAAAAATATATATATAAAAGAAAACGCACTCCAGTAGATAGATTAGAAATGTATGTTCAAAAAGAAAAAACAATATAAAAAAGAGTTTCCAACATTAAGTATATACTTAGATATAACAGTAATTATGTTAATTATATATCCATATCTATCGACATGCCAAGATCTATTACAATTAAGTCTCAAACGTTTGTATAACCATATAACCATATAACAATTACAACACGGAAACAGGCCCTCTCGGCCCTTCCAGTCCGTGCCGACCATTTATTTTCCCCTAGTCCCATCTACCTGCACTCAGACCATACCCCTCCATTCCCTTCCCGTCCATATACCTATCCACTTTACTTTTAAATGTTAAAATCGATCCTGCCTCCACCACTTCTGCTGGAAGATCATTCCACACAGCCACCACTCTCTGAGTAAAGAAGTTCCCCTCATGTTACCCCTAAACTTCTTTCCCTTAATTCTCATGTCATGCCCTCTTGTTTGAATCTTCCCTACCCTCAATGGGAAAAGCTTATCCACGTCAACTCTGTCTATCCCTTTCATCATTTTAAAGACCTCAATCAAGTCCCCCCTTAACCTTCTGCGCTCCAAAGAATAAAGACCTAACCTGTTCAACCTTTCTCTGTAACTTAGTTTCTGGAACCCAGGCAACATTCTAGTAAATCTCCTCTGTACTCTCTTTATTTTGTTGACATCCTTCCTATAATTAAGGGACCAAAATTGTACACCATACTCCAGAATTGGTCTTACCAATGCTTTGTACAATTTTAACATTACTTCCCTACTGCTATATTCAATGCTCTGATTTATAAAGGCCAGCACACCAAAAGCTTTCTTTACCACCCTATCTACATGCGATTCCACCTTCAGGGAACTATGCACAGTTATTCCTAGATCCCTCTGTTCCACAGCATTCCTCAATTCCCTACCATTTACCATGTACGTCCTATTTTGATTTGTCCTGCCAAGATGTAGCACTTCACACTTATCAGCGTTAAACTCCATCTGCCATCTTTCAGCCCACTCTTCCAAATGTCCCAAATCTCTCTGTAGACTTTGAAAATCTACTTCATTATCCACAGCACCCTCTATCTTAGTATCATCTGCATACTTACTTATCCAATTTTCCACTCCATCATCCAGATCATCGATGTACATGACAACCAACAGTGGACCAAACACAGATCCCTGAGGCACCCCACTGGTCACCGGCTTCCAACCTGACAAACAGCCATCCAACATTACTCTCTGACATCTCCCATTTAGCCACTGTTGAATCCATCTTGCTACTCTGCCATTAACACCCAAAGATTGAACCTTCTTAACCAACCTTCCATGGGGAACCTTGTCAAAGGCCTTACTGAAATCCATATAGACAACATCCACTGCTTTACCCTCATCAATTTCCCTAGTAACCTCTTCAAAAAGTTCAAGAAGGTTTGTCAAACATGACCTTCCAGGCACAAATCCATGTTGACTGTTCCTGATCAGACCCCGTTTATCCAGATGCTTATATATATTATCTCTAAGTATCCTTTCCATTAATTTGCCCACCACTGACGTCAAACTAACCGGTCTATAATTGCTAGGTTTATTCTTTGAACCCTTTTTAAACAATGGAACAACATGCGCAGTACGCCAATCCTCCGGCACTATTCCCGTTTCTAATGACATTTGAAATATTTCTGCCACAGCTCCTGCTATTTCTACACTAACTTCCCTCAATGTCCTAGGGAATATCCTGTCAGGACCTGGAGACTTATCCACTTTTATATTTTTCAAACGTGTCAGTACTTCCTCCTCTTTGAATCTCATAGTTTCCATAGCTACTCTACTTTTTTCCCTTACCTCACAGAGTTCAATATCCTTCTCCTTGGTGAATACCGAAGAAAATAAATTGTTCAATATCTCCCCCATCTCTTTTGGCTCTGCAGATAGCTGTCCATTCTGGCTCTCTAATGGTCCAGTTTTATCCCTCGTTATCCTTTTGCTATTAATATAGCTGTAGAAACCCTTTGGATTTACTTTCACCTTTCTTGTTAAAGCAACCTCATATCTTCTTTTAGCCTCAGACAACAGCCTTAGTATCAGACAACAGCAGGTTCCAAGGGGTAACCAGATTCAGACCCTTGGATAACTTCCAAGTATCTGAGTCTCCTCCCCCCCCCCTTTACGCGCGATTTAGACTAAATCTACTATATCCATAAAATTTGTTGGTATGTTATTAATACTTATCAATCATATTTAACTCGTTATTCTTATATTTAGCAAGTAATTAACCTCATGAAATAATCCTCATCCATTATTACGCTATGCATTAATATTACACAATTTTATTAATTATATTTTATGTTAGTATGTAATTGTGTGTTTCTTAAATCATAAATTTCTATATACAAGTCCACTGATAATATTTTTCCATATTCTCAAGTTATTTTCTCCACCACAGTTTTTCTTCTTTTCCAATCCTTTGTTGAAATGAAACATAAAATCCGACCTTGAATTAACATTCCAAAGATAAAATGTCAAGACAACGCCTCGAGGAAAGTTCGCCATCTTAACCAGAGCCGTCTTTGTTGTATGTTAAAAAAAAAGAAACATAATCCTTTCTTCGCCGTTTCTCCTCTGTGTTAATGTGGGAGACCAACTCCCAACTAATGATCAGTAGACCTCCTTTGTGATACATTATAGATAAAGTTAAACACTAAAACAAATAGTAAATACCCAACAAGAAATTCATATTCATCAGTTTCGTCAAATCAATTTAATCAATTTAATCAATTTAATCATTCATCTAATTTCAATTACAAGATCTAAACATCTATCCATTTCTTAAGAAAATGTTAACATTTTTAAATAGCCTAAGTGTCCAAATAACATTCACACAATAATTCACAATATAACATGATTTTTAAATCTCACTGTCAGGAACTTGTAGGACAAATGGAAGGAATTTAATGTTTAATGTTTAATTCCCATAAATTAATCCAGAAACGTCTACTCAAAATATAATCAAAATTATTGTTTTTTTGCACAATACATGTGACTCAAACTGTTGTGAATATTTAGTTTAAAAATAATGATCATGATCAATTGAAACGGTTTATGACATATTTGTCCAAAAAAAATGAGCGTTTTAATCATCTTGCGAGTGGGTGATTCTGAAACGCGATAAATTGGAACGTTGCATTTGCAGTGAATTTGAACCACATATCGGCAGGAAAGATATGGCCGGGTCATATGGGGCCCAAATAACATTTTCACAACGTAAAATTAGATTAAAGCCATCCCAGGAAGCAAGATTATATGTAAAATACACTACTTGCCCTTTGTTTTGTCCCGTTCTTGCGATCCGTCATGTTGTAGGCGTTGAGGACGTTAGAAGTCGCTTTTTATTTTAATCCAATTATTAAATTGTCCAGCAATTTTTTTTAAAATAAACTGGGAACAGTTTTTCGTTTTTTTGTCATCAGCTCGCAGCCCGAGGAAATCAGCCTCTGACAAGCAGTACAAAACTGAATTTTAATCCTGCCCCCCCCTCAAAGGCGCCAGAGTCGCGCACATGGCCAGTGGCAGAACTGCAGCGCCGTTGAAGGTAGGTTTTGTAACATCACTACATCACCTTTCCATTTACTCCACAGATGCTGCCTGACCAACCCGATTTCTGAAGCACTGCTTTTGATCAAAATTCCAACAACACAAAATTACAAGATCTTTGAAAAATTAAGGACCTTAACTGGTAAATTAGGTAAAACCATCATTAAACTTTGCCGAATATTTATCTCTACTTAACACAAAAGAGAGTTTGAAATCGGAGCCTTGCCTCAGATTAATGTAAGAATTTGGTATTTTCTGAATAAAGCATTTTAATGATTTAAAATCTCTCCAATCCTTCATCGCACCCTCAATCACAAACTGCAAGTTGACAGAGCCACTAATGATGAAACTAAAGAAGTTTGTTTCATTTAAATTTGGTTTTGATATAGAGCGTGGTCCCTGTGCACTAGCACGATCCTACATTTGGGGCAATTAACCTACAAACCTACACATGGGACACAGTTTAGGAGATGAGCATACAGTGGAGGGAAGGTGGTGGGGAATGTGCACACCAGGGTGGGGGATGAAGGGAAAGGGGGGCTTTCCTCTCAGTATGCTCATCTCTTAGTCTCATATTTCCTTTTTACAGTCTCATCCCATCAACCCTCTCTTTAGCTTCACATTTCACAGCTAATCTTGTCCTTATCCAACATGTTTTAAAACACCTTTTCCACGCTGTATCTCTAAACCAAACCAAGACATCTGCAGGTTGTGTCTCCAATAACTAGACAGAACCTAATTATATAAAAACTTGACAAAAATACTAACTCAACCTACAGTCCTACACAAAGCATTGTTCTAACTCTAGCCAGCACCACCATTCATTGTGATCATGGCTGATCATCCACAATCAGTAACCTGTGCCTGCCTTCTCCCCATATCCCTTGATTCCACTAGCCCCTGGAGCTCTATCTAACTCTCTTTTAAATCCATCCAGAGAATTGGCCTCCACTGCCTTCTGTGGCAGAGTATTCCACAAATTCACAACTCTCTGGGTGAAACTGTTTTTTCTCATCTCAGTTTTAAATGGCCTCCTCTTTAATCTTAGACTGTGGCCCCTGGTTCTGGACTCGCCCAACATTGAGAACATTTTTCCTGCATCTAGCTTGTCCAGTCCTTTAATAATTTTATGTGTTTCTATAAGATCCCCTCTCATCCTTCTAAACTCCAGCAAATGCACGCCCAGTCTTTCCAATCTTTCTTCATATGACAGTCCCGCCATCCCAGGATCAATCTTGTGAGAGAGACATTCGCTTGGATGCTGTAGAATCGGTATGGGTAAAACTGCAAAATAGCCAAGGGCAGAAAACGCTTATTGTGTACAGACCAGCGGTAGGGAGGTTGGGGATAGCATCAAGCAGGGATTAGGGATGTGTGTAGCAAAGGTACAGCAGTCATTATAGGTGACTTTAATCTACATATAGATCGGGCCAACCAAATTGGTAACAGCTCTGAGGAGAAGGATTTCCTGGAATGTATATGGGATGATTTTTTAGACCAATATGTAGAAGAATCGACTGAAAGGCAGGTCATCCTAGACTGGGTATTGTGTAATGAGGAAGGATCAGTTAGCGATCTTGTTGTGCGAGACCCCTTGGGCAACAGTGACCATAATAAGGTGGAGTTCTGCATTAGGATGGAGAGTGACACGGTTAATTCAGAGACTAGGGTCCTGAACTTATAGAAAGAAGCCTTTGAAAGTATGAGACGGGAATTGGCTAGGATAGACTGGCAAATTATACTTAAAGGGTTGACGGTGGAGATGCAATGGCAAAGATTTAAAGACTGCACGGATGAACTCCAATAATTGTTCATCCCTGTCCGGCGAAAAAATAAAACGGGGAAGGCGGCTCAACTGTGGCTAACGAGGGAAATCAAAAGAAGAGGCATATAAATTGGCCAGAGTAAACAGCAAACTGGAGGACTGGGAGAAATTTAGAATGCAGAGGACAATGGGGTTAATTAAGAGGGGGGTAAAAAAAAGCACGAAAGAAAGCTTGTGGGGATATAAAAACTAACTGTAAAAGCTGCTTTAGATATGTAAAATGGAAATGATTAATGAAGACAAATGTAGGTCCCTCACAGTCAGAGACCAGTGAATTTATAATGGGGAAACAAGGAAATGCAGAACAGTTAAACAAGTGCTTTGGTTCTGTCTTCACGAAGGAAGATACAATCTCCCAGAAATACTAGAGGGGCTGAGGATCTAGTGGGAGGGAGGAACTGAAGGGAATCCACATTAGTCAGAAAATGGTGTTAGATAAACTGATGGGACTGAAGGCAGATAAATCCCCAGGGCCTGATGGTCTGCATCCCAGAGTACTCAAGGAGGTGGCCCGAGAAATCGTGGATGCATTGGTGATAATTTTCAGTGTTCACTCGACTCTTGATCAGTTCCTGTGGACTGGAGGGTAGCCAATGTAACTCCACTTTTTAAGAAAGGAGGGAGAGAGAAAACTGGGAATTATAGACCAGTTAGCCTTACATCGGTAGTGGGGAAGATGCTTGAGTCGACTATTAAAGATGTAATAGCAGCGCATTTGGAAAGCAGTGACAGGATCGGTCAAAGTCAGCATGGATTTATGAAGGGGAAATCATGCTTGACTAATCTTCTGGAATTTTTTGAGGATGTAACAAGTAGAATGGATAAGGGAGAGCCAGTGGATGTGGTGTATCTGGACTTTCAAAAAGCATTTGACAAGGTCCACACAAGAGATTAGTGGGCAAATTTAGAGCACATGGTATTGGGGGTCAGGTATTGACATGGATAGAGAACTGGTTGGCAGACAGGAAACAAAGAGTTGGGATTAACGGGTCCTTTTCAGAATGTCAGGCAGTGACTAGTGGGGTACCGCAAGGCTCGGTGCTGGAACCGCAGTTATTTACAATATATATTAACGATATAGATGAGGGAATTGAATGTGACATCTCCAAGTTTACGGATGACACAAAGCTGGGTGGCAGTGTGAGCTGCGAGGTGGATGCTATGAGGATGCAGGGTGACTTGTATAGGTTGGGTGAGTGGGCAGATGCATGGCAGATGCAGTATAATGTGGATAAATGTGAAATTATCCACTTTGGTGGCAAGAACAGGAAGGCAGATTATTATCTGAATGGTGTCAGATTAGGAAAAGGGGAGATGCAACGGGATCTGGGTGTCCTTGTACATCAGTCTCTGAAAGTGAGCATGCACGTACAGCAGGCAGTGAAGAAAGCTAATGGCATGTTGGCCTTCATTGCGAGAGGATTTGAGTTTTGGAGCAAAGAGGGCCTACAACAGTTGTACAGGGCCCTGGTGAGACCACACCTGTGTGCAGTTTTGGTCTCCTAATTTGAGGAAGGACATTATTGCCATTGAGGGATTGCAGCGTAGGTTCACCAGGTTAATTCTCGGGATGGCGAGACTGACATGATCTAAGAATGGGTCGACTGGACTTGTACTCACAGGAATTTAGACGATGAGCGGGGGTCTTATAAAAACATATAAAATTCTTAAGGGATTGGGCAGGCTAGATGCAAGAAAAAATGTTCCCGATGTTGGGGGAGTCCAGAACCAGGGGTCACAGTTTAAGAATGAGGGGTAAGCCATTTAGGACTGAGGAAACATTTTTTCACCCAGAGAGTTGTGAATCTGTGGAACTCTCTGCCACAGAAGGCAGTGGAGGCCAATTCACTGGATGTTTTCAAGAGAGTTAGATTTAGCTCTTGGGGCTAACGCAATCCAGGGATATGGAGAAAAAGCAGCAACAGGGTACTGATTTTAGATAATCAGCCATGATCATATTGAATGGCGGTGCTGGCTTGAAAGGCTGAAGGGCCTACTCCTGCACCTATTTTTCTATGTTTCTATCTCTCGTTGCCCATATCCCTAACCAGTCTGAAGAAGTCTATTTTCTGTTTAAACCAGCGTTTGCTGTTCCTTCCTACAATGCCTATTTTCTACCCAATGTAGATGGCATCGGGAAAGCTATCCATGAAAATGTTTCAATATTGACACTTGGATTAATGAGCCAGTGCCATTGAATTGCTGAAGTCTAAAATTTGCAGACAAGAGTGAAGTGAAGAGAGTTTATTGTCATGTGTCCCAGATAGGACAATGATATTCTTACTTGCTGCAGCACAACACAATATGTAAACATAATACAAGGTTGATTGCACTGGATCTCCTGAGCTGAATGTGAGTGGAGCAGAATTAAAATGAGATGTTACTAGTTAATTTGATGTTATTTCAATAACCATATCTATCTGACAAACATTTAGATCACAGCGTCTCATTGCTGAAGGCTGCAGATCAGCTGCCTGTGACACCAAGTGCTCTCAAACCACAATTAACTGCACTTTCCTCAATATGTATTTAGCAGACTGACAAATGCACTTGCATCTGCGGCTGACCAGTCCCAATCTCAGCACTTGATTTGGAGAGCTAAATGTAATAAAGAAAACAGAAAAGCAAATTTACACAAAGACTGTTTCTGAAGTTTAAATTGATATTCAGCAAATCAAGACAGAAGTGCAGAGAGCAGGCCCTCTCATAGATGATCTGAGGCCCAGGCTAATTTCAATTTTAGAAGCCCCCAAACCAAGATCTCTTTGAAGCAGACAGGCATGACGCCCATGCCAAATGGCACCCGTTGCTAGCAGAGGTGGTGGAAGCAGACATAATACAGACAGACACATGAACAGGCAGTGGATGAAAGGCTTCAAGGAGCCACGGACTTGGATCCCAGAGAAGTCTGTGCATGAAAGTTCCCAGGGGTTCAGCCATTGAACGCATACTTGCCTCTTACATCACAAAGTGCAAAGCTTTACACTAGTCCAAATTAAACAACATCTGCCATTTCTTCCCCCATATTTCCAGTTGATCCACATCCTGCAGAATTAGTCCACGCTCTCCCTCATTATTCTGACCCGAACCCTACACTTTTGTCCACGACAGATATATCACAAAGACCCCAGGTTTCTCCTGGTCACAGAGAAGCAGCAGCGAGAACTAATATTGGCTGGTGGGTGAGTCAGAGGGAAAGAAAATGTCAAAAGCGCGCCAAAAGCCCAGGTGTGAGTAATTTACTAATTAGCCCTAAATTAGTTAATTAGGTAACAGGTAAGGAAGTGCAGCTGTATCGGAGTGGCCTTGCCTTGGTTGGTAAGGTGTGAGCCTTTGGCAAGGAGGCAACACAATCAAAATGTGTGATTTTTGTCCACTGAAGAAATGGCAGCAAGTTGGAGCGGTGTGTTTCCTGCAGGATGTGGGAAGTCTGGGACACTGCTGGAGCTTCTGGAGACTACACCTGCAGAAATTGTGTCCAGGTGCAGCTCCTGAACGAACATGTTGGGGAACTGGAGAAGCAGCTGGATGACCTCCGGGCCTTCCGGAAAAACGACTTTCCTGGACAGGACCCACAGTGAGGTTGTCACACCATGGACAGGTCCACAGTGAGGTTGTCACACCATGGACAGGACCTACAGTGAGGTTGTCACACCATGGACAGGACCTACAGTGAGGTTGTCACACCAAGGACAGGACCCACAGTGAGGTTGTCACACCAAGGACAGGACCCACAGTGAGGTTGTCACACCATGGACAGGACCTACAGTGAGGTTGTCACACCAAGGACAGGACCCACAGTGAGGTTGTCACACCATGGACAGGACCTACAGTGAGGTTGTCACACCAAGGACAGGACCTACAGTGAGGTTGTCACACCATGGACAGGACCCACAGTGAGGTTGTCACACCATGGACAGGACCTACAGTGAGGTTGTCACACCAAGGACAGGACCTACTGTGAGGTTGTCACACCATGGACAGGACCCACAGTGAGGTTGTCACACCATGGACAGGACCTACAGTGAGGTTGTCACACCAAGGACAGGACCTACAGTGAGGTTGTCACACCAAGGACAGGACCCACAGTGAGGTTGTCACACCATGGACAGGACCTACAGTGAGGTTGTTACACCAAGGACAGGACCTACAGTGAGGTTGTCACACCATGGACAGGACCCACAGTGAGGTTGTCACACCATGGACAGGACCTACAGTGAGGTTGTCATGCCAAGGATACAGGAAGAGCGAAGGTGTGTGACCGTGAGAATGGGGAGTAACCGGGGAGTGCAGGAGACCCAGGTGGCTGTGCCTAATGAAAACAGGTACACCCTGTTGGGAGCTGTTGGGGGAGACGATGTTTCCAGTCCAAGCAGCGGACACGTCAGTGGCTCCAATCCTAGCGACGAGACTCGACCGGTGAGACCAACGTCGGGCAGAGACATAGTGGTGGGTGACTCCATTGTCCGAGGAGTGGACTGGAGATGTGAGGATGGTCTGTTGCCTCCCTGGTGCCAGGGTTAAAGATATCATGAACTGACGTCAGAACATCCTCCTCGAGAGAAGGTGAACAGCCGGCAGTAGTTGTGCATGTAGGATTTAGATTTATACACCACTGGGATCTCTTCTGGGGTAGAGGTGACCTGTACAAAAGGGTTGGTTACACCTTAACTGGAGGGGGACCAACGTTCTGGCAGGCATGTTTGCTAGGGCTACACGTGTGGGTTTAAACTAAATAGTGGGGGGGAGGGATTGACAAATTGGGAGTATAAAGATGGGGTTAAAGGTGAAGTGAGTTCAGGAAAAGTTACAAAAGATTCTCGAATTAATGGGAAGGAAAGTTTGAGAAGGGACAAGAGAGTAAGGTCAGGGCCAATTGCGAGCGGTGCGAGGGGGGAAGTGAATACCAAAGTCAAAGTGCTGTATATGAATGCGCGAAGTGTAAGGAATAACGTGGACGAGCTTGAGGCTCAGTTAGAAATTGGCAAGTATGATGTTGTGGGAATTGCAGAGACATGGCTGCAAGAGGGCCAGGATTGGGAACTGAATATTTAAGGGTATACCTCTTATCGAAAAGACAAACAGGTGGGCAGTAGGGGTGGGGTTGCTCTGTTGGTGAGGAATGAAATTCAGTCCCTTGCGGGGTGACATAGAATAGAAAGATAAAATGAGAACTTACCAGTTTGAAGTTTGATCTTGATTTTATGAGGTGTTACGTTGGTGATTACGTGAAGAACCTCGCCTGTACGCGTGCGTGTCAATCTTCAAAGCAGCGGTATGAAATCACAAATAACAATCACCAAAGTGACATAGTAAGATGAGTGACTCGAGAACTACCAGATGACCTTTATGAGAGAGGGTTGGGCGTGGAGGGCACGTAATCACCAACATAACACCTATGCTATAGTTGGGATCACGGAGACTTGGCTCCAGGATGACCAAGGCTGGGAGCTGAACATCCAGGGATATTCAATATTCAGGAGGGATAGACGAAAAGGAAAAGGAGGTGGGGTAGCGTTGCTGGTGAGAGAGGAGATTAATGCAATAGAAAGGAAGGACATTAGCGTGGAGGATGTGGAATCGATATGGGTAGAGCTGCGAAACTCTAAGGGGCAGAAAACGCTAGTGGGAGCTGTGTACAGGCCACCTAACAGTAGTATTGGAGTTGGGGATGGCATCAAACAGGAAATTAGAAATGCGTGCAACAAGGGTAACACGGTTATAATGGGTGACTTCAATCTGCATGTAGATTGGGTGAATCAAATTGGCAGGGGTGCTGAAGAAGAGGATTTCTTGGAATGTATGCGGGATAGTTTTCTCAACCAACATGTGGAGGAACCAACGAGAGAGCAGGCTATTCTAGACTGGGTATTGAGTAATGAGGAAGGGTTAGTTAGCAGTCTTGTTGTGCGTGGCCCCTTGGGCAAGAGTGACCATAATATGGTTGAGTTCTTCATTAGGATGGAGAGTGACAAAATTAAGTCAGAAACAAGGGTTCTGAACTTGAACAAAGGTAACTTTGAAGGTATGAGATGTGAATTGGCCAAGATAGACTGCCAGGTGATTCTTAAAGGGTTGACAGTGGATGTGCAATGGAAGGTATTTAAAGACTGCATGGATGAAGTACAAAAATTGTTCATACCAGTTTGGCAAAAGAATAAATCGGGGAAGTTGGTGCATCCATGGATAACAAGGGAAATCAGGGATAGTATAAAAACAAAAGATGAGGTATACAAATTTTCCAGAAAAAGCAGCCTACCGGAGGACTGGGAGAAATTCAGATTCCAGCAGAGCAGGACAAAGGGCTTAATTAGGAAAGGGAAAATAGATTATGAAAGGAAACTGGCAGGGAACATAAAAACTGACTGCAAAAGTTTTTATAGATATGTGAAGAGAAAGAGACTAGTTAAAACAAATGTTGGTCCCTTGCAATCAGAAACAGGTGAATTGATCATGGGGAACAAGGACATGGCAGACCAATTGAATAACTACTTTGGTTCTGTCGTCACTAAGGACGACATAAATAATCTGCCGGAAATAGCAGTGGAACGGGGGTCAAATAAGATGGAGGAACTGAATGAAATCCAGGTTAGCCGGGAGGTGGTGTTGGGTAAATTGAACGGATTGAAGGCCGATAAATCCCCAGGGCCAGATAGTCTGCATCCCAGAGTACTCAAGGAGGTAGCCACAGAAATAGTGGATGCATTAGTGATAATTTTTCAAAATTCCTTAGATTCTGGAGTAGTTCCTGAGGATTGGAGGGTAGCTAATGTAACCCCACTTTTTAAAAAAGGAGGGAGAGAGAAAGCGGGGAATTACAGACCAGTTAGTCTAACATCGGTAGTGGGGAAACTGCTAGAGTCAGTTATTAAAGATGGGATAGCAGCACATTTGGAAAGTGGTGAAATCATTGGACAAAGTCAGCATGGATTTACGAAAGGTAAATCATGTCTGACAAATCTGATAGAATTTTTCGAGGATGTAACTAGTAGAGTGGATAAGGGAGAACCTGTGGATGTGTTATATCTAGACTTTCAGAAGGCTTTCGACAAGGTCCCGCATAAGAGATTAGCATACAAACTTAAAGCACACGGTATTGGGGGTTCAGTATTGATGTGGATAGAGAACTGGCTAGCAGACAGGAAACAAAGGGTAGGAGTAAACGGGTCCTTTTCAGAATGGCAGGCAGTGACTAGTGGGGTACCGCAAGGCTCAGTGTTGGGACCCCAGCTATTTACAATATATATTAATGATTTGGACGAGGGAATTCAATGCAACATCTCCAAGTTTGCAGATGACACCAAGCTGGGGGGTATAGATAGGTGTGAGGAGGATGCTTGGAGGCTGCAGGGTGATTTGGATAGGCTGAGTGAATGGGCAGATGCATGGCAGATGCAGTATAATGTGGATAAATGTGAGGTTATCCACTTTGGTGGCAAAAACATGAGGGTAGACTATTATCTGAATGGTGGCAGATTACGAAAAGGGGAGATGCAACGAGACCTGGGTGTCATGGTACACCAGTCATTGAAAGTAGGCATGCAGGTGCAGCAGGCAGTGAAGAAAGCAAATGGTATGTTAGCATTCATAGCGAAAGGATTTGAGTATAGGAGCAGGGAGGTTCTACTTCAGTTGTACAGGGTTTTGGTGAGGCCACACCTGGAGTATTGAGTACAGTTTTGGTCTCCAAATCTGAGGAAAGACATCCTTGCCATAGAGGGGGTACAGAGAAGATTCACCAGACTGATTCCTGGGATGTCAGGACTTTCATATGAGGAAAGACTGGATAGACTCGGCTTGTACTCGCTGGAATTTAGAAGATTGAGGGGGGATCTTATAGAAACTTACAAAATTCTTAAGGGGTTGGACAAGCTAGATGCTGGAAGATTGTTCCCCATGTTGGGGGAGTCCAGAACAAGGGGTCACAGTCTAAGGATAAGGGGGAATTCTTCTAGGACCGAGATGAGGAAAACATTTTTCACACAGAGAGTGGTGAGTCTCTGGAACTCTCTGCCACAGAAGGTAGTTGAGGCCAGTTCATTGGCTATATTTAAGAGGGCGTTAGATGTGGCACTTGTGGCTAAAGGGATCAGGGGGTATGGAGAGAAGGCAGGTACAGATACTGAGTTGGATGATCAGCCATGATCATATTGAATGGCGGTGCAGGCTCGAAGGGCCGAATGGCCTACTCCTGCACCTATCTTTCTATGTTTCTATGTAACTCCTCATAAAATCAAGATCAAACTTCAAACTGGTAAGTTCTCATTTAATCTTACTATTTAACTTCGGAGTAACGTGAGTGATTCCGTGAAGAGTTCGAAGCTCTGTGATTTCATGCCGCAGATCCAAATCTCGGCGTCTCACTGCATCGATTGACTCAGGATGAGTGAATAATCAAAAAATGCATTAAGCATGACATTGATTCAAATGTATTAATGGTTTACGTTAATAAAATAAATCAATAGCCACCCCTGTAACTCAGGGGAGGCTAAAGTGGACGCAAAACAGAATGGGCAAAAAACCCCTGGTCAGTAACCGGCCTATGGTAAAAAAAAAATTTAAAATACAATTCAGTTGACCATCCTGCGGTCGCGAGGATATGGTCGATGGGAATGTCCATTGCCCTGGCCGCTGACGTTGATGCTGCCCTGATGGAATGAGATATACAATCGTCAGTGTTAATACCTGCATAAACCAGAACCCGCTGCATCCATCTTGAAATAGTCTGAACCGACCTTCCCTTGTGTGATTGTTTGTCGCTTAATATACAATGCTGATTCCACACTTCTTAGGATTCTGGTGGCCTTGATATAATATAGCAAACCTGCCCTCCCACATAGATGTGAGTCCGTGGGGTATCCGAAATATGATCTTAAATCCTGCCACCCCTGGTCTGCTCTGCTGTGTAAATCAGAATGTAAAATGTAATGGCACCTGCAGCCAATTCCATCCTATCTAGCCACAGCTTTGCAATGTTTGCCCTCGTTGTGCTGATACTAGTGTCATGACTAAGGATGTAGCTGGAACCCCCTGGTGAAGTAATGTTAACACATTTTCAATGTCCAAACTGCATATACTGTAGTGGAAGAACTTATGTCAAGATCTCTTTAACAACTCGATATCCGGGGTTGAACCTGACAGAGTGGTTCCCGTTTGTTGCAGCTGTAGTGGCTCTAAAACTGAATTATTGTCAAAGACCATTTAAGAATGAACTGGAAGATGTCAGTAATCTATACCGTATTAAATGTAACATTTACATTTAAACAAAACCGCTTCCGATCCCCTCAATAGGGATGTACTGCTTTTCTGGGTGCTATCCCTGCACTCTGCACTCTGTAGTGAGCTCATCCATGACTTGATGTGACAACCTGAGCCGTAAGTCAATCCATTCAGAATGTGTAAGTCAATAATTGTTTTATTATGCAGAGGCCGGTTTCCTGAACCACAGTTTGAACCAGCAAAGTTTTCATTTTTTAGAATAACCGTTGTATTATTATTATGCCTGACGAAAGCAGGCAACATGACTGCTTAGCCAGTCCGACAGTACAAAACCTAAAGTGAGGTCTTGCTGACTGTTTTAAGACCCGACTAATGAGGCAAAATGGAGGAAGACATAAAAGAACATTCCTCCTTTTTGTAGCGGGAATGTATTTCTCCGCACTGTTCTGCCACATTTGCAATCAGTGAATAAACATGAAACCAACATGTCGATATTCGATGTAGCATTAAACCATACTTTCATAATACTTTGAGATCCAATACCTATTCTGTGTTGTCATCGATCTGAACTGGGTGATACATCAGTGGCAAAGGAGATTAAGTAAATTATTACAGGATACTTTTACCTGATTGCCATGTGACTAACATATGTCACCACCGTAGTGTAGCAACTTGAAGTTGAGCATGTAGATTATGTATATTCGCCCAATAGCCCCTTACCCATGGGGTGCATCTAGTGTATATATTTAGTTGATACAAACAACTGAAGAATTGGTAACTCATGCAAATCTCCACTACCTCCAACTAGAGATGGTATTCGGAACTTCTCACCTTAGATCCCTTAGCATCAGTTTGTAATAACTGAATTTGACCGACCAAGCTACTGGAGCAATGCTGAATACAGTTTGTTCATCATTGTGACAGGTAGCTTCAGCTGATAATAGCATAAGGTTGTTAACAATGGTCTACATGCACTTTGAGAGGTCGCTACTTTGTACGATATCAGTTCCTTGATTTGCACAGCTGAAGCACAGCTACTATATTGCCAATTACTCTTGACGAAATATGTCAGTTTTATAACAGGTTGCTATTAACTCCAATCTCTTGGCACAGGGTGAAGTCATAGGCTAATTAATGGTTAAAGGTAAATCCCAATGACCAACAAGCAGTTTATCCCATTCTGCAATGTTTTACTGTTATTAGTACAGTTGTATTGTCTTTGATAACCTCTGTAATGGGAACTGCATAGAATGGATCTTTGAGACCCTTATGAATCTGTTGTTGGTCAGGAAAATAAGTTTTCATATTCGGAAAGTTCATATGCCCGACACTCTCCATTTTTCATAATAAACAGGCCACTCCTGCCTTATTCCATGGGTGCTTTGCATGAGAACTCTGGCCCGATTTCCGAACCTTATCTTCAAAGATAACCCTGGGCATAATCCAAACTTGCTTGGAATCCTAGTACTGTGCCTCCAAGCAGATGTTTTTATCCTTTGTTTGTTTTACAAACAAGTGTAAATATTACAACTTGT
This sequence comes from Raja brachyura, assembly GCA_963514005.1. The sequence continues at coordinate 63,588 of OY740792.1, forward strand.
GAGTGGTGCACTTACCCATGTTTCGGAAGTGCCAGACCCACTTTGTTGAGTAGGTTTGGTAGGGTGCATGGAATTACTGCCCAGCTGTCATGCTGCCCCCAGCTCCAGTGAACCGCCTACTGCCGATGAGCGCCTGGGGTGCGTTCTGAAACGATGATCCTTTGTCCAACGTTGGCCTTCATTTATTCGTCTGCCAGTTTTTTTCCCCCTACCTGAATAACAGATTTGGCGGCTGGCTCTCACATCCCCCTGTTGGCGCTGTTCACTGCCGACACATATCTGCTCTAGTATGTTCCATCGACCTCTTTTGAGCCTGGAGTCAGTTATACCTTGACCTTTAGCACTCCCCTCCTCAGAGAGAGCAGTTTGTAGGCAGCCCTAAACAGGCACTGCCGCAGGCCACAGGATCCTATGCTGATATGACCCCATTGGACCTGTATCCAAATAGAACATTCTGCTGGGATGGCAACTTTGTTGTCGGAAAAGGTACCTCTTGACACGTGCCCTTCATCCCTTGGGGTCAGCAGGATACTGACCCGTCTTGGTCTCCGCCTCCAAGAGGGAGACCTGAAGCAGTTCTGTCAACTGGCGCTGCTGGTGCGGGCCTGCAGAGATAGAACATCTGGCTCAACCTTACCATCAGAGTTGGGGTCAGAGCTAAGATGACCCATGGCTCGTGCCTCATCCATGAGGGTGCTATCAAGCCGCTCTCTACTAGGTGCTGCTGGCACCTTTTGTTCAGGGTGGCGCTGACACTCCTCCTGTTGGCGTGTGCCCTGCTGTAGCACTGTATGCAATAGTTGCTGCATTTGGGATAGTTGTTCAAACGCACTATCCAGCCCCGGTGAGGAATCGTCCCCCGACTCCGTGGGCCTATTATTTTGCTATCCAGCCCCGGTGGGGAATCTTCCCCCGATTCCGTGGGCGTAGCAGGCTTATGTGCTTACCTTGAGCAACCCTGTCCCAGGCGTTGACGGTGCTGCCTCTCGTAGAGGTCGGCGCTTTTTGACATGAAACAGCCTGTTCCAGGCGCTGCAGGCGCGGCTCTCCCGTAGGCCAGCAATGTCACAAATGAAACAGCCCCATCAGGCGCTGCTGGCGCGGCCTGTCCCATAGGCCCGCGCTATTACACATGAAGCAGCCCGATCCCAGGCGCTGCTGGCGCGGCCTGTTCCAATGGGCCCGCGCTATTACAGTGTAGGCTCACTAATTCAAATTTTTAGCATAGACCTTTACCTGTGAAGGGTTAAAGCAATTTTAACCCTTCACAGCAACTTGTGTTAAGCAAAGAAAATATTTTCATTGTCAGGGACACATGACAATAAACTCTTTTGACTTTTGACTTGACTTTAACTTTTGACTTAGATGACACTTGCAGATGACACAAAGCTGGGTGGCAGTGTGAATTGTGAGGAGGATGCCATGAAGATCCAGGGTGACTTGGACAGGTTGGGTGAGTGGGCAGATTCAATCTTTCCTCATATGAAAGTCCTGACATCCCAGGAATCAGTCTGGTGAATCTTCTCTGTACCCCCTCTATGGCAAGGATGTCTTTCCTCAGATTTGGAGACCAAAACTGTACGCAATACTCCAGGTGTGGCCTCACCAAAACCCTGTACAACTGCAGTAGAACCTCCCTGCTCCTATACTCAAATCCTTTCGCTATGAATGCTAACGTACCATTGAGTACAGGAGCAAAGAGGTCCTTCTGCATGTGTACATCGCCCTGGTGAGACCACACCTGGAATATTGTGTGCTGTTTTAGTCTCCAAATTTGAGGAAGGACATTCTTGCCATTGAGGGAGTGCAGCATAGGTTTACAAGGTTAATTCCCGGGATGGCAGGACTGTCATATGTTGACAGAATGGAGTGGCTGGGCTTGTATACTCTGGAATTTAGAAGGATGAGAGGAGATCTTATTGAAACATATAAGATTATTAACAGTTTGGACACGCTGAACATGTTCCCGATGTTGGGGGAGTTTAGAACCAGGGGCCACAGTTTAAGAATAAGGGGTAAGCCATTTACAACAGATATGAGGAAAAGCTTTTTCACACAGAGGATTGTGAATCTGTGAAACTCTCTGCCTCAGAAGGCAGTGGAGGCCAATTCTCTGGATGCTTTCAAGAGAGTTAGTTAGTGCTCTTAAAGATAGCGGAGTCAGGGATATGGGGAGAAGGCAGGAACGGGATACAGATTGTAGATGATCAGCCATGATTATATTGAATGGCGGTGCTGGCTCGAAGGGCTGAATTGCCTATTCCTGCACCTACTGTCTATTGTCTACTGATCACCATTGGCCACAGATCTTCAGTCAGGCTAACAACCCTTTACCACCCTTCACCTTCTATGGCCAAGCCAATGTTGAATTTAACCTTAACACTAATACAAAACACAAAGTGCTGGAGTAACTCAAGAACAAGAGAGGAAGCAGGTAGATGGTAGAACCACTCATGATGAAGCCTGGAGTCTGGGGATGTAGATGAGGAAGTTTGCATCTCTTTTCATCGAGGACAAGGACATGTGTGTGACAAGGACAAGGAGTGTGTGAGAAAGAAAAAAGTGTGAAAGAAGAAAGTTGAGAAAGAAAAAGGAAGAAAAAGAGTATAAAGAAAGAGACGAAGGAGATCGTTATCTACATTCTTGACCATTCCCTCGCCCAATCCTGAAACTGTTAGCTTCTACCGTTTTGTTGCACCATATGCTTCCAAAAAATCGACAAAGCAGACCAACTCGTTAAGAATTGGTCTGATTTATCTATCAGGAGGAATCGTATTTCCTCAAGATGTGCAGTGTCCAACATATTTGAAATCCACATTTTAAGCATTGGTATGGTTGTATTTTTCCAAAAGTATACATTTTTTTGCCGTTATTAACCAATAATTAAAAAATAAATTTTGAGATGAGTTCAATTTATTCCTATCTTCCATTACTCCAAATATAATCATTTCAGTATTAGGTTCCATTTTTATCTTAAATAATTTTGTAAATATTTCAAAAATATCACTCCAGAATTTATAAAGTTTTATAAAGGAGACTAAATAGTGTGTTATAGTTGCATTTTAGGATAGACATTTATCACAAATGGGGGTAGTATTTGGATAGAATTTATTCAATCTAGTTTTTGAATAATATAATCTATGTAAAATTGTAAATTGAATTAAATTATGTCTTACATTAGTCAAACATTTGTGTATATCAAATACTTTTCCCATGTTTCCTTTTCAATTTTTATAATTAATTCTCGTTCCCACTCTTCTCTAAGTGCCTCTGTCGATGGTAAGTCTATATTTAAAATACTATTATATAAATATGATATTAATTTCTGTGAGTCAGCCTTAATGTTCATTGTTTCTTCCAGTGGATCTAAAGTTATGTTTTGATATCTTTGTATGTATTTCTTCATGAAATCGCAGATCTCAAGATATTTAAATATTGGTTATTTTTCAGTTTAAATTTTAATTGTAATTGTTGGAATGATAACAGGTTTCCCATTTCATACATCTCACTGATACTTTTAATTCCCATTCTTTCCCATTGATTATATGTTTTATCAATAAGAGATGGTTAAATGAAGGATTATTCACTATTGGCATTAGCAATGATAGGTTTCTTAATTTTATGGATAATTTTATTTGTTTCCAAATTCTTATTGTATCATGTATAATTGGGTTATTCTTATATATTGTGTTGTTCAGTTTTATCGGGGAGAAGAGGATCGCTCCTATGTTACAAGGAGAACAGTCCTCTTTCTCCATTCTTATCCATTCTGTCTGTTGGGTAGAACTGTCCAACCAGTAAATTATATTCTTAATAAGCACTGCCCATTAGTAATACAAAAAGTTCAGAATTGAAAGTCCCCCGACGTCTTTTGGTTTGCACAAGTGTTTTCTTTGAATTCTGTGTGATCTATAATCCCAGATTAAATTATTAATATTAGAATCTAATTTTTTTAAGAAGTTTTTTGGTCTATATAATGGTATAGATTGAAATAGGTATAATATTTGTGGTATAAAGATCATTTTTATAGTGTTTATTCTGCCTATTAATGATAACGGAAGTGTTTTCCAGAATTTAATTGACACGTTGAGTTTATTTAATAAAGGCATAAAATTAGCATTAAATAATGCTTTGTATTTTCTAGTAATTTGAATACCCAAATACTTAAATTTTTCTGTTGCAATTTTAAAGGGGAATTTTAATAGGTGTGTAGATTCTTGAGGTTTTAACGTATGAAGGGAAGTTGAAAGATTATAGGCTGCTCTGCCACACATCAGTGGTAAGGAAGCTATTGGAGGGGATTGTTTGGGATAGGAATTACTCACAGGTTAATTAGAGTCAGTCTGCATGGTTTATATGCAGCGGTTTGGACTGGGTCGCTGGGACTTTTGCCCTGGTACACTGGGTGTTGAGGGATGACTTTATGTTGGTTTATAGAGACATAGAGTTAAACAGTGTAGAAACAGGCTCGTCATTCCTACATGTACATGCCAACCAACTTGCCCATATACACTAGTTCCGCCTGCCTGCATTTGACTAATGTGTTTAAGAAGGAACTGCAGATGCTGGAAAATCGCATCGCATCTCCATCGCAGGTGTTACACTTCTGACCGACATCCACTATAAACCCACTGACTCCCATGGCTATCTGGACTACACTTCTTCCCACCCTGCTTCCTGTAAGAACTCAATCCCCTATTCCCAATTCCTCAGTCTACGCCGCATCTGCTCCCAGGATGAGGTTTTCCACACCAGGGCATCAGAGATGTCCTCATTCTTCAGGGAAATGGGGTTCACCTCCTCTTCCATAGATAAGGCTCTCACCAGGGTCTCTTCCATACCCCGTAACACTGCCCTCTCTCCCCATCCCCCCAATTGTAACAAGGGCAGAGTCCCCTTTGTCCTCACCTTTCACCCCACCAGCCGTCACATACAACACATAGTCCTCCGCCAGTTTCGCCACCACCAACGTGACCCCACCACCAGCCACATCTTCCCATCTCCCCCCCTGACTGCTTTCCGCAAAGACCGCTCCCTCCGTAACTCTCTGGTCAATTCTTCCCTTCCCTCCCGCACCACCCCCTCCCTGGGCACTTTCCCTTGCAACCGCAAGAGATGCTACACTTGTCACTTTACCTCCCCCTCGACTCCATTCAAGGACCCAAGCAGTCATTCCAGGTGCGACAGAGGTTTACCTGCATCTCCTCCAACCTCATCTACTGCATCCGCTGCTCTAGATGTCAGCTTCTCTACATTGGTGAGACCAAGCGTAGGCTTGGCGATCGTTTTGCCGAACACCTCCGCTCGGTCTGCATTAACCAACCTGACCTCCCGGTGGCTGAGCACTTCAACTCCCCCTCCCATTCCGAATCCGACCTTTCTGTCCTGGGCCTCCTCCACGGCCAGAGTGAGCAACACCGCAAATTGGAGGAGCAGCACCTTATATTCCACTTGGGCAGTTTGCACCCTAGTGGCATAAACATTGACTTCTCCAATGTCCGGTAGCCATTGCTGTCTCCTCCTCTCAGCTCTCCCTCAGCCCTGGGGCTCCTCCTTTTCCTTTCTCCTTTTTTTCTGAAGAGGTTTTGGCCTGAAACGTTGCCTATTTCCTTCGCTCCATAGATGCTGCTGCACTCGCTGAGTATCTCCAGCACTTTTGTCTACGTGCATTTGACTGATACCCCTTCAAACCTTTCTTAACCATGTACCTGTCCAAATGGTTCTTAAGTGTTGTGATAGTACTTGTCTAAACTACAGCTCCAACCAAGACCGCAAGAAATTGCAACGAATTGTGGACGCAGCCCAGACCATCACACAAACCAACCTCCCTTCTATTGACTCCATTTATACCTCACGCTGCCTCGGCAAGGCCAGAAGCATAGCAGGATGAGTCGCACCTTGGCCACTTCCTCTTCTCCCCTCTCCTATCGGGCAAAAGGTATTGAAGTGTGAAAACGCACACCACCAGATTCGGGGACAGTTTCTTCCCAGCTGTTATCAGGCAACTGAATCATCCTTCCACAACTAGAGAGCAGTGCTGAACTACTATCTACCTTTTTGCTGATCCTCGGGCTATTCTTGATCGGACTTTGCTTTCTTTACCTTGCACTAAACGTTATTCCCTTATCATGTATCGGTACACAGTAAATGGATCGATTGTAATCATGTATTATATTTCTGCTGTCTGGTCATCACACAACAAAAGCTTTTCACTGTACCTGGGTACACGTGACAATAAACTACACTGAGCTCTGGCAGCTCATTCCATAAACTTAAACGTGACCCTGACCCTGACCCTAACCCTGACCCTAACTTTGACCTTGACCCTAACACTGACATAGAAACATGGAAACATAGAAAATAGGTGCAGGAGTAGGCCATTCGGCCCTTTGAGCCTGATCAATATGATCATGGCTGATCATCCAACTCAGTATCCCGTACCTGCCTTCTCTCCATACCCCCTGATCCCCTTAGCCACAAGAGCCACATCTAGCTCCCTCTTAAATATAGCCAATGAACTGGCCTCAACTACCTTTTGTGGCAGAGAATTCCACAGATTCACCACTCTCTGTGTGAAAAATGTTTTTCTCATCTCAGTCCTACAAGACTTCCCCCTTATCCTTAAACTGTGACCCCTTGTTCTGGACTTTCCCAACATCGGGAACAATCTTCCTGCATCTAGCCTGTCCAACCCCTTAAGAATTTTGTAAGTTTCTATAAGATCCCCCCTCAATCTTCTAAATTCTAGCGAGTACAAGCCAAGTACATGCTGACTGACCCTGACGCTGACCCTGACGCTGACCCTGACCCTGAGCCTGACCCTAACTATAAATCTAACTCCTTTGTAAATAAATAAAAGTTTCCCTTCAGGTTTCTATTAAATCTTTCCCCTCTCACCTTAAACCTAAGATTTCTGGTTCTTCATTCCCCTACTTTGCGTAAAAGATTGTGCATTTACCCTATCTAATCGTCTCATGATCTTATACACCTCTATATTAAAAATACACCTCCGATTAAAAGTAATGTGGATAGGTATATGGACGGGAAGGGAATGGAGGGGTATGGTCTGAGTGCAGGTAGATGGGACTAGGGGAAAATAAATGGTCGGCACGGACTGGAAGGGCCGAGAAGGCCTGTTTCCGTGCTGAAATTGTTATATGGTTATATGGTTATATGATCCTATTGCACTCGAAGGAATAAAGTCCTAGCCTGGTCAAGCTCTCCCTATAGCTCAGGTGGTCAAGTTCTGGCAACACCTCGTAAATCTTCTCTGCATCCTTTCCAGCTTATCATTTAGTTTTGTTTAATTTGGAGATATAGCACAGAAACAGGCCATTCGGCCCACCGAGTCCGCACTGACCAGTGATCCCCGCATATTAACACAAGCCTACACATACTAGGGACAATTTATACTTATACCAAGTATACAAAACCAAGCCAATCAACCTACAAACCTGTACGTCTTTGGAGTGTGGGAGGAAATTGAAGATCTCGGAGAAACCCACACAGTCACAGGGAGAACGTACAAACTCCATACAGACAGCACCCGTAGTGGGGATCGAACCCGGGTCTCTGGCGCTGCAAACGCTGTTAGGCGGAAGCTCTACCTCTGCGTCACCTTGCCGCCCTTTCATCTTTCTTATAACAGGAACACTGTTACACAACTGAACACAATACTCAAAATGTGGCCTCACTGACGTCCTGTCCAACTATAACATGAGCGCCAAACTTCTATATTCAATACTCTGACTGATGAAAGCCATCTTGACCACCCTATCTACCTGCGATGCCACGTTCAAAAGACCATGTACCTGCACTCCTAGACCCCTCTGCTCTACAACACTCCCCAGAGCCCTGCCATTCACTGTGCAGGTCTTGCCCTGGTTAGACTTCCCAAAATATAACATCTTGCACTTCTCTGTATTAAAATCTATCAACCATTCCTCAGCCTACTTGCCCAACTGATCAAGATCCTGCTGCAATTTTTGACAGCCATCTACAATACCGTCCACTTAATGTCATCTGCAAACTTACTAATTATGCCTTGTACATTCTCAATCAAATCATTGATATAGATGACAAACAGCAACGTGTCCAGCACCGAGCCTTGAGACACACCACTAGCCACAGGTCTTCAGTCTGAAAAACAACCTTTTACCTTTAATTCTGCTTTCTCCAGGAGGCCAATTTTCTATCCAGTCGGCTCTCTCTCCTTGGATCCTATGTGATCTAACCTTCCAGAGCAGCTTACCATATGGAACCTGCTCCAATATTTTGCTGACATCTATAAATACAATGTATTAAAGAAGGAACTGCAGATGCTGGAAAATCGAGGGTACACAAAATGCTGGAGAAACTCAGCGGGTGCAGCAGCACCCCCATTTAACACTCCCCCTCCCATTCCGTATCCGACCTCTCTGTCCTGGGCCTCCCCCACGGCCAGAGTGAGCAACACCGCAAATTGGAGGAACAGCACCTCATATTCCGCTTGGAGAGTCTGCATCCTCTTGGCATGAACATTGAATTCTCTCAATTCTGTTAACCCTTGCTGTCTCCTCCCCTTCCTACCTCTCCCTCAGCCCTCGGGCTCCTCCTCCTTTTTCCTTTCTTCCCCTCGCCTCCCCCCACCCCCCATCAGTCTGAAGAAGGGTTTCGGCCCAAAACGTTTCCTATCTCCTTCGCTCCATAGAAGCTGCTGCACCCGCTGAGTTTCTCCAGCATTTTGTGTACCATCTATATATACAATGTCTACAGTTCTGCCCTCATCAATCTTTTTGGTCACATCATCAAAAAACTCCAGCAGATTTGTGAGACATGATCTCCCACTTACAAACCCATGCTGATTATCCCTAATCAACCCTTCCCCATCTAAATGCATGTACATCTTATTCCTCTCTAGTAACATTCCAACATCCTGGGATGTCAGGACTTTCATATGAGGAAAGATTGGATAGACTCGGTTTGTACTCGATGGAATTTAGAAGATTGAGGGGGGATCTTATAGAAACCTACAAAATTCTTAAGGGGTTGGACAAGCTAGATGCTGGAAGATTGTTCCCGATGTTGGGGGAGTCCAGAACAAGGGGTCACAGTCTAAGGATAAGGGGGAATTCCTTTAGGACCGAAATGAGGAAAACATTCTTTACACAGAGAGTGGTGAGTCTCTGGAATTCTCTGCCACAGAAGGTAGTTGAGGCCAGTTCATTGGCTATATTTAAGAGGGCGTTAGATGTGGCACTTGTGGCTAAAGGGATCAGGGGGTATGGAGAGAAGGCAGGTACGGGATACTGAGTTGGATGATCAGCCATGATCACATTGAATGGCGGTGCAGGCTCGAAGGGCCGAATGGCCTACTCCTGCACCTATTTTCTATGTTTCTATGTAACTGCTGAAGTTAGACTCACTGACCTATAGTTCCCAAAATCAGTAGTTCACAAAGTTACGGGAGGCATAGATAAGGTGAATGGTGACACACTTTTCCCCAGGGTGGGGGAGTCCGGAACTAGTAGGCACAAGTTTATGACAAGAGGGGACAGATTTAAGAGACACAAGGGGCAATCTCTTCACCAAAAGATGAGTGCAAATACAGAATAAGCTTCCAAACAAAGTTGTAGAGGCAACACAATGGCAATATTTATAATATGTTTAGACACGTACATGGATAAGAAATGTTTGGAGGGATATGTGCCAAATGGAGTTACATAGATATATAGACAATAGGTGCAGGAGTAGGTCATTCGGCCCTTTGACCCAGCACCGCCATTCAATGTGATCATGGCTGATCAACCACTATCAGTTGAAAGGGACTAGGATGAGTTGGGCTGAAGGGCCAGTTTCAATGCCATATGACCAATCTCAATAGCATCGCAAAGTGCTATTTTTTTTAATTCACCTAATTTATTTTTGGCTAAATGAACATGCACTGTTTCTGCTGATCCGTGGGCAATTAGTTCCATCAGTTGGGGTCAAGGAAAGAGCGTTCACGTTAGTTGCGGTCCTGTTTCCACCAATCTTTTCACCACCACGCACAAGAAGTACAAGAATCGCAAGACGCCAACAATTCTGGCAGAACAACTTCTAATCTTGTGTGTGGACTCGATAAGAAGAAGAAGTTCCATCAGCTGATCAAAACATTATTGATCTTCCCCTTTCAGGTGCAGGTGTGTCTCTGATATATTATTTTGCACGAGGTGAGACAGGTTAATATAATCAAGTCCCTTTGAAATTCTAAAACAACAGGCAATCTGCTGTTCAATCTTCTCTTTAAGAGAGCATTTAAAAGCCTTTTGAATATGCAGGGAACTGAAGGATATAAGAGGTGGTCGCAGCATCTTGTTGAGCACAGACACTGTGGGTCGAAGGGCCTGTTCTTGTACATCTATGTTCTATGTGTCCCCTTTACATAAACACTTTCCAGAATAATTCAGTCACTTCATTATTCTGTGTATTCTCTTTGTTATCATTCCAATATTCTTTTTGAGCAATAATCTGGCATTCCAGTAAAAGCAGAGAAAAGGTTTACAAACCTCCTCGCCTGATCTTTGACATATTGTTGCGAAGGGAGCAAGCAACAGTAATTCATCATTAACCTACTGTGTTTTGCCAAGGCCACGGCCTCAGATCTCATCACAGCTTTGATCTAAACATGGACCAATAGCTGACTTCCAGAAGAGAGGTGCTCTGGGATCTTTAGATGTACAGTATTTTCCTCTACATAATCCATGCTCCATCTATCCTGGGAGACTCTGATGTATTTTCAGTTCCTTGTTTGGGGTGGAAGATTGCAACCTTCACGTGGTCCGCCCTGTTTCGACTAATGCAATCAACTCGACGTGCACAAACGGAAGATCAAATAGAACAAGTTGTCCTACAACTTTAGGCTGTGCACGCCACACGAAACAAGTTCCTTGTTTAATGGCTTTCTAGAATTTGTCAACTACAAGAACATCCTCAGAATAGTCTGGTATTTAGTTCAGGGACTGAGTCAGTTTAATCACACTGATTGTCTTTAACTTCCAACACATTACTTTCAAAATGGCTCTCAATTTGTGGTAATTATAGAAATTAAGACCAGCTGCTTCTGTCTCTTCTGTGTGTTGCTATAGAAATCCTGAGTGGCTAGGGACACAAGCTGAACATGATGCAAAAACATTTGGGTGTGTGGGCAGTTGCGAGTGAGTGAGGAAGGAGCAAGCAGACTGTTAGTGTGAGTGAGGCTGAGATTAACCACTCACCTACAACAGAGTCTCACAACCCAGCTCTCGGCCGGCAGCCCGAACTTGGACTTTCTCTCCCCGGCTCTGTTGCAATGGGATCTGCATCTTCCGCCTATCAGCCGAGAGCCATCTTCCTGGACATTGAAGGACGCGCACAAAAGGTAGTTACACTGTGCAGTCAGTGCAGGTAGGGGCACTTTTCATCAGAGGTACAAACCTGATCAGGTTATTGGAAGAGTGTGGATGACCCGAGGAGCATTTGTTCCATAAACCAGCATTTAAGGGATCATAGAAACATAGAAATTAGGTGCAGGAGTAGGCCATTCAGCCCTTCGAGCCTGCACCGCCATTCAATATGATCATGGCTGATCATCCAACTCAGTATCCCGTACCTGCCTTCTCTCCATACCCTCTGATCCCCTTAGCCACAAGGGCCACATCTAACGCCCTCTTAAATATAGCCAATGAACCGGCCTCAACTACCCTCTGTGGCAGAGAGTGGATCCATGTGGATCCATGTACCATTGGCTCACAGTGACTAGAAATATCAAACAAAACCCAAAGTTGGATTTCTAATGGGCCTGTCCCACTAGGGTGGTTGCCAGGAGTAGTCTCCGCAGTTGAACAAAATGTTGTAGCATCTTTCTGGTTGGCGCTAAATTTTCAACATGTTGAGAAATTTTTGGGGTCAGTGGATTTGACGCCAATGACCGTAGCCTGACTTCTCCTGATGTAGGTGCTGACGTAGGTTGTCGCCAGGATGATGTAGGGTGCCGCCGAGAGCTGTTTTTCGGCGACCTGCTACGACTATGACAGTCGCCGGCAGTTGCCCAAAAAAATCGCAAAGTGGGACAGGCCCAAAGGTCAATCCAGCAGGTGGCAGCAGCGAGCAGGGACATCCCCAGGGCTCTTGCTCCTATCCTGTATTGGAGAGGGGGGGGGGGGGGGGGGGGGGGGGCAGCCATTATTGCTGCCATTTCTGTATCTTTTGGAAAGGATAAATGAGAAAATAGCCTCTTGGCATTCTTAATCCACCTGTTTAGTACATAAGGTGCCTTCTAGGTACAGGACCACGGATGGATGGGGGAGGACTGGCTGAACTTTGTGCCTTCCACCACAGGGAAGAATGTGGTGGTGGATGTTTGTGTTAAATTCTATTGTGTATTGTGTGTTCTTGTTTTCAATTGTATCGCTGCTGGCAAATTCATTGGTTGGTGCATGTGACGAATAAATTTGAACTTTAAACTTTAGGAACCTTGTGTTATCCAAAATTGCATCATGAAAGCAACTGTGCCAACAGGACAGAGGAGGTTAGAGCGTTTGACACAGGAACAGACCCGTCAGCCCACAATGTCTGTGCTGAACATGATGCGAAGTTACATTCATCTCCTCTGCCTGCACGTGATCCATATCCCTCCATTCCCTGCATATTCATGTACCTATCTAAAAGCCTCTTAAGCACCACTGTCGCATCTGTGTCCGCCAGCATCATGGCGGCACGTTCCAGCCACTCGCTGCCCACTGTGTAAAAAACTTATCCCGCACATCTCCTTTAATATTTGCCCCTCTCGCCTTAAAGCGAGTTGTGAGTGTGGAATTCTCAGCCTCACAGGGCGGTGGAGGCCGGTTCTATGGATACTTTCAAGAGAGCTAGATAGGGCTCTTAAAGACAGCGGCGTCAGGGGATATGGGGAGAAAGCAGGAACGGGGTACTGATTGTGGATGATCAGCCGTGATCACATTGAATGGTGGTGCTGGCTCGAAGGGCCGAATGGCCTCCTCCTGCACCTATTGTCTATTGACCTCTAGTATTTGACACTTTCACCCTGGGAATGGGAAGCAGCTTCTGACTGTCTATACCTCTCATAGTTGTGTATACTTAAACATAGAAACATAGAAAATGGGTGCAGGAGGAGGCCATTTGGCCATTCGAGCCATCACCGCCATTCATGGTGATCAAGGCTGACCATCCACAATCTTCTATCAAATGTCCCCTCAACCTTAGCGTTTTCTCCAGAAGAGAAAACAATCCCAGTTTGCCCAATCCTTCCTTTTAGCGAATCCCCTGTCATTCAGGCACTATCATGGTAAACATCCAGCTCTCTTTGCAAGATTTAGGAGTTCGAGGGTTTCAGACTCACAATAACAAAATAACAAAAATATTTTTCTTGCCAGATTTTCAAAACTAAAGGTCTTTTCAATTGCAATGATTTCATTCCTGGAAACTAAAACTACTGAAAGCTGTATGCTACATTGATTAACTGCGCAAGTGTCTGTAGAAGTGATTACTCATCAGTTTTAGTGGCCACTCACAATGAAACCAGCAAGTTGTGCCGTTCAGAGATAATGTCTGATTACTGCAGGGAGGTTACATCTACACCCTCAGCAGGAAGGGTCTCGACCCGAAATGTCACCCATTCCTCCTCTCCAGAGATGCTGCCTGTCCCGCTGAGTTTGTCTTTGGTTAAACCAGCATCTGCAGCTCCTTCTTGCATATTAAATGTGAGGTTATCCACTTTGGTGGTAAAAACAGGAAGGCAGATTACTATCTAAATGGTGTCAAGTTGGGAAAAGGGGAAGTACAATAGGATCTGGGGGTCCTTGTACATCAGGCAATGAAAGCAAACATGCAGGTGCAGCAGGCAGTAAAGAAAGCGAATGGCATGTTGGCCTTCATAACAAGAGGTGTTAAGTATAGGAGCAAAGAGGTCCTTTGGCAGTTGTACAGGGCCCGAGTGAGACCACACCTGGAGTATTGTGTGCAGTTTTTCCCAGGATGGAAATATCGATAAAATACTAAAGGGCCGAGCTTTAAGTAAGAGGGGCAAAGTTTAACAGAAATGTGTGAGGAAAGTTATTTTGCAGAGGGTGGTGAGTGCCTGAAATGTTCTGCCAGTGATGGTGGTTGAGACAGATATGAAAGTAGCAATTAAGAGGCTTTTGGATAGATATATGGGTATGCAGGGAACAGAGGGATATGGATTATCACAGACAGATGAGATTTTCTTGGCATCATCTTTGACACAGACATTGTGCACTGAAGTGTGAAAGGAGGAACTGCAGATGCTGGCTTAAACCCAAGATAAACACAAAAAGCTGGAGTAATTCAGTGGGACAGGCAGCATCTCTGGAGAGAAGGAATGGGTAGTGTTTCGGGTCGAGACCCATTTCTTCTCTCCAGAGGTGCTGCCTCTCCCACTGAGTTACTCCAGCATTGATTATAATCCTGTATAGTCTTTTTCATTGGCTAGCACGCAAACAAAAGCGTTCCACTGCACCTCAGTACACTTTGGTTGCATGGTAGCCAGTCAGTGAAAAGACAATATGTGATTACAATCGAGTCGTCCACAGTGTACAGATACATGACCAGGGGAATAATGTGAATAATGTTTAGTGCAAGATAAAGCCAGGAAAGTCCGATCAAAGATAGTCGAAGGGTCTCCAATGAGGTCGATAGTAGTTTGGGACTGCTCACTGGTTGTGGTAGGCTGGTTCAATTGCCTGATAACAGCTCTGAAGAAACTGTCCCTGAATCTGGAGGTGTGCGTTTCCACACTTCTGTACCTTTTGCCCGATAGGATAGAGGGGGGAGAGGGAGTGGCCAGGGTGCGACTCATCCTTGATTATACTGGTGGCTTTGCTGAGGTAGCTTGAGATGTAAATTCACTGGATGTTTTCAAGAGAGAGTTAAATTTAGCTCTTAGGGCTAACGGAAGCAAGGGATATGGGGAGAAAGCAAAACCGGGTACTAATTTTGGATGATCAGCCATGATCATACTGAATGACAGTGCTGACTCGATGGGCCAAATGGCCTACTCCTGCACCAGTTTTCTATGTTTCTAAATGGTGTCAATGGAAGTGAGGTTGGTTTGTGTGATGGTCTGGGCTGCGTTCACAATTCTCTGCAATTTCTTGCAGTCTTGGATGGCGCATCAGGTGAGGCAGAAATATTGTGGGTAAAAGGCCTGTTCCTGTGCAGTACTGTTCTATATTCTGTTTTATATCAAAGGTCTCTAACTATTCTTGCGCACCTCATTCAGGTCTCCTTCAGCATACTCCACACCAGAACACACTTAGTGGTTGAGTGTGTACTTGAAGAGCCATGAATTAGCTTGAGAGTTATTTTGTTTGGCTGAGCTGTGATGGGCCGAGTGGCCATCTATGGTTCTCTGATTTGTCCTCTTATTTATGGTGCAGCCTGTCGTTAAGATTTTCCTTCTGTTTCACCAGGTGCTTTTCAGCCGTTACTGCAGCCCCAGTGACATCAGGGAGCTGCTGTGCAACACGGCGGGACTGGCTCGGTGAGGCTGATCACATCTTGTTACCACGGAGACAGCAGGCTCATAGGCCTCACCCACCTGGGGCACAACAAGTGTTACAAATGATCCATCCCTTTCAAGGGCCAGAACACTCCTGGATCAGGGACAGTAGGGAATAGATTCTGCATATATCCACTTCACACAGACCCATCCAACATCATCAGCCCATTGGCAGAATGGATTAGATACTGAATCTGAGAAAAATTACAGCAATGAAAGAGGCCATTCAGACCATTGTGTCTATATTAGTCAAGGCTGAACTACTTAGCCCCGAATCCCACTTTTCAGCATGGGATCTATTTCCATTCTGTTCAACAACACTTTTGAATAGTACTGAAATGTAGTGAGAATGCTCCATGGCCGAGATGGGTCCATGGCCGAGATGGGTCCATGGCCGAGATGGGTCCATGGCCGAGATGGGTCCATGGCCGAGATGGGTCCATGGCCGAGATGGGTCCATGGCCGAGATGGGTCCATGGCCGAGATGGGTCCATGGCCGAGATGGGTCCATGGCCGAGATGGGTCCATGGCCGAGATGGGTCCATTGGCCGAGATGGGTCCTTGGCCGAGATGGGTCCATGGCCGAGATGGGTCCTTGGCCGAGATGGGTCCATTGGCCGAGATGGGTCCATTGGCCGAGATGGGTCCATTGGCCGGGATGGGTCCATTGGCCGGGATGGGTCCATTGGCCGGGATGGGTCCATTGGCCGGGATGGGTCCATTGGCCGGGATGGGTCCATTGGCCGGGATGGGTCCATTGGCCGGGATGGGTCCATTGGCCGGGATGGGTCCATTGGCCGGGATGGGTCCATTGGCCGGGATGGGTCCATTGGCCGGGATGGGTCCATTGGCCGGGATGGGTCCATTGGCCGGGATGGGTCCATTGGCCGGGATGGGTCCATTGGCCGGGATGGGTCCATTGGCCGGGATGGGTCCATTGGCCGGGATGGGTCCATTGGCCGGGATGGGTCCATTGGCCGGGATGGGTCCATTGGCCGGGATGGGTCCATTGGCCGGGATGGGTCCATTGGCCGGGATGGGTCCATTGGCCGGGATGGGTCCATTGGCCGGGATGGGTCCATTGGCCGGGATGGGTCCATTGGCCGGGATGGGTCCATTGGCCGGGATGGGTCCATTGGCCGGGATGGGTCCATTGGCCGGGATGGGTCCATTGGCCGGGATGGGTCCATTGGCCGGGATGGGTCCATTGGCCGGGATGGGTCCATTGGCCGGGATGGGTCCATTGGCCGGGATGGGTCCATTGGCCGGGATGGGTCCATTGGCCGGGATGGGTCCATTGGCCGGGATGGGTCCATTGGCCGGGATGGGTCCATTGGCCGGGATGGGTCCATGGCCGAGATGGGTCCATGGCCGAGATGGGTCCATGGCCGAGATGGCTCTAGGGCTGGGGTGGTTCTTGGGCTCAGTTTCTAACAGCACCACACATCACATTAGTGACCTTAAACCTTCTAAGAAACAACTATTTTTCTCATCTTCACTCTGGACCACATCAAGATAAATTGGGAGGAGAAGATGGTGTTTTTCACGCCCACTATACTGTTCCGCCAATTCTATTTCCTTGCACACCTGGAGTAACCATTGAGAGGAAGACACAAAATGCTGGAGTAACTCAGCAGGACAGGCATTCACTCCCTGACTAAACAAAGATCTATCTAACCATGCCTTGTAGTCAAGGAAAATGTTTAGAGGGATCTAGGTCAAATACTGTCAGCTTAGATGGACAGGTTGGTTTCTGTGTTGTATGACTCTGATGCTGTGACGTTAATTCTATTTCTCCCTCCAGAGGAATCATCTTCTCCACATCCAACACTCAAATCATCTCTTCACTTAAACTTATGTCCTCCACTTTTTGATTCCCATTCCACAGAGGGAAAAGGCAGTGGGCATTCACCTTATCTGCGCCTCTCATGATTCTATGCACCATTATAAGGTTCCCCCTGTGACTCAGCGATCGGTGATGAGCACATTGTTGTTTTGGGCTGATATGAACGGTTTGGATGAGAAGGCACAAGGCATGATTAGTAGGTTTGAAGATGGCACAAAATAGGTGGTAACCTAAACCGTGAAGATGATTTTCAAAAATTCCAGCAAGATCTTGATCAACTGGGAGAAGGGCTGAGGAATGCCCAATGGTGTTTAACGGATAAGTGGAAGAAGCTGTCCTAGGCAGTAGTCAAGGCAGCTACCATAACAATATTTAAAAGACACTTGGCAGGTACACAGATTGGAAAAATGTTAAGGAATAAGAGCTACACATGAGTAAATGAGACTAGATTAGATGAGGTATCTTGGTTGGCATGGACGGGTCGGGGGGAGGGCCTGTTTCCGTCCTTTATGACTATAAATAAAAGTATCAGATCAGGGAAAACTTTGCCACTGTTTTAACAGAATTCATGAAACATCTGTGAAAAGGTAAAGGGTGGCAGAAATAGAAGGCATTGAGTTTGACAACTATTGCCGTCAGTGAACTTACTCACCAACCCATCTACAATTATGTCTAGGTCATTTATGTAGACCACAAAGAGCAGAGGTCCCAGCACAGATCCCTGTGGAACTCCACTGGTCATAGCCCCGGACAGAATAACTACATTCCACAACAACGGTCTGTTTTCTACGAATAAGCCAGTGCTGAATCCATACGACCACATCTTAATCTTCTGGATTAGCCTGACATGAGGGGTCTTATCAGAAGCTTTACTAAAATCCATGTGGCCAACACCCACCGCTCTACCTTCATCTATCTCACCTTCACAAAATATTCACTCATTGGTGTGACACGACCTTCACAGGGAGAACCAGGGAAGATAGAGTAATGCAAGTGGTGGCACTGTCTTTCTCCTCCTCCCAGAGCACAGATTGTCCTCTGCTTCCATTCGGCAACCTCCACAGTCATTTTCCATAATTCCTGGGCATCTGATGTGATGCATCATTAGACCACCATTAGATCAGTGACTCCAGAGTTATCCCCTTTGGTAGGAAGTAAAATATTGCTGATGTTTGAGAGACAGGATACAGCAGTATGCCGTCTTGTACATAGACAATAGACAATATCATGTAAAATACATGAAACACAATAACAATGCAGGTCCAGCAAATAAGAAGGCAAATGGAAGGTTATCCTTTATTGTAAAGGTGCCAGTGTATAAAACATTGGGAGTGAGCAGGAATATCTTTATTCAGAAAGTTGAGAGTGTTAGATATTTCTGTCCTATTGAGCTGTGAGCCCTGCATATATTCCAACTGAGAGGGACATTGGTCAATAGAAGAGTCAAGGATTGTATAAAGCTGGCAAGGAAATTGAGTTTCTGCCTGTTTCCTGTGGCGAGGATCACGGATAGGCGAGGTTTCAGGCCGAGAGCCTTCTTCAGACTGATTCTGAGGAAGGGTCAGTCTATCCATGTTCTCCACAGATGCTGCCTGACCCGCTGAGTTACTCCAGCACTCTGTGAAACGTCACCTATTCATGTTCTCCACAGATGCTGCCGGACCCGCTGAGTTACTCCAGCTATTTCTGTCTTCCGTTGGTCAGCCAGCATCTGCAGTTCTTTGTTTCTACACAAATAATCATGCCTTTCCTCGGGTTTATCATGTTCCCAAAGATTGCCTGATGAAATCGCCACTGTTTATCAAATGATTGATTCTACCTGTTCTAAGTGTGTTGAAAATGTCTGAGTCTAACTGTTCTAGGTGTGTTGCAGGAGTGCGGCTATTTCTCTGCAGGATGCAGACAACGCAATAATATCCATCGACCCCACCATGCCTTCAAATACAGAGAGGTACATTCTTTTTTTTTAAATATATATTTATTAGAGGTAAACAATAAATTGGCAAACACATATTATGGTAGAAACATTTTGTGTGCATCAATCATACATTATTAATATTATCAATTGAATCATTCTGCCTCTAATAGTTTTTTAAATATAGATTAAGAATAATAAAAAAAGAGAGAGATAAAAAAAATCATAAGGAATGGAATAATTTCCCATTAATACATCATTGAAGATAAGATCAAGGAATATTGAGTATAACTTTTCATCTGATCCCGAGTCCAAGTTTCAGTTAGGTCCCCCTGCCGAACCAATCTACCCTTTCAAATAATCGATGAATGAAGACCATATTCTAACAAAAAGTTCTTGTTTGTCCAAATCTGATTTTTTCCAGGTGTAGGGTCTCCGACATTTCCATAATCCACATTTTAATTGTGGGGGTTATAGGACCTTTCCAAAATTTTAACATTAATTTCTTCCCAATTATTATACTGTAATCTTTGGCTTGTTGTAAGTGTTAAACCTTGTTCTGATATTCCAAGTATTATTAGTTTTGAGTCCGGATCCAGTTTAGTATTAATAACTTCAGAAGTTATTCTAAAAATATCAATGCAGATTTTTTTTTTATTTTTATACAATTTGCAAAAGTATGTGTTGTTAGCCTCTAGATGCTGACATTTATCACAGATAGGAGAGACATGTGGAAAGATTCTATTCAGTTTTACTTTAGAGTAATGTAATCTGTGTAATACTTTAAATTGTATTAAAGCATGTCTGGCATTTAACGAGCATTGATGTATATATTGTAAACTTTAGTCCCAAATATCTTTCGTTATGGGTTGAGGTACTCACATTCTGACTGCACCCTCATCAGTGACTAGTCGATTAATAATATCTGTAAATGGTATGCCTGGCGGTGCAGGCTCGAAGGGCCGAATGGCCTACTCCTGCACCTATTTTTTTTTTTCTATGTATAGTAGTGAGAAGAGAATATTCAGAGTTTCATGTCAACGTGTCTCCGTTTTCTCACCATTCTGAGTCATCACTTTCATCTCTTCATTCCAGTACTCCATATAGAGTCATTACTCTGCCGGGCGCACAGTTATCAGGTAAGATCTTCTTTACAAGTCGGGTGCATAACTACACTCGCTGTCTGAAGAAGGGTCTCAACCCGAAACGTCACCTATCTCCTTCGCTCCTTAGATGCTGCTGCACCTGCTGAGTTTCTCCAGCTTTTTGTGTACCCCTCGCTTTCTGATTGTTGGCTGTGAGTGTTATTCAGTGCATGTGTTACCCGTCAGTGGGTTGCTCACACTGATACTTCTTTCTGATTCAGGATTGGAGGACTTTAATGTTGGGAAGAAATTAGATAGATTGGTGTTGTTTTCCCTGAAGCAATGGTGGCTGAACAGTTCCTGATAGATGTATGTAAGATTATGAGAGGCATAGATAACGTAGATAGTCAAAATCCTGTTCCCATGGAACACATGTCACAAAAGCAAGAAAACGCAGGTTGAAGGTGAGAGGAATTCTAAAAGTGACCTGAAAAGTGTTTGATGTTACACACAGAGTGGTTGATATCTGGAATACACTGCCAGAGGAGGTGGTGCAATTACATACAATTACTATGATTAAGAGGCATTTAAATAGTCAAGGAATAGGAGATGGTCCTAATGCAGATGAGTGGGATTAGTGTAGATGGGCATGGTGGGCTGAGGGCCAGTGGGATGGACATGGTGAGCTGAGGGCCTAATTCTGTGTTATACCATCTGTGGCACTATGATGTCCACGATGGTCCATTCTGAAGAGTTATTGGGACTTTATTGATTCAGGAAAGTAGAGAGAAGGCTCCATCTTGGTGGCTGATTGGGCAGTGGATTGAAGAAAGTGATTGCGAATGTGAGGGGTGGAGTTATGGTGTAATCAGGGAAGGCAAACAGTGGAGATCTTGGACAGGCGACTCGGGGTGAATTGTAGAACATTGAGAAATATGGGTCAGGGAGATTGGTCATAAAAATAGGTACAGGAGTAGGCCATTCGGCCCATTGAGCCAGCACTGCCATGGCTGATCATCCACAATCAGTACACCATACCTGCTTTTTCCCCATATCCCTTTAATCCTTTAGCCCTAAATCTCACTTTAAAACATCCAGTGAATTGGCCTCCACTGCCCTCTGTGGCAGAGAATTCCACAGATTTACAACTATCTGGGTGAAAAAATGTTTCCTCATCTCAATCCTAAATGGCCTACCCCTTATTCTTAAACTGTGACCCCTGGTTCTGGACTCCCCCATCATAGGGAACATTTTTCTTGTATCTAGCCTGTCCAATCAATAGACAATAGAGCTGTAAGGCCAACTGGTCTATAATTCCCTGTTTTCTCTCTCCATTCCAGAAGATTATCAAGCATGATTTCCCCTTCATAAATCCATGCTGACTTTGACCGATCCTGTCACTGCTTTCCAAATGCGCTGCTATTACATCTTTAACAATTGACTCCAGCATCTTCCCCACCACCGATGTAAGGCTAACTGCTCTATAATAGTAAGATTAAATGACAACTTACCAGTTTGAAGTTTGATCTTTATTTTATGAGGAGTTACGATGAGGGATTACATGAAGACCCCGCCAGCACGCATGTGCGACATTCTTCAAAGCAGCGGTGTGAAATCACAGATACCAGAGTTGACTAACATAGTAAGATAAGAGAAGAGAACTAGCATACCAGTTGACCTTTATAATAGAGGGTTTGGGAGCGGAGGGCACGTAATCCCTCATCGTAACTCCTCATAAAATAAAGATCAAACTTCAAACTGGTAAGTTCTCATTTAATCTTACTATTTTACTTTGGAGTCACGTGAGTGACTACTTGAAGATTTCAAAGCTCTGTGATTTCATGCCCTGGAACGAATCCATGCTCACACACTGCCGTTATGAGAAATGGAGGAAGTATGTTAATGTATTTCAGACATGAAACTGTGCTGAAAAACAAAAAAGTATTTATTTCACAATACCAAATAATAATACCCCTACATCGGGGAAATTATAAAACAGAACTTAATATTTTGTCGGCAAACGTCTCAGGTGCAGCCACGGGTTTATTGTAAAACCACTGAAAGATTTTTTTCATCTGTCCAACCCGCCATTGCAAGGATGTGGTCCATTGGAACTTCCATCATCCTTGCCGCCGATGTGGATGCAGCCCTGGTGGAGTGAGATTTAAATACGTTAGTGTCCACCCCCGCTGCACCCAATACCACCCTTAACCATCTTGAAATGGTTTGCACGGTGACTCTATGATGAGGGCGTTTGTGGCTTATAAGCAAAGCCCTCTCCGTGCCCCTGAGACTCTTGGTGACCTCTATGTAGCGTATAATGTGGGTCACGATACATAGACGGCTGTCTATGGGATAGGCCAGGAAATCCAACTTATGACCAGATGATCCAGGCCTGTCTTGCTTGAGTAACCCCTGTATAAAGACAGTTAACTTGCTGTTGGTTATTACAATGGCGTCCATATTTAACTTATGTAGGGACTGGACCCTTTGCACTGTCACAAGTGCCATCAGCATGACTATTTTGTAGGTCAGTTTGTCCAATGAAAGAGACGTTATTGGTGCCCACCCTCGGAGCATGGTTAGTACAATGCTGATATCCCAGGTCTGGGAATATCTAGGCCTGGGGGGGATTTGAATTAAATATTCCCCTCATTAGTTTTGACACCAAAGGGTGAGATCCCACTGTAAGGTGATCACAACCTCGCCCGAGATAGTTGGATAGGGCACTTCTGGCACAGTTGATGGCACTGTAGCTCAAACCCTCATCGAAATGAAGGCTTGCCAGGAACTCCAGCACCTCTGTGATGGTGGCTGTGTCATATGTGGTGTTCATTTTGGTACAGAACACTTCCCATTTCTTCACGTAAGTGAGGTACTGTCTTCTAGTGGACTCCCTGCACGATGCTGTGATGATATTGATTGTTCGGTCCGAGAGTCCATGATCCAGAAGTGGCCTTTTCAAACCCTGCAAACTAATATGTTTATCCGGTCATGGCACGGGTGAGTCACGGGGTGTACCAATAAACTCGGACGTTTATTTATTGGGATGCATGGTTCTGTGACCATGTCCAGTACCACAGGGAACCATGGTTGAGTAGGCCAGTCGGGCACAACCAGAATACCCGATGCGGAGTCTTGTTTAATTTTTTGCAAGACCCGACTGATGAGGCAGAAAGGGGGAAATGCATAGAAAAACAAATCCCCAGTGTAGCGAGAAAGCGTCCATCGCTACTGCCCCAGGGTCTGGTTCCCATGCAACATATGTTGGTATTTGGTGATTGAGTCTGGATGCAAAAAGGTCGATATCTTGTGTTCCATACCGATCTACAATGTCAACAAACACTTTTCGGTCCAACATCCATTCGGTGTTGTCATTAAACTTGCATGACCTGGTATCCGCCACTGTATTTAGCCTACCTGGAAAGTAAGTGGCTGATATCCAAATGTTCCTTTCTAGGCACCAGTGCCAGATTGTATTGACCAATTCGTCACAGGATATCGACTTTATTCCACCCATATGATTGATATAAGCCACCACAGTGGTATTGTCAATCTGTAAACGTACATGCAGATGGTACATGTCCGAACAGTAAGCCCGGAGTCCATGAAATGCTCCCAGCTTTCTAGATGATTAATTCCTAGTGCCGGAAGTAGGGTTATTTCATGTGCAGTCCATCTACCACCACAACTGGAGGTGGTGTTAGTTGCTCCCCAACCTTTTGCGTTGGCACCAGTTTGTAGTATAACCGAGGGATTTGTGATTGTGATGGGGTTAGAGCAATGTCGAGCATTGTCTATCCACCATTGTAATTCCAATTTCGCTTTCCCTGGTAATTGCATTGGCCTGTCAAAATGGCCTGCATGGTGCTTGAGTGCTGCTATTTTTGCCCTTTGTAGGTTTTGGTAATGTAGTGGGCCAAATTGTGTGGCTGGAAAGGCAGCCACTAACTTCCCAATCACTCTGGCTACTTGCCGAATAGATGGTTTCCTGATGCCAGTAAGGCTGTTGCATGCTTCTATCAAGTCTGATGCTTTGTTCAGTGGCAAAGTGACCGACATATGAACAGTAAATTGTGAATCCCAAATAGTCCATAGTGGTAGAAGGCATCAATTTTGATTTGTCTGGATGAATGACAAATCCCAGCTTTTGAAATGGGTGCTCGGTGGCGGAGACGGCCAGTTTGGCCAACTCCAAAGTTTTCCCCATGATTAAAATATCATCGAGGTAAGCCATGACAATATGTTTTTGTTTCCTGAGACACGCTAAAGCTGGTTTTAATAATTTGGTAAACAGTCTGGGCGCTGATGATAATCCATTAGGTAGTGCTTTGTACTGCCAGAGCTGCCCTATCCAGACAAATTTCAAATATCTGCGATGATCCTTGTCTATTGGTACTGAATAGTATGCATCCTTTAGGTCGATGCAAGCCATGAAGTACCTATTGGAAATTAGCTGTTTGGCCGTGACAAAGGTTTCCATTTTAAAATGGACATACTGCACGAAAGTATTCAGTTCAGTCAAATCTATGATGATGCGGCATCCGCCGTCTTTTTTATTTTTAGTGAAAATGTTCGATGCAAACTCATGAGAATCGCTTTTGGTTTTCTCAATTACCCCTTTTGAATTTAGTCTTAAGAGTTCAGCATGACCTTCTGTCTTTTCTTTCTGTGAAAATACAAACTTCCGACTAGGTGTATGCTGAACAGGGGAAGGAAGTTTGTGAACAAATTCAATTTTATATCCCTGAATACTTTCCAGTATGAAAAGATCAGAAGTTAAAGTGCTCCATGCATCCTGAAACAAGTGCAACCGTCCCCCAACCTGTGAGGAGTCTAAACATGCAATGTTCCTGAGGCAACCAGACCCACCTACCTCCATGGTTACCGGCGGTGCTGCGTTGGCTGCCTCTGTCCTTGTTTCTTGTGGTGTGGAGGCACTGTGGAGTGGGGTTGGCGCATCTTCCAAGAAGGCCATGGTCTAAAAAAGACCGTTGAGCAGGTTGACCGGCCTTCGAGCTTTCACCAGCAGGTGGTCTATCGCTGTAGCGTTGTCTGCTGGTGGATGCATAGGGGTGCTGCCGCCGCTGGTATGGGGACTTGGTGGCAGTCGGCACCTTAATCATGCCAATCGCCTTCGCCTCTTTGTCGAGGTCTTTGACCTGTTTAGGCAGGTTGTCCCCTAATAGCAATGTTGGCGGCTGTGCACTGCTGGGTCTGCACAACCCCGCGAACTTGGGGTTGAGTGCACGCCGGATGACGCTCTTCCTGTAACTGTTGATCTCATATTGAGTGTTACACAGGAGAGCTAGCGCGTCCTGCAGCTCCTCCGGCATTTCAACTCCATCCACTGTTCTGGCAACAGACGTAATCCCAGCAGCCAGCAGTTTGAGGATCTTCTGGAGTTTGACTTCCTGGCTCCTGATGCCAGGGCTCATGTTACCCCAAATGGGGTTGTTAACAGCAGGCACGTTGAGGGAGACGCAATTCTCAGGAGCTAAGTACTTGGCTGCCGTGTCATTAATGGCTTGCTCTTGTAGTTGGTTAGTTGTCATGTAATTTATACTGGCTGCCAACTTTGGATGTAACGGCAGCCCATTTTGGGTAGGCATCGCACACTTAGTGACCATACCCAATAGCTCCTCTTCTGGCACCCCTAGCATAGGTGTATCTTCAGCCATGCCCCCTTCTTCAGACTCTGCCCAGTTCTGACTCCTAATGCTCCCCTGCGAAGAGGGCGAGACATTTAGCAGCCCTGTAAAGGGTGCTGCCGTGGGTCTGCGAGGAGACCCACTGTGACCATACCCCTGCTACAGCAGGTCACGTTGGAGCAACTGCTCCACCATCCGCTCCATACGGGACAGTCGACCGCCGTCGCTTCCGGACTCAGCCGAGTCAGCGGACCTGCCCGACTTCCGGGTGGTTTTGCCGCCACCAGTCCGTGGAGCACCTGCGGGCTGTAGCGGCGTGAAGCCGGGGGATGCGGTTTGAACCAGCAGCTCAGGAGAACTCGACCGCTGCTGGCTGCCTCCTTCGCGGTCCTCAGCAGCAACTTTGGCAGCGGCTCGTGTGGACTTTGTCCTGGACTCCATGGTGCGCTCTGAAATGCAACAACACAGAGCCGACAAACGACCTCAGGACGGGTAAGTATTTACCTGCGGGCCGTTTTTAAACTTGCGCTGGAGGAGCAGCGCTCCTCCTGCCTGTCGCTTCGCAATGCGTTCGACGATATGTCAGGCATGCGTGCTGGCGGGGTCTGCCTTCAGTCCCAATAGTTAACATAACACCATTTCCTGACTAATGTGGATTCCCTTCAGTTCCTCCCTCCCACTAGATCCTCAGTCCCCCAGTATTTCTGGGAGATTGTATCTTCCTTAGTGAAGACAGAACCAATGTACTCGTTTAACCGTTCTGCATTTCCTTGTTTCCCCATTATAAATTCACTGGTCTCTGACTGTGAGGGACCTACATTTGTCTTCACTAATTATTTCCATTTTACATATCTAAAACAGCTTTTACAGTTAGTTTTTATATCCCCACAAGCTTTCTTTCGTGCTTCCCCCCCCCCCCCCCCCCCTCTTAATTAACCCCTTTGTCCTCTGCATTCTAAATTTCTCCCAGTCCTCCAGTTTGCTGTTTACTCTGGCCAATTTATATGCCTCTTCCTTGGATTTAACACGATCCTTGACTTCCCTCGTTAGCCACAGTTGAGCCGCCTTCCCCGTTTTATTTTTTCGCCGCACAGGGATGAACAATTATTGGAGTTCATCCGTGCAGTCTTTAAATGTTTTCCATTGCATCTCCACTGTCAACCCTTTAAGTATAATTTGCCAGTCTATCCTAGCCAATTGTCATCTCATACTTTCAAATGCTCCTTTCTATAAGTTCAGGACCCTAGTCTCTGAATTAGCCGTGTCACTCTCCGACTTAATGCAGAATTCCACCATATTATGGTCACTGTTGCCCAAGGGGTCTCGCACAACAAGATCGCTAACTGATCCTTCCTCATTACACAATACCCAGTCTAGGATGACCTGCCCTTCAGTCGATTCTTCTACATATTGGTTTAAAAAAGCATCCCATATACATCCCAGGAAATCCTTCTCCTCAGCGCCGTTACTAATTTCGTTGGCCCAATCTATATGTAGATTAAAGTCACCCATGATAACAGCTGTACCTTTGCTACATGCATCCCTAATTTCCTGCTTGATGCTATCCATTACCTCCCTACTGCTGCTTGGTGGTCTGTATACAACTCCAACAAGCGATTTCTGCCCTGGGTTATTTCGCAGTTCTACCCATACCGATTCTATAGCATCCAAGCTAATGTCTCTCCTCGCTATTGCATTAAGCTCCTCTTTAACCAGCAATGCCAGCCCACGGCCTCTTCCTTTCAGTCTATCCTTCCTGAATATTAGGGAAATCAGGGATCAGGATTTGGACAGAATAGGAGATGGGACAAGTCGGGGGATGTACATGCGACTGGGGACAGTACATGATCCATAGGAGGGATTCAAATTTTTAGGGCACTGGGACCATTTCTGGGGGAGGTGGGACCAGTACAAACAGGACGGACTGCACCTGGGCTGGAATGGAACCAATGTCCTTGGGGGAGTGTTTGCTAGTGCTGTCGGGGAGGATTTAAACTAATGTGGCAGGGGGATGGGTACAAGAGCAGAGAGGCAGGTGGGTGTAAAACGAGGGTGGAAGCAATAGGGAGCAAGGTGAAAAGTAAAAGGGGTAAGAGCGTTGTAAAAACAAGCCTGAAGGCCTTGTGTCTCAATGCAAGGAGTATTCGTAATAAGGTGGATGAGTTGAACGTGCAGATAGCTATTAATGAGTATGATATAGTTGGGATCACGGAGACATGGCTCCAGGGTGACCAAGGCTGGGAGCTGAACATCCAGGGATATTCAATATTCAGGAGGGATAGAGAAAAAGGAAAAGGAGGTGGGGTAGCGTTGCTGGTTAGAGAGGAGATTAACGCAATGGAAAGGAAGGACATTAGCTTGGAGCATGTGGAATCGGTATGGGTAGAGCTGCGAAACACTAAGGGGCAGAAAACGCTAGTGGGAGTTGTGTACAGGCCACCTAACAGTAGTAGTGAAGTTGGGGATGGTATCAAACAGGAAATTAGAAATGCGTGCGACAAAGGCAAAACAGTTATAATGGGTGACTTCAATCTACATATAGATTGGGTGAATCAAATTGGCAGGGGCGCTGAGGAAGAGGATTTTTTGGAAAGTATGAGAGATAGTTATCTAAATCAACATGTAGAGGAACCAACGAGAGAGCAGGCTATTTTAGACTGGGTATTGAGTAATGAGGAAGGGTTAGTTAGCAGTCTTATTGTGCGTGCCCCCTTGGGCAAGAGTGACCATAATATGGTCGAGTTCTTCATTAGGATGGAGAGTGACATTGTTAATTCAGAAACAATGGTTCTGAACTTAAAGAAAGGTAACTTTGAGGGTATGAGACGTGAATTGGCCAAGATTGACTGGCAATCAATTCTAAAAGGGTTGACGGTGGATATGCAATGGAAGACATTTAAAGACTGCATGGATGAACTACAAAAATTGTTCATCCCAATTTGGCAAAAGAATAGATCAGGGAAGGTAGTGAATCCGTGGATAACAAGGGAATTCAGGGATAGTTTCAAAGCAAAGGATGATGCGTACAAAGTAGCCAGAAAAAGCAGCATACCAGAGGACTGGGAAAAATTCAGAGACCAGCAGAGAAGGACAAAGGGCTTAATTAGGAAAGGAAAAATAGATTATGTAAGAAAACTGGCAGGGAACATAAAAACTGACTGCAAAAGTTTTTATAGATATGTGAAGAGAAAGAGATTAGTTAAAACAAATGTAGGTCCCTTGCAGTCAGAAACAGGTGAGTTGATCATGGGGAACAAGGATATGGCGGACCAATTGAATAACTACTTTGGTTCCGTCTTCACTAAGGAAGACATAAATAATCTGCCGGAAATAGCAGGGGACCGCAGGTCAAAGGAGTACTTGAGTGAAATCCAGGTTAGTCGGGAAGTGGTGTTGGGTAAATTGAATGGATTAAAGGCCGATAAATCCCCAGAGCCAGATAGGCTGCATCCCAGAGTACTTAAGGAAGTAGCTCCGGAAATAGTGGATGCATTAGTGATAATCTTTCAAAACTCTTTAGATTCTGGAGTAGTTCCTGAGGATTGGCGGGTAGCAAACGTAACCCCTCTTTTTAAGAAGGGGGGGAGAGAGAAAACTGGGAATTACAGACCAGTTAGTCTAACATCGGTAGTGGGGAAACTGCTAGAGTCAGTTATTAAAGATGGGATAGCAGCACATTTGGAAAGTGGTGAAATCATTGGACAAAGTCAGCATGGATTTACGAAAGGTAAATCATGTCTGACGAATCTTGTGGAATTTTTCGAGGATGTAACTAGTAGCGTGGATGGGGGAGAACCAGTGGATGTGGTGTATCTGGACTTCCAGAAGGCTTTCGACAAGGTCCCACATAAGCGATTAGTATATAAACTTAAAGCATATGGCATTGGGGGTTCAGTATTGATGTGGATAGAGAACTGGCTGGCAAACAGGAAGCAAAGAGTAGGAGTTAACGGGTCGTTTTCACAATGGCAGGCAGTGACTAGTGGGGTACCGCAAGGCTCAGTGCTGGGACCCCAGCTATTTACAATATACATAAATGATCTGGATGTTCGAATTGAAGGCAATATCTCCAAGTTTGCGGATGACACTAAGCTGGGGGGCAGTGTTAGCTGTGAGGAGGATGCTAGGAGAATGCAAGGTGACTTGGATAGGCTGGGTGAGTGGGCAAATGTTTGGCAGATGCAGTATAATGTGGATAAATGTGAGGTTATCCACTTTGGTGGCAAAAATAGGAAAACCGACTACTATCTAAATGGTGGCCGATTAGGAAAAGGGGAGATGCAGCGCGACCTGGGTGTCATGGTACACCAGTCATTGAAAGTAGGCATGCAGGTACAACAGGCAGTGAAGAAAGCCAATGGTATGTTAGCTTTCATAGCAAAAGGATTTGAGTATAGGAGCAGGGAGGTTCTACTTCAGTTGTATAGGGTCTTGGTGAGGCCACACCTGGAGTATTGCGTACAGTTCTGGTCTCCAAATCTGAGGAAGGACATTATTGCCATAGAGGGAGTGCAGCGAAGGTTCACCAGACTGATTCCTGGGATGTCAGGACTGTCTTATGAACAAAGACTGCATAGACTCGGTTTATACTCTCTAGAATTTAGGAGATTGAGAGGGGATCTTATAGAAACTTACAAGATTCTTAAGGGGTTGGACAGGCTAGATGCAGGAAGATTGTTCCCGATGTTGGGGCCGTCCAGGACAAGGGGTCACAGCTTAAGGATAAGGGGGAAATCCTTTAGGACCGAGATGAGAAGGAATTTTTTCACACAGAGAGTGGTGCGTCTCTGGAATTTCATTTCGGAGTCACGTGAGTGACTTCGTGAAGAGCCCGCCGGCGCGCATGCTCGACATATCGTCGTACCGCGTTGCTGCGACGGCTGGCGGTGGAGCGCGCTCCTCGCCAGCCCTTCAGAAGGGGCCACGGAGGTAAGTATTCTACCTTTAGTTGGTGGTCCTTGTTGTTGGTTTGTCTTGCAGCAAGGACATGGATGGGAGTTCCAAGGGCCGGAGGACGTCAGGACGAGTTCACCGGTCAACAGTTCCGGGGCCTTTACCATCGGCAGTACCTGCATCGCAGGCCGGGACTCAGGCGGAGATGTGGGTAAGCCCTGTGTTTACAGGTCCAGATCCGCCAGCACACCACAGCTCGGAGGAGTTCAACGAGGAGGAGTGTGGTGTGCCGCCAGAGCAGGGGGACCCTGCCATGGCAGTCAGGTCGTCAGCGGGCTCGCTGGCGACCTCGAGCTGGGTGCGTGCGGCTGCACGGCCTGTTCCACTCAGCCTTCCGAGAAGGGGAAGGGCAGGAGCCCAGAGGCCTAACCCTACCAGGGCTAAGGCATTGCCTGACACGGAGGAGCGGTCAGGTTCCAGGGAAAGACCCGGGGCAGCTGTGAGGTCCAGCCGGCACGCCCCGACTCTCGACGCCGGGACGGGTCGGTCGAGTCGGGTCTCGTCACGGTCGCCGAGCCCCCCATGGATGGGTGGGCGAGACCATGCGTCGGCAACGTCCACGATGTGGGCAGCCGGCAAGACTGCGCGGGCCCCAGGCAGCCATGCTTCGGCTGGTGCCGACACCTCGCCGCAAGTGCCCTTAGTGGCAGCGGCTTCAGCTCCCGCTAAACGGAGGCGGTTGAACACGCCCGCGCAGGAATCGCGCAGTTCGCCTCGGCGGCTGTTAGCGACAACTACCGGCACCGGCAGGGCCTCGACGAGGTGCGGGCCGATGACAGGAGCCCGGTTTTCTTTTCAGAGCCGGAGGACTCCGACCACCTGAGTGTTCAGGGTGAAGGGCGTATTGACCGTATGGAGCGGCTGCTGGAGCTCCTGCTTCAACGTCAACAACAGCAGGGCAGCAACAGGCACAGGGCGTCTTCACAAACATCTACTATCAGCCTGGAGCAGCAGGAAGAAGTCCTCATCCAGGCAATGAGCCGTCACAAGGCTCCATCCAATTGCAACTCCCTCAACGTGCCTGTGGTCAATACGCCGATATGGGGCAACATCAGTGCGGCTATCCGTCAACAGGAGGTAAAACTGCAGCGGATCCTGAAGCTCCTCACGGCCGGTATTACCGCCTTTGTGCGGTCGGTGGACGGGGACGAATTGAATTTGGACCAGGGAGATGCCCTGGCCCTCCTGTGCGCGACCCAGCACGAAATTAACGGGTTTCGCAAAACCAGCATTCGCCCAGCGCTCAATCCAAAGTTTGCAGGAGTGTGCAAACCACCGCCGCCGCCCCCGCCCCGTCAGCTCTTTGGGAAGGACCTCTCGAAGAGAGTCAAAGAGCTTGACGAGCAAGCCAAAACGGTGGGGATCATGCGCCCTCGGAGTGCCCCCACACCGTCAGGCTCAAAGTCTCCATACATTCGATCACGAGGATCTGCCAGTACCTCGACGAGGACCCACCCTCAAGCTCCACAACGACAGCAACATCAGACCCAGCACCAGGGGTCTTTTTTAAGACAGGGTCGGCAGAGACCCTGGTGGAAAACGAAGACGCCGCGCCCTCAAGCCAACCCAGCACCTCCACGTCCACACACGCGTGTCAAGGACCGCCGGTAACCACGGAGGTGAGGGGGTCTGGTTCTCTCTTTTCTCTCTGTTTAACTTCACATGTTGGTGGTCACCTTCGGTGGTTTTTTGGGTGCATGAGGTAATTTCACTGGTGACGAGTATGTGTTGCAGAATATTCAGGGGCATAAAATTGAGTTTATTAATGGCGACATTCCTCCATCCCAGCACATGCCCGCTCGAACATTTAAAATTATCTGCTGCAGAACAGGCAGCCGGCTATAAGGAATTGTTAAGTCTTGAGCAAAGGAGTGATTAAGAGAGTGGTGCATGAGCCAGTTGAATTTGTTTCGAACATATTCACCAGACCTAAGAAGGATGGAAGTTGTCGTGTCATTATTGATCTAACCCGTTTGAATACTTTTGTAACATATTCTCATTTTAAAATGGATACGTTGAAACAACCAAATCATTGATTTCTCATGGTTGTTTTATGGCATGCATCGATTTAAAAGACGCATATTATTCCGTATCCGTCCAGAAATGTGACAGAAGGTTTTAAAATTCATCTGCATGGGGCAACTCTGGCAGTACAAGGCTTTGCCTAATGGGCTCACCACAGCCCTAGATTGTTCACTAAATTAGTGAAGCCAATTATGGCTTATTTGAGACAACGACACCATATAGTATGGCCTATTTAGATGATGTCTTAATTGTGGGCCACACCCTGGAATTGGCTGAACAGGGTGTTGCAGCTGCTGTCAATATATTTCAACAATTGGGGTTTATTGTCCATCCAGAGAAATCAAAGTTCTACCCTGCCCAGGTGATTAATTACCTAGGGTTCACGGTGAACTCTATAAGCATGAGGGTTACCATTCCAATTAACAAGATTGAGGAGGTTACCCAGGTGTGTCAAGATTTAATCTGCACCAATATACCATCGATTCGGCACTTAGCTACAATAATTGGGAAGCTGGTAGCTTTGTTTTCGGCAGCGCGATATGGACCTTTGCATTATCAGAATTTGCAAAGAGCTAAAATTGCTGCGTTAAAACAGAACGCTGGTATTTATGATCGGTCCATGCAGCTGCCGCCCGAAGCGATAAATGAGTTGCAATGGTGGGTGTGTCACATTAGCAACTCATTCAAGCCTATTAGGGAGGCTAATCCGGTGGTATATTTGCAAACTGATGCAAGCTCCAATGGTTGGGGATCCACGAATAATTGCTCTAGTTGTGGTGGCAGATGGGACACCCTTGAATCAACGATGTTGTTAACTCAAGGGATTAACTATTTGGAGTTGCTGGCAGCATTCCACGGACTTCGTGCGTATTGTTCTAAGCTTGTTGGAGCACATGTCCGTCTCCAAATAGACAACACCACAGCAGTAGCATATTTAAACCATATGGGTGGTACCAGGCCAGTTTCGTGTGACAAATTGGCAAACTCAATTTGGCTCTGGTGTGTTCAAAGAGACATTTGGATTTCAGCTACCTATTTGCCAGGTGAGCTTAATACTGTGGCGGACACCAGGTCACACAAATTTAATGACAATATTGAATGGATGTTGCATCCTGAGATCTTTTCTAAAGTCACAGCCAAATTTGGTAAACCGGACATTGACCTCTTTGCGTCACGGTGGAACCATCAGGTACCAACCTACGTTTCATGGGAACCAGATCCTGGGGCAATAGCGCTAGATGCATTCTCGCTGGACTGGGGGAAGTGGTTTCTATGCCTTCCCCCCCATTTTGCCTCATCAGTCGGGTATTGGGAAAGATTCAGGCAGATGCTGCCAAGGGCATCCTTATTATACCCGACTGGCCCACACAGCCTTGGTATCCGGTGGTCTTTGACATGCTCAACGAACCTTGGGTCCTTTTGAAGGGTTGCCCACAATTGGTTACTCACCCTGTCTCAGGGGAGCCGCATCCCTGCCGTGGCTATTTAAATTTGTTGGCTTGCAGGTTCTGAACAGGCCGTTAGTCCAATACGGCCTCTCGGCTCGGACCATGGATACCACCGGGGCGTCGTGTCGAGAGTCTACAAGGCGAAGATACCGCTCGCATATTAAGAAGTGGGAAGCCTACTGCAGCCGCTCTCGCATCACGTACGATGACGTGACAACAACCGACGTCCTGGAATTCCTCGCGGGGTTGCACCATGATGAACACTTAAGTTACAGTGCCATCAACAGCGCCAGAAGTGCGCTATCATTCTACCTCAGTTTGGAGGTAGGATCCAACAGGCTAGTGTCCAGACTCATGCGGGGTATATTCAATATGAATCCGCCTACACCACGCTATAATATCACCCGGGATGTCAGGGACGTATTAACCCTGCTCAGAACGTGGTCACCCATGGAAGGGCTCCAACTGGACCAACGCACCATGAAGCTGGTGATGTTACTAGCGCTGACTTCAGCTCAGAGGGTACAGACACTACACAAACTTCGTGTCGACAGAATGACGTCTACCCCCACAGAAGTAGTCTTTTTCATTGACGAGCTACTAAAGCAGCATAGACCTGGGTGCACAGGGCTGCAGCTGAAGTTCCCGGCATACCCCGCAGATGCTAGGCTATGTGTAGCCTCACATATCCGCCACTATGTCAAGGTGACGGCACGCATCAGAGGAATGGAGAGATACCTGCTTGTCACTCATAAGAGACCTCATCATCGAGTGACAGTCCAGACGATATCCATGTGGCTTCCAGTCGTTTTGGGTAAGTCAGGTATCGACACTAATGTGTTCAAGTCTCTTTCCAACAGGGCTGCATCGATGTCAACGGCGAGGGTCATGGAGGTGCCCATGGACCAAATTCTCGCCACAGCAGGATGGGCTAATGAAGCTGTGTTCCAGCGTTTTTATAACAAGCCTCTTGCTGCTCCTCTACAGTTCGCAGAAGCCGTGCTGAATGCAGGGTCACGAACGTGGAGATGTCCCCGCATGAGGGGTTTTGATTTGTTATTAATAACTCTGCTCTTGTTTTGCAGTATGAACTATTGAGCAAGTTTGTTCCTCCCATCCATCCCTGGTAGTGGTGTGTCAGCATGGACGTGGTCCAGGGCGTGTAATCACAGAAGCTTTGAAGTCTTCACGAAGTCACTCACGTGACTCCGAAATGAAATAGTAAGATTGAACGAGAACTTACCAGTTCGAAGGTTGATCTTTATTTTATGAGGAGTCGAAGTGAGGGATTTCGTGCCCTCCTCGCCCAACCCTCAATCACCTTCATCTGGTAATCTTAGTCACTTCAATCTTACTATGCGAAGTCATTTCTTTGTTGGTTTCTGTGATTCCACGCCGCTACTTTGAAGTATGTCGAGCATGCGCGCCGGCGGGCTCTTCACGAAATCCCTCACTTCGACTCCTCATAAAATAAAGATCAACCTTCGAACTGGTAAGTTCTCGTTCAATCTTACTATTCTCTGCCACAGAGGGTAGTTGAGGCCAGTTCATTGGATATATTTAAGAGGGAGTTAGATGTGGCACTTCTGGCTAAAGGGATCAGGGGGTATGGAGAGAAGGCAGGTACGGGATACTGAGTTGGATGATCAGCCATGATCATATTGAATGGCGGTGCAGGCTCGAAGGGCCGAATGGCCTACTCCTGCACCTAATTTCTATGTTTCTATGTTTCTATGTACTTCAAATTCATGGGTCAGAAATAGGTTTTTTGGGAGGTGACATCAGCAACAGGCCTGAAATAAACTCCCTTCACTCCAATCATCTGATTTCAGAGAAAGATGAAGTTTTCCAGAGTGTTCTTGCACAAGTCGCGGAGCAATTTTCCAGGTAATTCCCGTATTCTTACAGGTGAATATCTCACTCTTCTTAACTCGAGCACGAGGCTGAGACACTAATTGTTTCTCTTTCAATCAGGGCTTTCAAGATCACTGAACTGAAATCTGAAGTTACAAATCGATTGGCCATTTTGGAAAAAAGAGTGGAGCGTACGTATGTAAGCTGAACACAGAAGGAAGTTTGTGACAAGAAGCACTAAGCACAGAGAATCTGTGGACATGTGTGCGTGCATGTGTGTTTGTGCACATGAGAGTGTGACGGACTGATAGATAAAGAGACAGAGATGGGGGGGGGGGGAGAGGGAAGGAATGAGAGAATTGTTCTGTGTTTAGTTGAAACTATTGAGTGTTTGTAATGTTGGTCTCTGTCAGGGGCGGAAAACCTGGGGGGGGAGGAGGTGACACGTCCCCCCATGTTTTGAGAGGTGGGTGACATCCCCCCCCCCCCCAAGTTTTTGTCATCCGGATTTTAAAATCTCCGCGAGACAGTGGAGGTGGGACTGCTGATCGAGGGCGCCGATTGGACGAGAGAGACGTCGGTCAGCAGGCAATGGGGGCGGAACATGATGATTCGGCGCGATGATTGGAGGAGGGAGACATGAGTGGGGGGGACTGAGGATAGAGTGCGGTGATTGGAGGAGGGAGACGTGGCACAGACCTGCCTGCGCCTCATCCACAGCCAGGATGGATCCTGGCCGGCTCTCCGGCGCTGTCCCATCCCCACCCGAGTGCCCCCCCCCCCCCCCACGGGTGGCCAGAGGGGTCGGGGGTCAGACGGGCGCGGCGCCCCCAGGCCCACAGCCAGCGCAGAGAAGCAGCGCTAAACCCAGCTCACTCTGCCTGGTTAACCTGCCTGGGCTTGCGGCAAATATGGGCAGCGCGGAGAAGCAGCGCTGGTGTCCCGTCAGTCCAGTCAGGGCTGTAGTTAACCCAGCGAGACAGGCAGAGTTGAGCTGCATTTAGCGCTGGATTGAGCCTCTGTAGCCTCGCGCACATGTGTGGGAGTGTGTGCATGCGCGCGCGGACGCCAAAAAATGGTGTTCCCCGTCCCCTGGTCCCCTCCATATTTTGATAGCGAGTTCCGTGCTTGGTCTCTGTAACTACCATAGACTCGTTTTCTAGTTGTTTTTTGCACAAATGTCTTGTTTTTTGCCCACCAACCATCGATCACCTGTTCACACTAGTTCAATATTATTCCACTATATCATCTACACACTGGTGTAATTTACAGGAGGCCAATTATCCTACAAACCTGCATGTCTTCGAGATGTGGGAGGAAAGTGGAAGAAATCTGGAAGAAACCCACGTGGTCACAGCAGCACGTGCAAACTCCACACAGACAGTACCCACAGTCAGGATCAAACCCAGCTCTCTGGCGCTGTGAGGCAGTGACTCTACCAGCTGCTCCACTGACTTGCCCTTAGGGACGGGACCTGCAGTTTAATCTTCCATGATACAGGTGCTGCAAGATAGGGGGAAGTTGCTTTATTGATTAGCACGAATATCACAGCAGTAGTTCGGGTTGACATTACTGAAGGATTGTCCTCCATATGGGACTGTTGGGAATGTACTACTGGCCTCCAATAGTCAACGGTGAATTAAAGGAACAAATATGCTGGGATATTGCAGACAGCTGCAGGACTAATAAGATTACCATATCAGGGGATTTACAATGTCCTAATATTGACTCCAGATGAGGGCTAATCTATGTTTTATAAAGATGCAACATGACTTCCTGAGTCCTACACTCCATGCCCCAACCTGTGAAAACAACCATTCCAAAGGCCTCCTTTACCACTTTTATCTACTTACTTGGTGCTTTGCAGGGAGATATTGAACTTGGATCTCAAGATGCTGTTTAGGGTCTTGCCAGCAGCTGTATACTTTCCCCTTACATATAACCTTTGTAGCAATGTTACAAAATTTTGACATTTTAAAAATCAAGTCTGCAATTTATCCCATCAAATAAAGCATAAAAAGAAGTTTAATTTGACACCTAATTCACTTTCATATCTTCAGTATTAAGAAAGTTATGACCATTTTCATACTCGGAAATTAGCGTCTTGTTCCCCATTGCCTTTCAATTGACTTAACTCAAAAGCTGATCTAGAACCGTTAAAAGCCCATAACTTTCTTAAAAATTAAGATAACTCAATGAAATTTTCAGTTATTATAGATTGAAGCATTCTGAAACAAATATGAAACAATCTTACTTGGATGACCTGAAATTAAAGCATATAATTAGTTAGTTATCTAATTGTAGCTAATTACAAAATTCAATGAGTAGATCTAAACATCTATCCGTTTCTTAAGAAAAGATAAACTTTTTTTAAATTGCCTAAGTGTCCAAATAACATTCACACAATAATCCACAATATAACATAATTTTTAAATCTCATTTTCATGAATTTCTGGGCCAAATGGAAGGAATTTAGTGTTTAATGCCTGTAAATTAATGGCCATTTAAATCAACTAGCGAGTGGGTTTTAGTGGAATGCGGGTGGATTGGAACGTTGCGGTTTGCTGTGAAGTCAGTATGAAAAATACAGCCGGTTCATACATTTTTTTGGACCCCATTTCGCAAATGAAAATATTATTAAAGCCTCCATAAAAAACAACTTTTAATATAAAAATAAACTATTTACCTTTTTTTCTCCCCTACGCAAAATCCTTCCCGTTGTCGGCTCTCACGGCTTTTGAAGGTGATTTTTAAATTACTCTAGATAATAAATAATCTAGCATAATTTAAAAATACCTTTATTAATGAAATGTCGGAGCGATTTTTCTTCCGCAACGAAATCACCCGACATTGATCGATTTGCCCAGTCTGCAGAAAAACGGCACTTTAAGCCCGCCCCCCCCTCTGAAAGGCGCCAAAGTCACGCACACGGGGAGCGGCAGAACTGCAGCGCCGCTAAAGGTAAGTTTTGTAACATACCTAACCTTTGGCATTTGACCTTCCAATTCATTGCCCATATCTGTAACTGATCGATATCCCGCTGTATCCTTTGACAGTCTTTCTCATTGTCTGCACCTACACCAGTTTTGGTGCTGTTTGCTAACTTAGTAACTAACCAATCTACAGTTGTCCAAAAAAAGGCAGTGATGGAGTAACTCAGTGGGTCAAGAATAAAGTCGGTCTTAGAATAAAGGGGAGGTCTTTTAAGACTGAGGTGAGAAAAAACTTTTTCACCCAGAGAGTTGTGAATTTATCGAATTCCCTGCCACAGAGGGCAGTGGAGGCCAAGTCACTGAATGGATTTAAGAGAGAGTTAGATAGAGCTCTAGGGGCTAGTGGAGTCAAGGGATATGGGGAGAAGGCAGGAACGGGTTATTGATAGGGGACGATCAGCCATGATCACAATGAATGGCGGTGCTGGCTCGAAGGGCCGAATGGCCTCCTCCTGCACCCATTTTCTATGTTTCTATGTTTCTAAAAAAGCATCTCTGGAGGATAAGGAAAGGCAATGTTTCAGGTCAGGACCCTTCCTCAGACAGAGTGTAGTAGAGAGGAGAAAGCTGAAGGGAGGTGGGAGTCGGGCAGCATTTGTGGGAGTCGCCAGACTGAAGAGGGTCCCAACCCAACATGTATTTGCTCCATCCTCTCCAGAGATGCTGAATCCTCCACCATTCTGTGTGTTGCTCAACATTGCAGCATTTGTAGTTTATTGTGCCAGCTTCTTAATTTTCTGGCTCAGCCTACTGTGACTTTGTCAAATGCCTTGCTATAGTCCACATAGACAACGTATAGCCACGATAGACAGCAGTCACTCCTCTACCCTAAACAATCAGCTCCATCACTTCCTCAAAAACACAATCAAATTAGTAAGACATAACCTGCCCAAGACTTGACTATATAAAAACATGAGTGTTTTAGATAGGAAATGTTTCTCCTTATCAGAGGTAGCTGAAACAAGAGGACGGGTTTAAATGAAGGGGGAAAGATTCAGAGGGGATCTGAGGGGTAACGTCTTCACCCAGAGAGAGGTGTGTACCTGGAACACACAGCCGGCAATGGTGGAGGCAGCGTTTAACAAATGCCTAGACCAGCTCTTGAATTGATCAGGTATGGAGATGGGGTTAGTACGGACTGGTGCTCCCTGGTTGGCGTGGACATGATGGGTCAAATGGCCTCTTTCTGTGTGGTACGTATCTGTGAAACATTATTATTAGATAGAACTGGAAATTAAACAGGAAGTCCCAGAAATACCTAACAGGTCAGGCAGCATCAATGGAAAGGCACGGCAGTGTTGCAGCCAGAAGAGTTGCTGCCTCACAAGTCCAGAGACCTAGGTTCAGTCCGGTCCGCAGGTGCTATCTGTGTGGAATTTGCAGATTCTTCTTGGATTCCTGTGGATTAACTTCAGGTGAACTGGTTTCCTCCTACAACCCAAAGACAAGAGTGTTGCCAGGTTAATTGGCCACTGTAAACTGCTCTAAGTGTGTTGTTGAATGGTAGAATCTGGGTTGATGGTCTGCATGGACCAACGGGCTGAAGGGCCTGTTCCCCTGCTGTTGACATCAATCTAAACGGTTAATGTTTTAGGTTGAAGATTCTTCCCCAGACATTTTGGCAAACTGTTTCTCCACAGATGATGCTTTACTCTGATTTCCGATTTCCAGCATCTGCAGATCTTTGATTTAATTTGGTAGAACGAACCGTGAACGCATACTAATGAGATAATCAGCAAGTGTGAATGGGGGAGTTGGCAGGGATGGCTTTTAATTCCAATCTCTGATTGTTGACAGTGGAGGGACTGAAGGTGGTTGAAATCGAGAAATGTCGAAATGACATTCGAAAACTGCGTGATGAAATTGCAAAAAGAAATGACAGGTGAGTGCTGGGCACATCCCCTCTGGAGAAAGTAACTGGCGACAGATGTGGAGGCCAGCTGGGGGGCTGATGGAGGTAGGGTTTCAAGCTCAAGTGAGGTCAAGGTTTGGGGCTTGGGATATGGGTCCTCGCTGCGAGTCCATGATGATGGAGGTCTGGGGGGTGGTGGCCTGGAACTGGACACTGATGCTTCAGGTCTACCACAAGACTTGCAGGTTTGTAGGTCAGTTGGTCTCTGTAAATTGCCCCTAGCGTATAGAGAGTGGATGAGTAAGTGGGATAACGTAGACTGGCATGGACGGATAGTCAATGATTAATTTAGACTCCGTGGGCTGAAGGACCTGCTTCTATGCTGTATCGCTAAAACTAAAAATGATGTTAAAGTTGTCGCTCGTGTCTGCTGTAAATCTTTCCCACTCACCCTTAAGCCTCTGCCTTCTGGTTCAGACTCCCCTACTCTGGGGAAAAGGACTGTACCATCCGCCTTATCTGTGCCCGTCACTATGTTATAAACCACGACAATCACCCCTCGACTTCCTTCACTCAAGGGAACAAACATCAAATTATCCAGCAGCTCTTTATAACTCAAATCTCCAAACCCAGTAACCTCCTTGGCAATCTTTCCTGCACCCTGTCAAGCTGATGTCTCCGTTGGAACCTGGATTGACAATTGACTTCAGATTGGAGATGGGTTTTGGAGTTGTAACCTACTTTGTCACAGGATCATGGGTCATAGGGTCATGGGTCACACATCTCTGGACACCACTGGGACCAACATGTCCCAATCGAGTAAAAATCGACATTAATCCTGTTTGCCAGCATTTGCTCTGCAGCCTTGTCTGCCTTGGTGATTTGAGGTACTGGGCCCTTCTGTTGCGTATTACATGTAGGAATGATGTTTGAAGTTTGTTCACCTAGTTATGAGAAAGAATGCAGAGGAGATATGCGAGGGTGTTGGCCAGGGCCGAAAACCCTGAGCGAAAGGGATGGGCCATCGAGGATATTATTTCTTCAAAATTAGAGGGGTGACCTTATAGAGGTGACCTGTTGAGATATGTAAATCATGAAGGAAATAGGATAAATGCACAGTCTTTTTCAGAGAGGAATCAAGGACTGGAGAGCATAGATTTAAGATGAGAGAGGAAAGATTTAATAGGAACACGAGGAACAACTTTCTCACACAGAAGGTGGTGGGTGTATGGAACAGGCTATTGGGGGAAGTGGTTGAGGCAGAAACTTTAGCAGCATTTAAAAGATATTTGGACCGGTACATGGATAGGATCGATGTAGAGAGACATGGAAAATATAACCACCTTAGATGTGCGCTTGGACGAGTTGGGCCAAAGGCCCGGTTTCTATGCTGTGTGACTATGGCTGTTGAGCCTGATCTGGGTGGAGGGGGACAGGAGTTACATGCATTTGGAAAGGCAAGGATTAATGCGATCATCACATGGCTCTTTGGGACATTGTGTCTCACAAATGTGATAGAGTTTTGTGACGAGGTGTCGGTGGGTGAAGTAGGGCAGGGTGGCAGATGTCTGCATGCATATTGGCAAGGTCCTGTATTACAGGTGGTTCATAAGGTTAGATCACATGGGAACCTGGGTGAGTTAACCAACTGGATACAAAATTGGCAAAAAGAACCGGAGGTTGGCAGTGAGGGTTGTTGTTCAGATTGAAGGCCTCTGACGTGTGGCGTGCTGCAGGGGTCAGTGCTCTATATTAATGCCTTGGTCAACATCGACATGTTGGGTCAAAGTTTCATGCTCTAGACCTCCATGACTCGACTAAATAAGATGGGAGATTGCAGAAACAGAGAGAGTGGACGCTGGAATCTTGAGCAAAGACAAATGCTGGTGGAACCAAAAGCGGGTCATGCAGCATCTGTGGAGGGAAATGGACTGACGACATTTCTGGTTGGGACACTTCAGTCTGAAGCTAGTTGGATACTAAAGTACTTTGGTTGAAGGAGTCGGGTGGTGGTAGAGGGTTGTTTAGCGTAATGGAGGCCTGAAACAAGTGGTGTGCCTCGGGGGTCGGTGCTGGGTCTACTCTGGTTTGTCATCTATGTCAATGATTTGGTTGAGACTGTGGGTGGCATAGTTAGTATGTACGGATGGCGGTGTCCTCGACAGTCAAGAGGCTATTCAAGATTACAACACAATCTGGATCAACTGGAAGTGAGCCAACAATGGCAGATGGAATTTAATGAACATTTAGTAAACATCGTAAATGTCAGAACCATTGACGGAGCCAAATGACAGAGAATGGAGAGACTGAAGGGTATATGTATATTGTTCCCTGAAAGTAGAGAGGGGTGGT
Organism: Raja brachyura; assembly: GCA_963514005.1. The sequence continues at coordinate 107,097 of OY740792.1, forward strand.
GAAGGAAGCAGTTGGCATGCTTGCCTTCGTTGGTCAGAGCATTGAGTCTCAACAGCAAGTCACCGTTGTACAAGATCTAGGCGAGACCATGCTTGGAATATCATGTGTTGTCTGGTCATAAAGCTGGAAATGGAGCAGAAAGATTCACCTGGAGGGTTACACAAAAAGCTAGAGAAACTCAGCAGGTGCAGCAGCATCTAAGGAGATAGGCGATGTTTCGGGTCGAGACCCTTCTTCAGAATGAAGAAGGGTCTCGACCCGAAACGTCGCCTATCTCCTTCGCTCCTTAGATGCTGCTGCACCCGCTGAGTTTCTCCAGCTTTTTGCGTAACCCTCGATTCTCCAGCATCTGCAGTTCCTTCTTTAACACAAGATTCACCTGGATGTTACTGGGACTACAGTAAGTAAGTACACTTTATTTATATAGCACGTTTAAATCAACGCGCGTTGAAACCAAAGTTCTTTACATAGAAGAAATAATTAAGTTTCCGTACATCCGTAGAAAAATTAATTACATCCATAGAAAAGTTGGAAGGAAAAGCTGGATAGGCTGGGCTTTTCCCTTGGAGTGGAGGAGGTGACATTTTAGAGATATATAACATCTTGAGGGGCATATACACAGTATGGATTATGTGGATCACGGGGCATATGGATGGTCACAGTATTTTTCCAGGGTAGAGGAGCCTAAAACTAGGGGTTGGAGGGGAAAGATTTAAATGAGACCCATGGGCAACTTTTTCCACACAGTAGGTGGTGGGTTGTGGAATGAACTGCCAGAGGAATCTGCCTATAATTGCCTCGTGTAAAAGACATCGGGACATGAATATAGTTACAGTTGAGTGATTTAGGCCAAATGCAGGCAAATTAGACCAGCTGATATGGCATCTTGATGAGCATAAACAGGATGGGTGGAAGGGTCTGTTTCCATGTCATGTTGGGTTGATTTGTGACAGGCTTGGGACCGGCGATGCAAATCTCAAGGGTTATGGGGTGAAGGCAAGAGAATGGGGTTGGGTGGGAGAGCTAGATCAGCCATGATTGAATGGCAGAGTAGACTTGATGGGCCGAATGGTCTAATTCTGCTCCTATCAGTTATAAATGCTGTGCTCTAACTCTTGTGTAAATGCAGTTTTCTGTACGAGAAGAAGCTGATCCCACGGCGCGATGTCCCATCATATTCAAAGGTAACTGAACTGAGCGAAAGGGAGAGATTGGGCCATCTGGGATTTTATTCCTTCAGAACTGACCAATGCGGCAGCACTTTTTAATTTATTACTCACCAAGTTGGCATTACTGACGTCAGGTACACATCACCCCTTTCGACATGCCCTTCTTGAGCTATTGTTTTGAATCAATGTCGTTCTTCTGATGAAGATGCCCCTAAATCAGGACTGAGACCCAACGATGATGAAAAACTCTCGGTAGAATTGCTACTCGGGATGATGCATGACCTATGTTTGTAGGTGTGTGGGTACCTGGGGATGATGCATGATGTAGAGCGGTGTCTGTAGGTGTGTGGGCATTTGCTGCCCCTCTCCTTGATGGTAGAGGCCTTGGGTTTAAAAGCTGATTTAAAAGCTTTAAAGCTTCGGTGTGAAAGCTTCAGATGGTCCAACACTGCAGCCACAAGTACGGAAGGGAAGGAATGTTTAGGCTGTTGGGATGGTGTCCTTGTTACAAAGTTCCCCAAAAGTGGATTGTTTTGTCTGGAACACCACAGGTTGAAGAGAGACTTGATAGAAATATATAACATCATAAGAGGCATAGCTTTCACTCCAGGCTACACATGTCCTTTCACCTTTTGTTACCTGCGGCTAGCATGATTTGACTGGACCACACTCTTATTTTATTTTTTCTCTCTCTCTCTCTCTCTCTCTCTCTCTCTCTCTCTCTCTCTCCCTCCCCTACAATGAACCAATACATGGCGTATTCTTCTATGTCTGCTGAACATTCTACATTTGCCATTACCTGAACATGGATAGGTGATGTTTCACAGAGTGCTGGAGTAACTCAGCGGGTCGGGCAGCATCTGCGGAGAACATGGATAGGTGACGTTTCACAGAGTGCTGGAGTAACTCAGCGGGTCAGGCAGCATCTGTGGAGAACATGGATAGGTGACGTTTCACAGAGTGCTGGAGTAACTCAGCGGGTCACGCAGCATCTGTGGAGAACATGGATAAGTAATCTTTTGGGTTGGAACCCTTCTTCAGACTCAAATCCCAACTGAAAACATCATCTATCCATGTTCTCCAAAGATACTGCCTGACCCGCTGAGTTACTCCAGCACTCTGTGCCTTTTTTGTAAACCAGCACAGCAGTTCCTTGTTTCTACCAAATAATGCAGCGAAGATGTATTTGATGGGTCTGTGTTGGGGTTGGAACACTGGAGGGTCCTTGATATCTGCACTTGTTTCCCTTCTAGTACTTACTCTCGGAAGAATCTGTTCAGAGACTCAAGAAACCAACATTTGATGCCTGGCACTGGGAAGCCAATGAAGTGAGAGCACCCTTCCCTTTCCCTCTCATCACCCTGTCTCACTGCCAAACCCCCATCTCCATTCCTAAATCTTCTTCACAGAGATATCCTATATCCTCCATCAGCACTTTCATATCTCCCCCCTCATTTTCTTGCCCCTAAACACCTACCCTACACATACTCATCCTTTGCCGAGTCCTCCGCCTCACTGCCCCAGATAAACCCACCACATGTCCTCCCCTCCTCACCTATCTTCGTTCATGCACTTGAGGTTGGGGTTGGGGGTGGGGGTGGGTGGGGGCAGGGGGATCGAGCCCAGTGTGGGTGTGGGGGTGACGTGCCAGCACTGATGGTCTTTCTCTGCCCACACAGATGCTCAGCTGCCTGGAGCACATGTACCACAGCCTGGGGCTGGTCCGAGACTTCAGCATCAACCCCGTCACCCTAAAGAGGTGGCTGGTAAGGGCACGTGTATCGGAAGAGGGATGTGGGACAGGGGGACACAGAGAGGGGTGTGGGGGGGGGGGTCAGGGACACTGGGGGGCGGGGGTCAGGGACACGGGGGGGCGGGGGTCAGGGACACTGGGGGGCGGGGGTCAGGGACACTGGGGGGCGGGGGTCAGGGACACTGGGGGGCGGGGGTCAGGGACACTGGGGGGCGGGGGTCAGGGACACTGGGGGGTGGGGGTCAGGGACACTGGGGGGCGGGGGTCAGGGACACTGGGGGGCGGGGGTCAGGGACACTGGGGGGGCGGGGGTCAGGGACACTGGGAGGCGGGGGTCAGGGACACTGGGGGGCGGGGGGGGTCAGGGACACTGGGGGGGGGCGGGGGTCAGGGACACTGGGGGGGGGGGGAGGGGACACTGGGGGGGGGGGGAGGGGACACTGGGGGTGTTTAACCAGGATGCTATTTCCATTTTCCTCAGCTATGCGTCCGTGATAATTACCGCAACAACCCGTTCCACAACTTCCATCACTGCTTCTGTGTGACGCAGATGATGTACAGTATAATCGAGCAGTGTCAGCTACAGGTGTGTGTGTGTGTGTGTGGGGGGGGGGGAGGGAATGGTGAGTGGGAGATGGGATGGGTGGAGGGGAGTAAAGAGCAGGAGTGGAGGAGGATAATGAAGGGATGGTGTGTTAGTTGAAACATGGGAAGGGATGGGGAGATCCTTGGTGCAGAATAGGAGGGTCGGGGTGGGTGGGGGAGGGGGGGGGGGGGGGGAGGGGGGTGTGAATCACTTTGCTCCTTCAACCTGCATCTGTATTCCAGGAGAAGTTCACACAGCTGGACATCCTGATACTGATGAGCGCGGCCATTTGTCACGACCTGGATCACCCAGGCTACAACAACACGTGAGTCACCCTCCGCCCTCCACCCTCCCTGCACCCTCCATCTCCCAGTCCTCTCAGGGCCCAATGTCCACCACACTGTCTCCAAGACACACCAACATTGATGAGGGCAGATGACGGGTCTCGGGTCACGTCTATATGGACCTGCAAGGTTCCACATGATAGGCTGGTCTGGAGGGTTAGGTGGCCTGGGAGAGTTAGCCGACGATACAGAATGGGCTTCATGGAAGGAAGCAGAGGGTGATGGTGGGAGATGTGCTTCAGACTGGGTGCCTGTGACTAGTGGGATTGATGCCAGGCCCATTGCTGTTTGTCATCTTTATCAATAGATCGGGCAAACTAGGACTTTATTCCATGGAGCACAGGAGGCTGAGGGGTAATCTTATAGATGTGTACAAAATATGGAGGGTATAAATAGGTTGACCGTACAGAGTTCCATGAAAGGGTTTAAAGTGAATGGAGACTTGTTCACTGCGAGGGTAGTGAGTGTATGTAGGAGGGAGTTGAGGCAGTTACAATAACCACATTTAAAAGGCATTTGGACAGGAAGCTTTTATAGGGAGTTGGACCAAACACAGGCAAATGGAACTAGACTAGATGGAGCATAAGCCAGTTGGGCATATTCAATTCTGTGTGAATCCAAGTTCATTTTTGAAACTGTTCCATGGATTTCTGAATATTAAAGGGAACGGGAGGCTTGGGGCAGTGTTACTGAGAGAAAAGATCAGCCACAGTCGATGAAGAGCAATATGACATCGATGACCAGATCAGTCTGGGTGTGGGTAGCTAATCCCACATTAGGATCTCGTCCATCTTTTTCCCAGCTACCAAATCAATGCTCGCACTGAACTGGCCGTCCGCTACAACGACATCTCACCTCTGGAAAACCATCACTGTGCCATCGCCTTCCAGATCTTCTCGCAGCCCAAGTGTAACATCTTCAGCAACATGGACCCAGAAATCGCCAAACAGATCCGACAGGTGAGACCAGGGGTAGTGTCTGGTCACAAGCAGAAACCTCGCAGAAGGGACTTCTGGGACTAGGGGTGGTCTGGGAGTGGAAATCTGGGCCCGTCCCTGTCGGGGAAGGAGGGGTGGAGTTGCAATTGTCCGGAGTCACACTGACCAAGTCCTGCGTCCACTACAGGGCATCATTACTCTGATCCTGGCCACAGATATGGCTCGTCATGGAGAGATCCTCGATTCCTTCAAACAAAAAATTGACAACTTTGATTTCAACAACAAGGATGACGTGACTTGTGTGAGTGTCAATGTCAGGGTTTGAAGGGGCGAATGGCCTACTCCAGCGCCTATTGTCTATTGATGTCAGGGGCTGGGTCGAAGGGCTGAATGGCCTATTCCTGCACCTATTGTCTATTGACATCAGGGGATGGGCGAGCCACAACAAACACAGACTATTTCACAGAAACTGTCCACATGGGCAGTGGAGAGAGGGGGCATAAGGGCTGGGGGCATGAGCCGGCCATTCCACCTCCTGTTCCTGCTCCACCAACCATGGAATCCACGCTGATCCTTTCCTTCAGTTGTGTTCCCTGCACCGACCCAATCAACATGAACAATCCAACCATCTCAGCCAGTACGCCCCATGTCTGAGCCTCTGTGACCTTTTCCATGGAATAGTCAGAGACTCACAATCCTCGGGGTGAAGATCTTTCCTGATTGGCCACACCTAGGTTTGAGACTGTTCTGGTCCAAATGTCTTATTGTCCAATTAAAGTACAGTGAAACTCAACATTCTGGACATTCATGATGAACGCTCCTTGACCATCCGTTCAACCCTGAATATATTCTGCATTTTACCCATTAATAACCTTTCTATACCCCACATTCTCTGTACCTCCTCAAAGCCCTCAGTAAACTTGGATATATCACACGTGATACTATCGCCCAAATAGGCTGTGGGCCGAGCATCGAAACTGTGTCTAGAATTTAACTTTTGTGACCCATGTCTGGGAACTACTTGAAATTTTGCACAGATTTAGATAAAATATAATTGAGAAGGAAGTCATAGCTTATCAGTGCCAAAAGTTGCACATTAATTAATTAAACTAATTAGAAAAGCCATGCTTTTCAATGCTTGTATTACTCCATGGGGAGCCTAAATCTGTCTATTTAAACTATATATTATTATACTATTATATGACGTGAATATGACTGTAATTATAAAATAATATAATATAATTGTGAGTGCGTATTTTGAATGAGACTGCAATGAGGCCCGGCTCCTGAACCCGCCTAATGAATGGGTGAGGGCAGTTCCTGTGGGTTCCCCCATTCACTGAACCCCACTGACTGCCAGTGTGCAGATAGGGGGTCACGGCCATATTGGGACTGGGGCAGTGCCAGGCTGGGGGAAGGCTGGCATCTTCCACTGACAGGAAAATGCCTAACCCTAACCCGCCCCCCTTCCAGAGCTGCCCACGGCTGGAGCTGAAGCCGCTTTGGGACCGGCTGCGGGCTCCGTACGTGTGGCCCCGCAGTGCGTCCATCTCGGCCAGCGTGCCCTGCTGGACCATCGTGGTGATGATGGTGGGGAGCAGCACTGCCCTGCTCGCTGCCCGGGCCGCCTTCAGCACCCCCATAGCGCCGGCTCCATCAGTCCACCCGCACACTCGCTCGCTGCAACACCGCCCGACCGACCCCTCACAGCACCCACCGGCCGTCCAACCACGCGCAGCACCCACTGGCGGCCCGCCCGACCGACCCTAATCCTAGCTCTACATTTGTTATTTATCATTTTTATTTAACAGTTCACATCATAACTTTACAAAGATAAATCAATTGACAAACCATATTATCAGCAAGGTTAGCATTACCTTTATTCCTTCGAAACCTCGCTATTGTGTTGATGTAATGAGGAGGCAGCCATGATCCCAGCATCCTCACTGCCTAGCGACCATGAAACAAAGTGCGTGATTGGTCAATTGGCATCCGCCCTCAATGTCAAACGTGCATTGATTGGACAATTACTACTCTGAAAATTTGAGGTTTTTCTCAAATTTGTGCAGGTTTTGTTCTTGACGAGTTTCAGGAATTATTTCTATAATATTTTTACACAAAATGTTAAAAATTCAGGTAGTTCCATGAGTTGGGTCATGAACTTGAATGATAAAGCTCCCGGGCCCCCGACCTATATGGTCTCTAGTCTTTTGTATTTCCACCTTTTAGAGAAAGGTTCTGACTGTCAACGCTTTCTATGGCTCTCATAATTTTATATAATTCTCAGGTTTCCCCTCAACCTCCAGTGTTCCAAAGAAAACAATCAGTCTGTCCAACTTCTCCTTCCAACTATTAGCCTCTAATCTCGGCAGAACCCTCACAAACGTCTCTGCACCAAAGCCTCAATATCCTTCCTGCAATGGGGCGACCAGAACTGCACACAATACCCCAAACGCAAACCACCCAAAGTCTTATAGACTGTGTCAGGACTTCCTGAATCTTGTATTCAAAGTGCTTACACTCGTCCCAGTCACTGCAGGGCTCAGGCAGACTGGGGACACGCCTGGGTCACCATCTGTTGGTCAGGAGGGGGGGTTGGAGGTTGGGCAGGGAGGAGAGAGGAAAGGATGTCTAAACCTCCCTATTCTGTGTGTTCAGCTACAAATGGTGCTGATCAAATACTGCGACATCTCGAATGAGGTGAGACCGATGGAAGTGGCTGAACCGTGGGTGGACTGTTTGCTGCAGGAATACTTCATGCAGGTGAAAACCCCAGCCCTCTCCATATCTCCGTTACCCCATTTATCCGCTCGCCTCAAGCAAACCAACTCTCAAAATCATTCCCCACCCCATAAAGGATCTGTCTTTCATGCACCCATGCAGAACTCATGGACTTCTTCAACTTTACCACTCATTTTCATCCTGTACTCCAATTTACTTGGACCATCTGTGACACCTCCCTCCCCTTTCTTGATCTCAGTCTCCATCACAGGAAATAGGCTATTGACTGACGTCTATTACAAACCCACTGACACCCACAACTATCTCGACTACACTTCTTCCCAACCTGCTTCCCGCAAAGACTCCATCCCCTACTCCCAATTCCTCCATCGCATATGCACCCAAAATGAGGTGTTCCATACCAGAACATCCGACATGTCCTCATTCTTTAGGGAGCGGGCGTTCCCCTCCCATCATAGATGAGGCCCTCACTCGTGTCTCCTCGGTACCCCGCAGCTCCGCCCTTGCTCCCCCTCCCTTAGTTGCAACAGAGACCGAGTCCCCCTAGCCCTTACCTTCCACTCCATCAGCCGTATCATACAACACATAATCCTCCAAAATTTCCGTCACCTCCAACGGGATCCCACCACAAGCCTCAATTTCCCATCTCCACCCCTTTCTGCTTTCCACAGAGACCGTTCCCTCCGCAACTCCGTCCCTTCCCACCCAAACCACCCCCTCCCCAGTTACCTTCCCCTGCACCCGCAGATGATGCAACTCCTGTCCCTATACCTCCTCCCGCGACTCTGTCCAGAGACCCCGACAGTCCTTTCAGGTTGGGCAGAGGTTCACTTGCACCTCCTCCAACCTCATCTACTGTATCTGTTGTTCAGGATGTGGACTCTTATACATCGGCGGGCGAGACCAAACGCAGGACACCTTCGCTTAGCCCACATGAACCAACCTGATCTCCCGGTTGCCGGACACTTTAATTCCCCTTCCCATTCCCACACTGACCTTTCTGTCCTCAGTCTCCTCCACTGTCAGAGTGAGGCTAAACGTGAATTGGAGGAACAGCATCTCATATTTCACTTGGGCAGCTCACAGCCCAGTGGTATGACGGTCTCGACCCGAAACGTCGCCTATCTGCTTCGCTCCTTAGATGCTGCTGCACCCTCTGAGTTTCTCCAGCTTTTTGTGTCTATCTTCCTCCAGTCCATTCATCTGCCGACCAATTGCCCAACCCCCATTCAGCCAATCTATTTCACCCCTGAATACCCCTCTCCCAAGATCATTTGATATCCTATGGTTTTCCACCTGAAGATCAATCTCCTTTCCGCAATCAGTATCTCTCTTCCCCGTCAGTCCATGCAAACCAATGGCATGCTTCCCAATCAATCAATCAATGCTCCCTTCTTCTCTCACCAGGATGGCTACATCCCAATCACTTCTCCAAGCAGTCTCCCTCCAGGTCAGCTTTACAGCTCGAATCAATCCCGCCTTTCAATATCCTTCTCCAATTAAGACAAAAGAGACTGTAGTGTCTGGAACAACCAGAACACTGGAAGAACTCAGCAAATCAAGCAGCATCTATGGACACCCAATGTCAGGACCTCCATTCACCTGCTGAACATTTCCTATTTTCCTGATCACTCAGACCCCAAATTTATAGCTTTTGCCCCCACACTTGCTGCTGCCCTGATGAGTCTTTCCAGTTACCCCTTTTCTCCAATCACACCCCCATCAATCTGCTCCTGTCCTAAATCCAACCTCCCTAATCAATGACAATAGACAATAGGTGCAGGTGATGAACAAGGACACCATTCGGCCCTTCGAGCCAGCACCACCATTCATTGTGATCATGGCTGATCATCCACAATCAGTACCCCGTTCCTGCCTTCTCCCCATATCCCCTGACTTCGCTATCTTTAAGAGCCCTATTTAGCTCTCTCTTGAAAGTTTCCAGAGAACCAGCCTCCACTTATTCTTAAACTGTGGCCCCTGGTTCTGGACTCTTCCAACATCAGGAACATGTTTCCTGCCTCTAGCATGTCCAAACCCTTAATAATCATATGTTTCAATACGATCCCCTCTCATCCTTGTAAATTCCAGAGTATACAAGCCCAGCCGCTCCATTCTCTCAGCATACGACAGTCCTGCCATCCCGGAAATTAACCTGGTGAACCTACGCTGCACTCCCTCAATAGCAAGAATGTCCTTCCTCAAATTTGGAGACAGAAACTGCGCACAATACTCCAGGTGTGGTCTCACTAGGGCCCTGTACAACTGCAGAAGGACCTCTTTGCTCCTATATTCAACTCCCCTTGTTATGAAAGCCAAATGCTGTTAGCTTTCTTCACTTCCTGCTGTACCTGCATGCTTACTTTCATAGACTGATGAACAAGGACCCCCAGATCCTGTTTTACTTCCCCTTTTCCCAACTTGACACCATTTAGATAATAATCTGCCTTCCTGGTTTTGCCACCAAAGTGGAAAACCTCACATTTATCCACATTAAACTGCATCTGCCGTGCATCTGCCCACTCTCCCAACCTGTCATTCATCCAATGAAGTACCTTATTCCCAAACAGAACCATGAATCCCCAATTCCCCAATCATTAACACTCTCCCAATGAAACTCTTCTGCTAATTAATCCTCTGTTCAAAACTCCGTTTATGTCCAATTCCACTCCTCCAATGCTGCCTCTAATTCATTATTCTCCTCTGTATCAAAGATTGTTTTATTGTCACGTGTACCAATTAATGTACAGTGATATCCAAATTACCATATAGCCATACTAAATAAAAAGCAACAAGACACACAACTACATATTGACATAAACATCCACCACAGCGGATTCCCCACAATCCTCACTGTGATAGAAGGCAATAAAGTCCAATCTTCCCCCCCCCTTTATTCTCCTGCATTGGGGCGGTCGAAGCTGCTGCGGTTGGAGCTCCCGAAGTCGGCCTCCCACCAGGGACCGCGAGCTGCACGATAGTAAGTCCACAGGCTCCCGCGGCTGGTGCTCCCAAATCGATCTCCAGCAAGAGGCCACCAACTCCTCGATGTTAGGCCACAGTGCAGACGGAGATACAATATGGAAAAAAAATCACATCTCCGTTTAAAAAGTTTCCCCCAACCCCCACCCTCCCCCCCCACATAAAACAAGCTAAATAACTCTAAAATATACATTGAACACATACTATTAAAACAACAAAGAAGGAAGGGACAGACAGACTGTTGGCGAGGCAGCCATTACTGGCTTCAACTCCCTTCCTCCTCAATCCATCCACTTCCACCGATCAGTCCATCGCCCTGCCAGTCTCCTGACGTTCCCACACAATCCCCCTCCATATTGGAATATTGGGTCCTTCCAATACAAGTGCAGCTCCACTTCAAGAACCATCCCGACCCGAAACATCGGCGATCCGTGTTCCCCAGAGATGTTGCCTGGCCCGCTGAGTTACTCCATCGCTGTCTTGTTGTGTTGCAGAGTGATCGTGAGAAGGCAGAGGGTCTCCCTGTCGCACCCTTCATGGACAGAGACAAAGTGACCAAAGCCACCGCCCAAATCGGCTTCATCAACTTCGTGCTCATCCCACTGTTCGAAACCATGATCAAAGTGAGCAAGACAGGGCAAAGCGGTGGCTCACAATGACCCTGCGTGTGTGCACATGGGCATAACTACACAGAGCACACACACACGTACACATCTACATCCACAACAGTTGTAGCTCGGTGAGCATCTTGACCACTTCACCAAGGTCACGGTTCATTCCTCTGAACCCCAGAGCAAAGCCCCATCTGTTTAACCTCTGATCAATAAACCTGGCATCCGAGAAATACATCTGCTGGGCCTTTGATGCAAATATATCCTTCCTAATGAGGGAGACCAGACTCCCAATATCATAGACAATAGGTGCAGGAGGCCATTTGGCCCTTCGAGCCAACACCGCCATTCATTGTGATCATGGCTGATCGTCCCCAATCAATAACCCGTGCCTGCCTTCTCCCCATATCCCTTGATTCCACTAGCCCCTAGAGCTCTATCTAACTCTCTTTTAAACCCATCCAGTGAATTAGCCTCCACTGCCTTCTGTGGCAGGGAATTCCACAGATTCACAACTCTCTGGGTGAAAATATTTTTTCTCACCTCAGTTTTAAATGGCCTCCCCTTTATTCTTAGACTGTGGCACCTGGCGGGAATGCCGGGTAAAAAATCTTTCTGGAGGTTTAACACACAAATTCTAAATGACCCACATGGTTATAAATATTTAAAACACCAAATGAATTTTTTTTTTTTTAAATGAAACACCAGGTATTTCACCTTCCCTATTATTGGAAACTTTCAAGGCATTTATCAGAGGATTTTATCTCATATCAAATTTTTCAAAATAAAAAGAATAAGACAGAACAACAGATGCTAGAACAAGAAATTAGACAATTAGAGTTAGATAATGCCAAAGATCCAACTACAGATAAACATAATAAGATAGTACTATTGAAATTTAAACAATCGAATTTTATCGGCAAGAGTAATAAGATTATTCCAAATCACAAAACAGGAACATTTCGAATTTGGTGACAAGCCACATAAACTCTTAGCTCGTCAATTGAAAAAACAAGAAAAAGAAAACACTATCACTAAAATTAAATCAGAGAAAGGGGAATTACTAACATTACCTAAGGATATTAACAATAGATTTGCTCAATTTTATCAAAATTTGTATACATCTAAAACTAAAATAGAAGATAGTAAGATTATAAATTTTTAGATAGCTATAATCTTCCAAAACTTGACCTTTCGGAACAAGAGGAATTAGGAGCTCAGGTTACACTTGAAGAAATAGGTGAAACAATGAAATCGTCTGGACCAGATGGTTTTAGTAATGAATTTTATTAAAGATTTCACGAGATAACGGCTCCACGCTTAGTTAATTTATATACTCATGCCTTTAAAGAAAATAAGTTACCAGAGACATTAGCTGAATCAACCATGACGCTTATACCAAAAACAGATAAAGATTTAGATGAACCGGGCTCATATAGAGCTTTATCACTTTTAAATACAGTGAAAATTGTAGCAAAGACCTTAGCAAGAAGATTGAGTAAATATATTAGTAAATTGATAAATCCTGATCAAACGGGGTTTATACCCAAAAGACATTCATTTAATAATTTGAGACGCCTGTTTAATATAATGTACTCACATGAAACGGAGGAAGAAGATATGTCAATTGTTTCTCTGGACGCAGAGAAAGCATTTGATCAGGTAGAGTGGCAGTATTTATATTAAGTATTGGAAAAATTTAATATGGGAGAGAACTTTATTGTATGGGTAAAATTATTATATGATAAACCAACAGCAAGAATATTAACCAATTATATGTTATCTCCAAAATTTCAATTATCGAGGGGCAATATTCAGAGATGTGCTTTATCACCTCTGCTATTTGCTAGTGTTACTTTTAATCCCATCATCTAAATCATTAATATATATTGGAAGTCGTTGCGGCCCCAACACCTAGCTTTGCGGCACTCCCCTCGCCACTGCCTGCCATTCTGACAGGGACCCGTTTATTCCTACTCTTTGTTTCCTGACTGCCCACCAATTTTCTATCCATGCCAATACCTTATCTCCAATACCATGTGCTCTAATTTTGCCCACTAATCTCCAGTGTGGGACTTAACAAAGCCTTTCCTAAATTCCAGGTACACCACATCCACTGGCTCTCCTTCATCCATTTTACTTGTTACATCCTCAAAAAATTCCAGAAGATTAGTCAAGTAGGATTTCCCCTTCATAAATCCATGCTGACTTGGACCGATCCTGTTACTGCTATCCAAATGCACCATTATTACTTCTTTAATAATCGACTCCAGCATCTTCCCCACCACCGATGTCAGCGTAACTGGTCTATAATTCCCCGTTTTCTTTCTCGCTCCTTTCTTGAAAAGTGGGATAACATTAGCTACCCTCCAATCCACAGGAAATGATCCTGAATCAATAGAATATTGGAAAATAATCACCAATGCGCCTACGATTTCCAGAGCCACCTCCTTGAGTACCCTGGGATGCAGACCATCAGGCCTGGGGATTTATCAGCCTTCAGTCCCAACATTCTACCCAATACTATTTCTCGCCAAATGCAAATTTCTTTCAGTTCCTCTGTCTCCCTGGATCCTCTGTCCTCCAGTACATCTGGGAGATTGTTTGTGTCTTCCTTAGTGAAGGCAGAACCAAAATACCTGTTCAACTCTTCTGCCATTTCCTTGTTCCCCATAATAATCCTGAGGCTGCTTCACCGGAGATCCGTACAACGTCATGAAACATGCACTCCCAACATACAGTTTGTCTTCCCAGTTGGGGTCAGTTAGGGTTCAACTCCGGCCAGTTGGAGAACAGCTCTGGCTAGGAACTGTAGAACCTTTTCCTGAGGCTGGTGGTCAGTCCCATCATTATTGAAAACCTATTTTTGGGCTCAGCTTTTTCCACAGATTGAAGAGACGTTGGTGCAACCTCTGCGAGATTCACGGAATCATTACGAGGAACTGAAACAAATCGATGACACATTGAATGAGGTAAAAGCTGCGGGAAACCGTGCTCTGGAGTCTCTTCCCCACTGCGTGTCGCCCAGAATGCAGTGTCCCGGGAGAGCAGGGTGTGTAGGGATACAGGGTGTGTGGGGGTACAGTGTCCCGGGGTACAGGGTGTGTAGGGGTACAGGGTGTGTGGGGGTACAGTGTCCCGGGGTACAGGGTGTGTAGGGGTACAGGGTGTGTGGGGGGGTACAGGGTGTGTGGGGGGGGTACAGGGTGTGTGGGGGGGTACAGGGTGTGTGTGGGGGTACAGTGTCCCGGGGTACAGGGTGTGTGGGGGTACAGTGTCCCGGGGTACAGGGTGTGTAGGGGTACAGGGTGTGTGGGGGTACAGTGTCCCGGGGTACAGGGTGTGTGGGGGTACAGTGTCCCGGGGTACAGGGTGTGTAGGGGTACAGGGTGTGTGGGGGTACAGTGTCCCGGGGTACAGGGTGTGGGGGGGTACAGGGTGTGTGGGGGTACAGGGTGTGGGGGGGTACAGTGTCCCGGGGTACAGGGTGTGGGGGGGTACAGGGTGTGGGGGGGTACAGGGTGTGGGGGGGGTACAAGATGTGTGTGTGGGTACAGGGTGTGGGGGGCTACAGGGTGTGGGGGGGCTACAGGGTGTGGGGGTACAGGGTGTGTGGGGGGGGGGTACAGGGTGTGTGGGGGGGTACAGGGTGTGTGGGGGGGTACAGGGTGTGTGGGGGGGGTACAGGGTGTGTGGGGGGGGGTACAGGGTGTGTGGGGGGGGTACAGGGTGTGGGGGGGGGGTACAGGGTGTGTGGGGGGGGGGGTACAGGGTGTGTGGGGGGGGTACAGGGTGTGTGGGGGGGGGTACAGGGTGTGTGGGGGGGGTACAGGGTGTGTGGGGGGGGTACAGGGTGTGTGGGGGGGGTACAGGGTGTGGGGGGGGTACAGGGTGTGTGGGTACAGGGTGTGTGGGGGGGGTACAGGGTGTGGGGGGGGTACAGGGTGTGGGGGGGGGTACACGGTGTGTGGGGGGGGTACAGGGTGTGGGGGGGGTACAGGGTGTGTGGGGGGGGTACAGGGTGTGTGGGGGGGGTACAGGGTGTGTGGGGGGGGTACAGGGTGTGGGGGGGGTACAGGGTGTGGGGGGGGGTACAGGGTGTGGGGGGGGTACAGGGTGTGGGGGGGGGGGTACAGGGTGTGGGGGGGGTACAGGGTGTGGGGGGGTACAGGGTGTGTGGGGGGGGTACAGGGTGTGGGGGGGGTACAGGGTGTGTGGGGGGGGTACAGGGTGTGTGGGGGGGTACAGGGTGTGTGGGGGGGTACAGGGTGTGTGGGGGGGGGTACAGGGTGTGGGGGGGGTACAGGGTGTGGGGGGGGGTACAGGGTGTGTGGGGGTACAGGGTGTGGGGGGGGTACAGGGTGTGGGGGGGGTACAGGGTGTGTGGGGGGGTACAGGGTGTGTGGGGGGGTACAGGGTGTGTGGGGGGGTACAGGGTGTGTGGGGGGGTACAGGGTGTGGGGGGGGTACAGGGTGTGGGGGGGGTACAGGGTGTGTGGGGGGGTACAGGGTGTGTGGGGGGGTACAGGGTGTGTGGGGGGGTACAGGGTGTGTGGGGGGGTACAGGGTGTGTGGGGGGGTACAGGGTGTGTGGGGGGGTACAGGGTGTGTGGGGGGGTACAGGGTGTGTGGGGGGGTACAGGGTGTGGGGGGGGGGGGTACAGGGTGTGTGGAGGGGTACAGGGTGTGGGGGGGGTACAGGGTGTGGGGGGGGTACAGGGTGTGGGGGTACAGGGTGTGGGGGGGGTACAGGGTGTGTGGGGGTACAGGGTGTGGGGGGGTACAGGGTGTGGGGGGGTACAGGGTGTGGGGGGGTACAGGGTGTGTGGGGGTACAGGGTGTGGGGGGGGGTACAGGGTGTGGGGGTACAGGGTGTGGGGGGGGTACAGGGTGTAGGGGTACAGGGTGTGGGGGGGGTACAGGGTGTGTGGGGGGGTACAGGGTGTGTGGGGGGGTACAGGGTGTGGGGGGGTACAGGGTGTGTGGGGGGGGGTACAGGGTGTGGGGGGGTACAGGGTGTGTGGGGGGGGTACAGGGTGTGTGTGGGGGGGTACAGGGTGTGTGGGGGGGGTACAGGGTGTGGGGGGGGTACAGGGTGTGTGTGGGGGGGTACAGGGTGTGTGTGGGGGGGTACAGGGTGTGTGTGGGGGGGTACGGGGTGTGTGGGGGGGGGTACAGGGTGTGGGGGGGGTACAGGGTGTGGGGGGGGTACAGGGGTGTGTGTGGGGGGGTACGGGGTGTGTGGGGGGGTACAGGGTGTGGGGGGGGTACAGGGTGTGGGGGGGGTACAGGGTGTGTGTGGGGGGGTACAGGGTGTGTGTGGGGGGGTACAGGGGGTGTGGGGGGGGTACAGGGTGTGGGGGGGGGTACGGGGTGTGGGGGGGGGTACAGGGTGTGGGGGGGGGTACGGGGTGTGGGGGGGGTACAGGGTGTGGGGGGGTACAGGGTGTAGGGGTACAGGGTGTGTGGGGGGGGTACAGGGTGTGTGGGGGGGGTACAGGGTGTGTGGGGGGGTACAGGGTGTGTGGGGGGGTACAGGGTGTGTGGGGGGGGTACAGGGTGTGTGGGGGGGGTACAGGGTGTGTGGGGGGGGTACAGGGTGTGTGGGGGGGTACAGGGTGTGTGGGGGGGTACAGGGTGTGTGGGGGGGGTACAGGGTGTGGGGGGGGTACAGGGTGTGGGGGGGGTACAGGGTGTGTGGGGGGGTACAGGGTGTGTGGGGGGGTACAGGGTGTGTGGGGGGGTACAGGGTGTGTGGGGGGGGGTACAGTGTGTGGGGGGGTACAGGGTGTGTGGGGGGGTACAGGGTGTGTGGGGGGGGGTACAGGGTGTGTGGGGGGGGTACAGGGTGTGTGGGGGGGGTACAGGGTGTGGGGGGGTACAGGGTGTAGGGGTACAGGGTGTGTGGGGGGGTACAGGGTGTGGGGGGGGGTACAGGGTGTGGGGGGGGGTACAGGGTGTGGGGGGGGGGGTACAGGGTGTGGGGGGGTACAGGGTGTGGGGGGGGTACAGGGTGTAGGGGTACAGGGTGTGTGGGGGGGGTACAGGGTGTGGGGGGGGTACAGGGTGTGGGGGGTACAGGGTGTGGGGGGGGTACAGGGTGTGTTGGGGGGGGTACAGGGTGTGTGTGGGGGGGGGGGGGGTACAGGGTGTGGGGGGGTACAGGGTGTGGGGGGGTACAGGGTGTGGGGGGGTACAGGGTGTGTGGGGGGGGGTACAGGGTGTGGGGGGGTACAGGGTGTGTGGGGGGGGTACAGGGTGTGTGGGGGGGTACAGGGTGTGTGGGGGAGTACAGGGTGTGGGGGGGGGGGGGGGTACAGGGTGTGGGGGGGGTACAGGGTGTGTGGGGGGGGGGTACAGGGTGTGGGGGGGTACAGGGTGTGGGGGGGTACAGGGTGTGGGGGGGTACAGGGTGTGTGGGGGGGGGGTACAGGGTGTGGGGGGGTACAGGGTGTGTGGGGGGGGGTACAGGGTGTGGGGGGGGGTACAGGGTGTGGGGGGGTACAGGGTGTGGGGGGGGTACAGGGTGTGTGGGGGGGGGTACAGGGTGTGGGGGGGGGTACAGGGTGTGGGGGGGGGGTACAGGGTGTAGGGGTACAGGGTGTGGGGGGGGGGTACAGGGTGTGTGGGGGGGGGTACAGGGTGTGGGGGGGGTACGGGGTGTGGGGGGGGGGTACAGGGTGTGGGGGGGGGGTACGGGGTGTGTGGGGGGGGTACGGGGTGTGTGGGGGGGGTACGGGGTGTGTGGGGGGGGTACAGGGTGTGGGGGTACAGGGTGTGTGGGGGGGTACAGGGTGTGTGGGGGGGGGTACGGGGTGTGGGTGGGGTACGGGGTGTGGGGGGGGGGTACGGTGTGTGGGGGGGGGACGGGGTGTGTGGGGGGGGTACGGGGTGTGTGGGGGGGGGGTACGGGGTGTGTGGGGGGGGTACGGGGTGTGTGGGGGGGTTACGGGGTGTGTGGGGTACAGGGTGTGTGGGTGGGGTACGGGGTGTGTGGGGGGGGGTACGGGGTATGTGGGGGGGGTACGGGGTGTGTGGGGGGGTTACGGGGTGTGTGGGGTACAGGGTGTGAGGGGTACAGGGTGTGTGGGTGGGGTACAGGGTGTGTGGGGGGGGGTACAGGGTGTGTGGGGGGGGGTACAGGGTGTGTGGGGGGGGTACAGGGTGTGGGAGGGGGTACAGGGTGTGTGGGGGCGGTACAGGGTGTGTGGGGGGGGGGTACAGGGTGTGTGGGGGGGGGTACAGGGTGTGTGGGGGGGGGTACGGGGTGTGTGGGGTACAGGGTGTGTGGGTAGGGTACAGGGTGTGTGGGGGGGGTACAGGGTGTGTGGGGGGGTACAGGGTGTGTGGGGGGGGTACGGGGTATGTGGGGGGGGTACGGGGTGTGTGGGGGGGTACGGGGTATGTGGGGGGGTACGGGGTGTGTGGGGGGTACGGGGTGTGT
The DNA here is from genome assembly GCA_963514005.1 of Raja brachyura. The sequence goes on from OY740792.1 coordinate 125,666, forward strand.
GAGGTACAGGGTGTGTGGGGTACAGGGTGTGGGGGGGGGGTACAGGGTGTGGGGGGGGGTACAGGGTGTGTGGGGGGGGGTACAGGGTGTGTGGGGGGGGATACAGGGTGTGGGGGGGGTACAGGGTGTGGGAGGGGTACAGGGTGTGGGGGGGGTACAGGGTGTGGGGGGGGGTACAGGGTGTGGGGGGGTACAGGGTGTGGGGAGGGGTACAGGGTGTGGGGGGGGGTACAGGGTGTGGGGGGGGGTACAGGGTGTGGGGGGGGGGGGTACAGGGTGTGGGGGGGGTACAGGGTGTGGGGGGGTACAGGGTGTGGGGGGGTACAGGGTGTGTGGGGGGGTACAGAGGGTGTGTGGGGGGGTACAGGGTGTGTGGGGGTACAGGGTGGGGGGGGTACAGGGTGTGGGGGGGGGTACAGGGTGTGTGGGGGGTACAGGGTGTGTGGGGGGGTACAGGGTGGGGGGATACAGGGTGTGGGGGGGGGTACAGGGTGTAGGGGTACAGGGTGTGGGGGGGGGTACAGGGTGTGTGGGGGGTACAGGGTGTGTGGGGGGGGTACGGGTGTGTGGGGGGGGGTACGGGGTGTGTGGGGGGGGTACGGGTGTGTGGGGGGGGGTACGGGGTGTGTGGGGGGGGGTACGGGGTGTGTGGGGGGGTACGGGGTGTGGGGGGGGGGGTACGGGGTGTGGGGGGGGGGGTACGGGGTGTGGGGGGGGGGTACGGGGTGTGTGGGGGGGGGGTACGGGGTGTGTGGGGGGGGTACGGGGTGTGTGGGGGGGGTACGGGGTGTGTGGGGGGGGGTACGGGGTGTGTGGGGGGGTACGGGGTGTGTGGGGGGGGGTACGGGGTGTGTGGGGGGGGGTACGGGGTGTGTGGGGGGGGGTACGGGGTGTGTGGGGGGGGGTACGGGGTGTGTGGGGGGGGGTACGGGGTGTGTGGGGGGGGGTACGGGGTGTGGGGGGGGTTCAGGGTGTGTGGGGGGGGGTACAGGGTGTGGGGGGGGGTACAGGGTGTGGGGGGGGGTACAGGGTGTGGGGGGGGGGGTTCAGGGTGTGGGGGGGGGGGTTCAGGGTGTGTGGGGGGGGGGTACAGGGTGTGGGGGGGGTACAGGGTGTGTGGGGGGGGGGGGTTCAGGGTGTGGGGGGGGGTTCAGGGTGTGTGGGGGGGGGTACAGGGTGTGGGGGGGTACAGGGTGTGGGGGGGGTTCAGGGTGTGTGGGGGGGGGGTTCAGGGTGTGGGGGGGTTCAGGGTGTGGGGGGGGGGGTACAGGGTGTGTGGGGGGGGGTACAGGGTGTGGGGGGGGTACAGGGTGTGTGGGGGGGGGTTCAGGGTGTGTGGGGGGGTACAGGGTGTGTGGGGGGGGGTTCAGGGTGTGGGGGGGAGTTCAGGGTGTGGGGTGTGGGGGGGGGTACAGGGTGTGGGGGGGGTACAGGGTGTGTGGGGGGGGGTTCGGGGTGTGGGGGGGGTACAGGGTGTGTGGGGGGGGGTTCAGGGTGTTGTGGGGGGGGGGGGTACAGGGTGTGGGGGGGTACAGGGGTGTGGGGGGGGGGGTACAGGGTGTGGGGGGGGGTACAGGGTGTGTGGGGGGGGGGGTACAGGGTGTGGGGGGTACAGGGTGTGTGGGGGGGGGGGTTCAGGGTGTGGGGGGGGTACAGGGTGTGTGGGGGGGGGGGTTCAGGGTGTGGGGGGGGGTACAGGGTGTGGGGGGGTTCAGGGTGTGGGGGGGGGGTACAGGGTGTGGGGGGGGTACAGGGTGTGGGGGGGGGGGGGTACAGGGTGTGGAGGGGGGGTTCAGGGTGTGTGGGGGGGGTACAGGGTGTGGGGGGGGTACAGGGTGTCGGGGTGCAGAGTATTGAGTATCGATGTTGGGAGGTCATGTTGCAGTTGTATAAGAGGTTGGTGGGACCACATTTAGAGTATTGTGTTCAGTTTTGGGGGCCACAGTATGGGAAAGATGGTGTTAAGTTGGAAAGGATGCAGAGAAGATTTACGAGGATGTTGCCAGGACTCCTGGGCCTGTGGTATAGGGCAGGCACGTGCCGTCAGGGTAGGTAATGAAGGCGCTGCCTACCCTGACTAAAAAAATAAAATGGTAATTATTAAATATAAATAGTAACTGCACGGGAGAATAATGCCTACCTCAGACATCGATCTCTTAGGTAGTCATAGTTCTCTGCGCCTTTCAACTGCAATACATGTAACACGCGAAGGTCTGTGCAGCTCACGTGCTGTCGACGCTGCTTCAAGCCGTCAATTTCCAGGGGACTGAAGGCAGCTGAAATTCTGCCCTTGCAGTACTGCGCATGCGCAGTGCAAGTTTCTTGGCGGGTTTTTCAAACATGGATTGCCATTATCTTAAGGGTGTCTTAAGAAACAAAGAAAGAAGAATGGAGTTTGTGTACAAATGATGTGGTAAGTAAATTTCTTGGTGCTATATGTTTTTAAATACCATATTCCCCGGCAATGAAGACGCTATTTTTTTTACCAAAAATAAGGCACGGAAATTTACATGTGTCTTGGAAGCCGAAGTTGGAAGGTTGTTAGACAAGAAAGATAGACTTGACTATCCCTCAGTACAGCAACATCAAGAACAATGTTGTTGTACTGAGGGGCAGCCAAGTCTATCCCTCATTGCTGGCAGCTGATGGGAAGTGGCTGTAAAAGGACAGCGCCGCTGAGGAAGGGAGAGTTTCCTTTCACAGTTGTGTGGGGAGTCTGGCCCAGGGTAAAGGTGCGGGGAGGGCAGGAGCGTTGTGAAGGAGGGGGTCGGGGATCATGCCAGCAACTCACTTGCCGCGACGCTCCGGGTGCGAAACCACCACATTGTGACCGGGGGAAGAAGCAGCTCGAGTGGCTGCGAGTGGCCACCACCTCAGCCCCTTTTGCCGGCCCCCGCTCACCTCTGGCAGTGCTCTCCATCTGAAAACCTCTCTCCTGCCGCTCGCCGGCCTCACTCATGTCAGCCGCTTCCTGCAAATCGTTAAATTCCCACAGCGCGCTCAAGGCACCAATTAAGGTTACTCGGCTGTTGGAATTTAAGGATTTGCGGGAAGCGGCCGACATGAGTGAGGCCGGCGAGCGGCAATAAAAGCCGACTGACAGCTTACGGAGAGAACAATCTGCGCATGCGCGGTTTAAGATTTGTTAAAAGCCGACTGACTGCCCACCCTGAGTAACTACACACGGCACGTGCCTGCTATAGTATAGGGAGAGGTTGAGCAGGTTAGGACTATTCCATGGAGCACAGGAGGATGAGGGGTGATCTTATAGAGGTGTACAAAATCATGAGAGGAATAGATCGGTTAGATGTACAGTCTCTTGCCCAGAGTAGGTTGTAGGTGAGGGGGGGAAAGATTTAATAGGAACCTGAGGGATAATTGTTTTACACAAAGGGTGGTGGGTGTGTGGCATGAGCTGTCTGAGGAGGTAATTGAGGCAGGTACTATCGCAACGTTCAAGAAACATTTAGACAGGTACATGGATAGGAAGGTTTAGAGGTACCGTATAAGGGCCAAAAGCAGGCAGGTGGAACTAGTGCAGATGGGACATGTTGGTCGGCATGGGCAAGTTGGGCTGAAAGGCCTGTTTCAATGTTGTATGGCTAATTCTCTCTCCACAGATGCTACCTGACCACTGAGTATTGCCATTATTTTCTGGTTTTGTTTCAGATTTCCGGCATCTGCAGATTCTGGTTTATAGTTTATTTTGTGCCAGTATCTGTTACAACCGGTGCAGAATATAGTGTGGTAGCTCCGTGCAGGACCCACCGTGAGGTAGAGTGTGAGATGGGGGATCTATCAGCTTGTCCGTCAGGCAGGTGAAGGATTGTCACAACCCAGGTCAATGCCATCGTGTTTTACACTTCCTGAACTGTTTCATTTCCAGGTGCAAAAGAAGAAGAATGAATGTTTAATCCTGAGGAACAAAAAGTGAAAATATTCTGGAGGTGAGCAGCAACCGGTGGGAATGTAGGACCATGAATACAGATTGATTCTGCTCACACCAGATATAGTGGGGTCCTCAGTGGGTCCTGTCAGAGACAGACTGACCTTCAGCATATTGGTGTTGACTGTGATATCTATCCCAGGCCAGCGCTATGTGCTTGCATTAAAGCATTGCCTCCATCATCCCATCTGGTGGCTGGTTCCACGTGCCCTCTGTGTGAAACACTGACCCCTTGGATCTCCTTTACATTTAACCTTGGAGTCAGGGAAAACCTTACCTGACCTCACCTTAAACCTGGGCCCTCTAGTTCTAATCTCCCGTGCCCAGGGAAAAGGACACTGTCTATCTATCCTAATTATAAGCCTCAATGTTCCGAACTATCAGGTCACTGCTCAGCCTCCTATGTTCCAATGAGAATAAACCCAGACAATGTAGTCTCCCTCTATAACCACAGCCCTCCATTCCAGGAAACATCCTGGTGAACCTCTTCTGCACTCTCTCTAATCTTACCACATCTGCCCTGTGAGGTGGGGGATAGGGTAGTGAAGAGGCCGTAGGCCGGTGTGTAAGAGTTGACTGTCCACACACAAGATTAGAAATTGTTCAGCTGGAGCCCAACACACTTCTCGGCATCTACAGACAATGGCGACTTGCGCTTCTTGTGCGTGGTGGTGGAAAGATTGGTGGAAACAGGACCGCGACTAACGTGACGCTCTTACCGTGACCCTCATGCCAAGTTACACCAATCTTATTGTACACGATCCATATCCCTCTATCCCCTGCACTCCCATCTGCCGATCTAAAAGCCTCTAAAATGCCACTATCATACCTGCCTCCATCACCGTCCCTGGCAGTGTGTTCCAGGCACCCGCCAGTCACGGTGTAGAAACGTGCCTCGTGCATCTCCATTAAACTGTACAGCCTCTCGCCTTACAGCTATGCCCTGTACATCCAGCCTGGGGAAAAGGTTCTGACTGTCTACTCTTTCTATGCCTCTCATAATCTTATATATTTCTATCAGGTCCCCCCTCAACCTCCGATGTGCCAAGGAAAACAATCCAAGTTTATTCAACCTTTCCTTGTAGCGAATACTTTGTAATCCAGGCATCCATCGCTAAACCTCTTCTGCACACTCCAAGCCTAGCCTAAGGGGCCTTATCAAAAGCCTTATTAAAATCCATGTACACCACATGGATCCACCACCTTACCATCATCAATCTCCTTTGTCACCTCCTCAAAAAATGTAGTCAAACTCCAACAGCAGAAAGGAGGTAATTCCGGGGTCAGATCCATCAGAGTTCCCAATCTAGATCCAGAATGCCTGAAGGAATCGCACTGTGGCAGCGGATACATTTACATTTAAGTCATTGACTAAAAACAAACGTCTCAGTAACGGCAGCCATGAACCAACACGGTCGTGGTGAGAGTCACCTGGTCATCTCCTCTCCTCTCCTCCTCGACTGTCCATGGTGTCAGGCCCACGGGCAACTGCCCGCCCGCGAGGCCCCCCTCCCCCCGCCCACGAGGCCCCCCTCCCCCGCCCACGAGGCCCCCCTCCCCCGCCCACGAGGCCCCCCTCCCCCCGCCCACGAGGCCCCCCTCCCCCGCCCGCGAAGCCCCCCTCCCCCCGCCCGCGAGGCCCCTCTCCCCCGCCCGTGAAGCCCCTCTCCCCCCGCCCGTGAGGCCCCTCTCCCCCCGCCCGTGAGGCCCCTCTCCCCCCGCCCACGAGGCCCCCCTCCCCCGCCCACGAGGCCCCCCTCTCTACCCGCCCGTGAGGCCCCTCTCTACCCGCCCGCGAGGCCCCCCCTCTCCCCGCCCGCGAGGCCCCTCTCTACCCGCCCGCGAGGCCCCTCTCTACCCAGGTGTGAGGCCCCCCTCCCCCCCGCCCATGAGGCCCCTCTCCCCCCCGCCCGCGAGGCCCCCCTCCACCCGCCCGCGAGGCCCCTCTCCCCCCGCCCGTGAGGCCCCTCTCCCCCCGCCCACGAGGCCCCCCTCCCCCGCCCACGAGGCCCCCCTCTCTACCCGCCCGTGAGGCCCCTCTCTACCCGCCCGCGAGGCCCCCCCTCTCCCCGCCCGCGAGGCCCCTCTCTACCCGCCCGCGAGGCCCCTCTCTACCCAGGTGTGAGGCCCCCCTCCCCCCGCCCATGAGGCCCCTCTCCCCCCCGCCCGCGAGGCCCCCCTCCACCCGCCCGCGAGGCCCCTCTCTACCCGCCCGCGAGGCCCCTCTCTACCCGCCCGCGAGGCCCCTCTCTACCCAGGTGTGAGGCCCCTCTCTACCCGCCCATGAGGCCCCTCTCCCCCCGCCCGCGAGGCCCCTCTCTATCCGTTCGTGGGGCCCCTCTCTACCCGCCCGCGAGGCCCCTCTCTACCCGCCCGCGAGGCCCCTCTCTACCCGCCCGCGAGGCCCCTCTCTACCCAGGTGTGAGGCCCCTCTCTACCCGCCCATGAGGCCCCTCTCCCCCCGCCCGCGAGGCCCCTCTCTATCCGTTCGTGGGGCCCCTCTCTACCCGCCCGCGAGGCCCCTCTCTACCCAGGTGTGAGGCCCCTCTCCCCCCGCCCGTGAGGCCCCTCTCTACCCGCCCGCGAGGCCCCTCTCTACCCAGGTGTGGGGCCCCTCTCCCCCCGCCCGCGAGGCCCCTCTCTATCCGTTCGTGGGGCCCCTCTCTACCCAAATTAATCCAACATCACTTGGTCCTTGGTTCTTCATTATCATCTGTGATTGGTGCAAGAGGAGTTACCAAAAGGACGTTTATTTTGTGTCAAAAAAAAACCGAGATCATATTAAAATATTTGGAAATATTTCACTTTTCAAGATTATGTTAGTTGTTGATATAAGAGGTTTTCAATGTCGTCATCAGATTTTATTTAACTCTCCTCTATCTATTTTTCCCTTTAATAACCTTTGTAATTGAGGCCTCACCCCTTGATGTGAGTGAGTCTCTGCTGCTCCCATCAGATGCAAGCACATGCTGTAGTTGATCTCACGTCGTCAAGACTTGAGTTGACCTTCACTGTTCCTGTGTGGAGACCAGGCCCGCAGACTTGCAGGAGACACAATGGTAGAAAGGCCCGGCGCTGACCATGAGGCTGTTATAAAATATTCCTTCATTCCCCGAGCAGGTATTTTCAAAATTATTCACTGACAAAGGATGCAGACCTGAAACAAAGGTAAGGAATTCACACACAGATCCGTCGTGATCTTGGTCAAGGTACAGAATGGCCACTTGTTGCATGTGATGCCTCAGAGAATGCTAATTGATCTAGGGTGCCGCAAGGCTCAGTGCTGGGACCCCAGCTATTTACAATATATATTAATGATTTGGACGAGGGAATTGAATGCAACATCTCCAGGTTTGCAGATGACACGAAGCTGGGGCGCAGTGTTAGCTATGAGGAGGATGCTAGGAGGCTGCAAGGTGACTTGGATAGGCTGGGTGAGTGGGCAAATGCATGGCAGATGCAGTATAATGTGGATAAATGTGAGGTTATCCACTTTGGTGGCAAGAAAAGGAAAGTAGACTATTATCTGAATGGTGGCCGATTAGGAAAAGGGGAGATGCAACGAGACCTGGGTGTCATGGTACACCAATCATTGAAAGTAGGCATGCAGGTGCAGCAGGCAGTGAAGAAAGCGAATGGTATGTCAGCATTCATAGCAAAAGGATTTGAGTATAGGAGCCGGGAGGTTCTACTGCAGTTGTACAGGGTTTTGGTGAGACCACACCTGGAGTATTGCGTACAGTTTTGGTCTCCTAATCTGAGGAAAGACATTCTTGCCATAGAGGGAGTATAGAGAAGGTTCACCAGACTGATTCCTGGGATGGCAGGACTTTCATATGAAGAAAGACTGGATAGACTGGGCTTGTACTCGCTAGAATTTAGAAGATTGAGGGGGGATCTTATAGAGACTTACAAAATTCTTAAGGGGTTGGACAGGCTAGATGAAGGAAGATTGTTCCCGATGTTGGGGAAGTCCAGAACAAGGAGTCCCAGTTTAAGGATAAGGGGGAAGTCTTTTAGGACCGAGATGAGAAAAACATTTTTCACACAGTGGTGAATCTGTGGAATTCTCTGCCACAGAAGGAAGTTGAGGCCAGTTATTTGGCTATATTTAAGAGGGAGTTAGATGTGGCCCTTGTGGCTAAAGGGATCAGGGAGTATGGAGAGAAGGCAGGTACAGGATACTGAGTTGGATGATCAGCCATGATCATACTGAATGGCGGTGCAGGCTCGAAGGGCCGAATGGCCTACTCCTGCATCTATTTTCTATGAAACTGGACCTGCTTGCTCAGATCTTCTTTCAATGGGTCCAACTCTAAGTATCGTGTCTTTGACATCTAGTGGCGGTATCCAGGGAGAGATCGTGGAAGGTCATCGATGGAGGGCATTCCTTCTCATCCAAACCACCCCCTCCCCAGGTACTTCCCCTGCAACCGCAGGAGAAGCAACACCTGAGCCCATACCTTGACTCTGTCCCGGGACCTGACAGTCCTTTCAGGTTAGGCAGAGGTTCACCTCCTCCAACCTCATCTACTGTTTGAAGAAGGGTTTTGGCCTGAAACTTTGCCTATTTCCTTCGCTCCATAGATGCTGCTGCACCCGCTGAGTTTCTCCAGCACTTTTGTCTACCTTCGATATTCCAGCATCTGCAGTTCCTTCTTACACACTTCATCTACTGTTTCCGTTGTTCCAGATGTGGAGTTTCGATCACCCCGACGGGGGCTTCGATCATCAGCTGCGGGGGCTTTGATCGCCCCGACTGCGGATAGTTTGACTGCTCCGACCGTAAGAAGAACAAGGAGGAAGAAGATTGAACTTTCTTGCCTTCCATCACAGTGAGGAATGTGGGATCCACTGTGATGGGTGTTGATGTTCACTTTTATGTGGTTGTGTGTCTTGTAGCTTTTCACTTGGTATGGCTGTATGGTAACTCAAATTTCACTGCACCCTAACTGGTACATGTGACAATAAACTGTCCTTGAAACCTTGACTCTTGTACATTGGCACGATCAAACTTAGACAGGGCGATCGTTTCGCTGAACACCTTCGTTCAGTCGACCTGAACCTGTTGCCGGACACTTTAATTCCCCTTCCCATTCCCACACTGACCTTTTGTGTCCCCGGTCTCCTCCACTGTCAGAGTGAGGATAAATGCAAATTGGAGAAACAGCATCTCATATTCCGCTTGGGCAGCTCACAGCCCAGTGGTATTAATATTGATTTTTCCAACTTCGGGTAGCCCCGGCATTCCCCCCCCTCTCTCTCTCTCTCTCTCTCTCTCTCTCTTCCTCCCCCACCCAAGTCACACTAGCTTCTCATTTTCACCTAACAGTAGAACAAGTTGTCCTACAACTTTAGGCTGTGCACACCATACGCAAGAAGAAGACCTAACAGCCATCAATGGCCCGTTTCCTTTATCATCGTTACTTTTTTGCATTTTACTCATTGTTCTTTATCTCTCTACATAGCATATATCTCTCGTTTTCCTTATCCCTAACTAGTTTGACGAAGGGTCATCTGATTATGGATGATCAGCCATGATCACAATGAATAGCGGTGCTGGCTTGAAGTGCAGAATGGCCTACTCCTGCACTCCTCCAACAGAGGTCCCTGCACAAATCCCTGTGGAACTCCACTGGTCACAGACCTCCATCCTGAATATTGTCCTCACATTACAACCCTGTCCTCTATCAGTAAGCCAGTTCTGAATCCATAGATCCATGAATCTGAAGACCAGAAACGTCACCCATTCCTTCTCTCCAGAGATGCTGCCAGTCCTGCTGTTACTCCAGCTTTGTATGTCTATCGCCTGATGGAGGTCCACATCTCCATGCAGTGGCCGCTCCTTCTTGCCAGACCCACCGTGTTCCCAGAAGGAAGTTGAGCTCCAAGGCACCGTGGGCAAGGTGGTGCCGGGGTAGTCTTGAATTTCCAACCTTTTCATTTTCAAGAAAAACTTTTATTTGAGGTATTAAAAGAAATTAAATGCAATTGATATTTTTAACATGTGAGTTTTCAACATTTGTTTCAAACATTAATGTGGACTTTATAAATTGCAATTAATTAAACTAGGTTTATGGCTAAAATATTTCACAAAGAATGGGATTTGATTGATTTATCAACAAAAGTCCGGGACCTTGGATGACCAAAGAAATGGTCAAAAAGAAAAAGGAAGCAGATCCAAGATTTAATCGGATTGAATCAGACGAGGCTTCAATGGAATATAAAGCAAGGAGGAAGGAACATAGACAATAGGTGCAGGAGCAGGCCATTCAGCCCTTCGAGCTAGCACTGCCATTCAATGTGATCATGGCTGATCATTCACAATCAGTACCCCGTTCCTGCTTTTTCCCCCATATCCCTTGATTCCGTTAACCCTAAGAGCTCTATCTAACTCTCTCTTGAAAACATCCAGTGAATCGGCCTCCACTGCCTTCTGTGGCAGAGAACCCTACAGATTCACAACTCTTTGGATGAAAATGTTTTTCCTCATCTCATTTCTAAATGGCCAACCCCTTATTCTTAAACTGTGGCCCCTGGTTCTGGACTCCCTGACATGGGGAACATTTTTCCTGCATCTAGCTTGTCCAATCTCTTAATAATTCTATAAATTCCAGTGAATGGGCAATTAAAAGGGCCTGGAACACAAAAAATGACTTTGGCAAATCAGATTAAAGAAAATCACAAGGCTTTTTTTACTTACATAAAATAAAATGTAACCAGGGAGAAGGTAGGACTGTTCAAAGATAAAGGATGAAATTTGTACCTGGAGCCTGGGGATGTAGGCCAGGAACTAAATTAACACTTTGCATCCGTTTTCACCCTGGATGTGGAGGACAGTGAGATCAATATGATAATTAAACTGTGGCCCCTCCCTGGTTCTGCACTCACCCAACATCGGAAACATTTTTTCTGCCTCTAGCGTGTCCAATCCCTTAATAATCTTGGGTTACACAAAAAGCTGGAGAAACTCAGCGGGTGCAGCAGCATCTAAGGAGCGAAGGAGATAGGCGACGTTTCGGGTCGAGACCCTTCTTCAGACCCTTAATAATCTTATAATCAATAAGATCCCCTCTCATCCTTCTAAAGTCCAGTGAATACAAGCCCAGCCGCTCCAATCTATCAACATATGACTGTCCCGCCATCCCGGGAATTAACCTTGTGAACCTTCGCTGCAATAGCAAGAATGTCAATTCCTCAAATTTGGAGACCAAAACTGCACACAATACCCCTGATGTGGTCTCATCAGGGCCCTGTACAACTGCAGAAGGACATCTTTGCTCCTATACTCAATTCCTCTTGTTATGAAGACCAACATGCCATTCGCTTTCTTCACTGCCTGCTGTACCTGCATGCTTACTTTCCGCGACTGATGTACAAGGAGCCCCAGATCCCGTTGTACTTCCCCTTTTCCTAACTTGACATAATTCAGATAATAATCTGCCTTCCTGTTTTTGCCACCAAAGTGGATAACCTCACATTTTTCCACATTAAACTGCATCTGCCATGCATCTGCCCACCCACCCAACCTGTCCAAGTCACCCAGCATCCTCATACCATCCTCCTCACAGTTCACACTGTCACCCAGCTCTGTGTCATCTGCAAATTTGCTAATGTTACTTTGAATCCCTTCATCCAAATCATTTATGTATATCGTAAATAGCTGTGGTACCAGCACCGAGCCTTGCGGTACCCCACTAGTCACTGCCTGCCATTCTGAAAGGGATTCATTAATGCCTACTCTTTGTTTCCTGTCTGCCAACCAATTTTCTATCCGTGTCAGTACCCTGCCCCCAATACCATGTGCCCTAATTTTACCCACTAATCTCCTATGTGGACAAATGCTTTCTGAAAGTCCACTACATCCACTGGCTCCCCCTTGTCCATTTTCCTAGTTACATCCTCAAAAAATTCCAGAAGATTAGTCAAGCATGATTTCCCATTCGTAAATCCATGCTGACTCGGATCGATCCTGTAACTGCTATCCAAATGTGCGGCTATCTCATCTTTTATAATTGACTCCAGCATCTTCCCCACCACCGATGTCAGGCTAACTGGTCTATAATTCCCTGCTGTCTCTCTCCCTCCTTTCTTAAAAAGTGGGATAACATTAGCTACCCTCCAATCCACAGGAACTGATCCTGAATCTATAGAACATTCGAGAATGATCACCAATGCATCCACAGTTTCTAGAGCCACCTCCTTAAGTACTCTTAAGTAAATTGGATAGGCATATGGATGAGAAGGGTATGGAGGGTTATGGTATGAGTGCAGGCAGGTGGGACTAAGGGAAAAAAGTTGTTCGGCACGGACTTGAAGGGCCGAGATGGCCTGTTTCCGTGCTGTAATTGTTATATGGTTATATGGTTACTCTGGGTGCAGACCATCAGGCCCTGGGGATTTATAAGCCTTCAGTCCCATCAGTCTACCCAACACCATTTCCTGCCTAATGTGAATCTCCTTTAGTTCCTTAGTCACCATAGGTCCTCTGGCCACTAGTACGTCTGGGAGATTGTTTGTGTCTTTCTTAGTGAGGATCCAAAGTAGCTGTTCAACTCGTCTGCCATTTCCTTGCTCCCCATAATAAATTCACCTCTTTGTCTTCAAGGGACCCACATTTGTCTTAACTATTTTTTTCCTCTTCACATACCTAAAGAAGCTTTTACTATCCTTTGTATTCTTGGCTAGCTTACCTTTGTACCTCATCTTTTCTCCCCGTATTGCCATTTTAGTTATCTTCTGTTGCTCTTTATAAGTTTCCCAATCCTCTGGCTTCCCGCTCATCTTTACTTTGTTATCTATATTACTAAAGGTCTGATCTTGGTTCTAAAATGGTTGCAAAAAGTGTCTATTGGTTGTAAAATGGTTGCAGAAAGTGTCCCTATTGGTTCTAAATTGCTTGCAGAAAGTGTCTCTTGGTTCTAAAATGCTTGCAGAAAGTGTCTCTTGGTTCTAAAATGCTTGCAAAAAGTGTCTCTTGGTTCTAAATGCTTGCAAAAGGTTGCAGCAAGTGTCTATTGGGTCTAAATAGTTGCAGAAAGTGTCTATTGGGTCTAAAAAGTTTGCTGCAAGTGTGTCTCTATTGGTTCTAAATGCTTGCTGAATGAGAGTCTCTGTTGGCTCTAAAATGTTTGCTGCAAGTGTGTCTCTATTGGTTCTAAATGCTTGCTGAATGAGAGTCTGTTGGCTCTAAAATGCTTGCTGAAAGAGTGTATCTACTGGGTCTAAAATGCTTACTGAAAGAGTGTCTCTATTGGTTCTAAATTGCTTGCAAAAAGTGTCTCTATTGGTTCTAAATGGTTGCAGAAAGTGTCTATTGGTTCTAAAATGTTGCAAACAGTGTCTATTGGGTCAAAATGGTTGCAAAAAGTGTCTATTGGGTCTAAATCGTTGCAGAAAGTGTCTATTGGGTCTAAATTGTGGCAGTGTCTATTGGGTCTACGATGGTTGCAGAAAGTGTTTATTGGGTCTAAAATACTTGCTGAAAGAGTGTCTCTATTGGTTCTAAAATGCTTGCAGAAGGTGTCTATTGGTTCTAAAATGCTTGCAAATAGTGTCTCTATTGGTTCTAAAATGCTGCCTGGCCAGAATGACGGAACTGCCTGGCCAGAGTGACTTAGCTGCCAGCCCAAGAATCCATTCGGCCCACAATATCCATACTAGCTCTCTGGAGAGGTGGAATATTGCATTGGGGGACCAGCCCTCCCATGTGAAGTTGGGACCCAACGGGTCCCACTTAGTCTAGTACTTTTTATTTTTATACTGTCCTTGACTTCCCTTCTCAGCCACGGTCGCCTCTTACTCCTCTTAGAATCTTTCTTCCTCTTTGGAATGAACTGATCCTGCACCTTCTGTATTATTTCCATAAATACCTGCCATTGTTGTTCCACTGTCGTCCCTGCTCGGGTATCTTTCCAGTCATCTCTGGCCAGCTCCTCCCTCATGGCTCCATAGTCCCCTTTGTTCAACTGTAATGGGCCTGTCCCACTTGGGCGATTTTTCAGGTGACTGCCGGCGGGGGACAGGGCAAGTGGGGGAGCGCTGTCGGAGTGAAATTCACACGGTGCAAAGCCAATGTGACACAGACACACACCACGATGAACAGGATGGTTGGCGCTGTCATTAAGATGGTGAAAGCATAGTGTACGGGAACGGTCACATATGTCCTTTTATGGGGCGGGAGTGGAAGGAGATGGGGGAGAAGGAGTGGAGACAGCTTTTAAGAAGCCAGAGATACACGGCTGTGAAGCTCGGCGGACATTAACATTACCGGTCGGTTATCCTTGGTTCTGAAAACTACTGCTTACTTTTTCACCGGTCAGCACCGACTACGACCTACGAGGACCTATGACCTCTTGATAACCCACTACCACTGCACCTACGGCACGAGAATTCTCGCTACTCTCCATGGTAGCTTCATTCTGAATGTTGAAAAATGAGTGGCATCCAGAATGAAGCCATAGATAGAGTGGCGAGAATTCTCGTGGATCCATATATCCACCTCGGGGCCTCTTTCAATCTTTCCCATCTCATGTTAAACCCATGTCATCCAATTCGAGACTCCCCTCCTCTGGGAAAGACTATGACCTTATCTGTGCCCCTCAATACTTTGTAAATCTGTAACCACTCCAGCCTCCGACACCGCAGGGTTAACTCAAGCCCGCCAGTTCTGGCCATGTCCGTGTGAATATGTCCCGCCCCTTTTCAAGCTTAATGACATCATTCCAATTATGATGACATCATTAATGACATCACTCCCCTGTATGGTCTCACCAATGGCCAGTAACTCCCTCACATGTACAGTGCTTTGACCAATAAGGGGGTGGGCAAAAACCCTTTTCACCACCCTGTTCACCTGTAACATTGTCTGGGACCTACTGTGCCCTCCATAATGTTTGGGACAAAGACCCATTATTTATTTATTTGCCTCTATACTTCACAATTTGGGTTTTGTAATAGAAAAGAATCACATGTGGTTAAAGTGCACATTGTCAGATTGTTTTAAAGACCATTTTTATACATTTTTGTTTCACAATGTAGAAATTACAGCTGTGTTTATATAGTTCCCCCCCCCCCCCCCCCCCACTTCAGGGCACCATAATGTTTGGGACATGGCTTCACAGGCGTTTGTAATTGCCTCCTTCATGCACGTATAAGAGAGCTCTCGGCACCTAGTCTTTCTAGTCTTTCCATCACCTTTGGAAACTTTTATTGCTGTTTATCAACATGAGGACCAACGTTGTGCCAATGAAAGTCAAATAACCATTATGAGACTGAGAAACAAGAATAAAACTGGTAGAGACATCAGCCAAACCTTATGCTTACCAAAATCAACTGTTTGGAACATTAAGAAGAAAAAGTGCACTGGTGAGCTTACTACTTACAAAGGGACTGGCAGGCCAAGGAAGACCGCCACAGCTGATGACAGAAGAATTGTCTCTATAATAAAGAAAAATCTCCAAACACCCGTCCGACAGATCAGAAACACTCTTCATGAGTCAGGTGTGGATTTGTCAATGACCACTGTCCGCAGAAGACTTCATGAACAGAAATAGAGGCTACACTGCAAGATGCAAACCACTGGTTAGCTGCAAAAATAGGATGGCTGGGTTACAGTTTGCCAAGAAGTACTTAAAAGAGCAACCACAGTTCTGGAAAAAGGTCTTGGGGACAGATGAGACAAAGATTAACATATCAGGGTGATGGCAAGAGCAAAACATGGAGGAGAAGGAACTGCCCAAGATCCAAAGCATACCACCCTATCTGTGAAACACGGTGCTGGGGGTGTTATGACTGGGCATGTGTGACTGCTGAAGGTACTGGCTCACTTATCTTCATTGATGATACAACTGCTGATGGAAGTAGCATAATGAATTCTGAAGTGTATAGACACATCCTATCTGCTCAAGTTCAAACAAATGCCTCAAAACTCATTGGCCAGCGGTTCATTCTACAGCAAGACAATGATCCCAAACACACTGCTAAAGCAACAAAGGAGTTTTTCCAAAGCTAAATAATGTTCATTTCTTGAGTGGCCAATCTGAACTCAATTAAGCATGCGCTTTATATGCCGAAGAGAAAACTGAAGGGGACTAGCCCCCAAAACAAGCATAAGCCAAAGATGGCTGTAATACAGGCCTGGCAGAGCATCACCAGAGAAGAAACCCAGCAACTGGTGATGTCCATGAATCACAGACTTCAAGCAGTCATTGCATGCAAAGGTTATGCAACAAAATACTAAACATGACTACTTTCATTTACATGACATTGCTGTGTCCCAAACATTACGGTGCCCTGAAATGGGAGGGACTATGTATTAACACTACTGTAATTTCTACATGGTGATACCAAAATGTATAAAAATGGCCTTTATTAAAATCTGGCAATGTGCACTTTAACCACATGTGATTTTTTTTCTATTCCAAATCTCAAATTGTGGAGTACAGAGGCAAATAAATAAATGATGGGTCTTTGTCCTAAACATTATGGAGGGCACTGTATGTGCTCCTCGATCTCTATCTACAACGTTATACAGGCAAGGTGTACGAGCAGGGCAAGGATCGGTACATGGGATTGGGATATTACAGCTAATGGAGTAGATCAGGACGGTCAATGTAATGAAGCCATTTGTAATCAGCCCTGTTCTGGTTCAGGGTTTACTTCACCACTAAATAACTCTTTAATTTGACACTAATTGGTGAATACTCTTTATTGCAATTTGAATAGTTTCCTGAGATGATGCAACTAGATGGTTTTAATTACACCAAATTCATGCAAGCAAACACCACAGAAAGCACCAGGCTTGGACACTCGGGTACAACTCATCATTACTGGTAGACCAACCATGACTGGAGCTACAAACCACCCCAGTCAGCAGCACATCCCTCAATATCAGGTCTCGACACACCCAGCCTTTCCCCAGCATAGATCTCAGCAGGACAACAGTTGATGTGATTCCTAATTGCTAGGATATAGATTATTTAGAATCTGAGGTCAATATATTTTGCGAGCCAAATGTATTGAGGGTGGTGAAAATATGGTTGGATAGATCAAGCTCACAGTGCTCACAATCTGTGATCAGCTCAGGTTTGAAGAGTGGCTGCTTAGTCCCACGTTGCCAGCTGATACCGATGGGAAATACACAGAATAAACATCTGTAACTGCGAATAGTTTGGAATCCTCTGTTCACCCTCCACCTCTTCAAACTCTGCAGCTCCTCTGCCAATTTGCCAGGGGCTTCTCACCCTCTAACCAGCTCCTGACTGTAAATATTGCCGAGGCCAGGACAACATCTGAGGCAGGCCAGCAGGTAGCAGGAAATATCACAGCAGCATTCACACCCTTGTCCTTTTACTGTGCCCACTCAGCTCCCCTGGCTCCAATGCTCTTTTGTTCAGCGTTCGGTGGATTCGTAACTCTTTCTTCCACTGATACTGGGCCATATTATCCAAAGACACTTTGTACAAACTGCTGTAGTTGTTCCCAATGACAGAGTCTGTTGGGGAAAGATATCAAATTGAAAATTAACATATAAGTTTGTGCAACCTCTAATCGCAAAGATATCTCAGATGGCAGCTAACAACGAATTACAGTGGGCCTGGGTTGGATACGTGTCAGTCATACAGTATAGGAACAGGCCCTTCTGCCCATCGTGCCCATGTTGACATCAAGTACCCATCCGCACCAATCCTATTTTCCAGCATTAGGCCCACAAACATCTATGCCTTGGCAATTTGACTGCTCAGATACTTGAATGTTATGGGAATCCGTTTCTGTCACACACCCCCCCTCCCTTCACCCGCACCCACCCCCCCCCTGAAACCAACCCATCTGCTGGGTGAGTGAGTGAGTGACCTTAGAGAGGTTTATAAAACCACGAGCGACACAAGATCTGTCAGCTCAAGGGTGGTGGGGATCTGGAATTCACTGCCAGAAACTTCCTCAGAAACGTCACCTATACTGTTTCACCCAGAGAAGCTGCCTGACACACTCCAGCATTTTGTGTCTATCTTTGGTGCTTATGAACCTCAGGAGCTATGACCATCTCCGGGCCAATGCTGGATTTGTATAAAACAACTAATCACATCCCTGTATGTAGCAATGTTACAAAATTTTGAGATTTTAAAAATCAAGTCTGCAATTTATCCCATCAGATAAAGCATAAAAAGAAGTTTAATTTGACACCTAATTTACTTTCATATCTTCAGTATTAAGAAAGTTATGGCCATTTTCATACTCGGAAATGAGCATCTTGCTTCCCATTGCCTTTCAATTGACTTAACTCAAAAGCTGTGATCCGGAAAAGTTAAATGTCCATAACATTCTTAAAAATTAAGAGAACTCAATGAAATTTTCAGTTATTATAGATTGAAGCATTCTGAAACAAATATTAAACAATCTTACTTGGATGACCTGAAATTAAAGCATATAATTAGTTAGTTATCTAATTGTAGCTAATTACAAAATTCAATGAGTAGATCTAAACATCTATCAATTTCTTAAGAAAAGATAAACTTTTTTTAAAATTGCCTAAGTGTCCAAATAACATTCACACAATAATCCACAATATAACATAATTTTTAAATCTAATTTTCATGAATTTCTGGGCCAAATGGAAGGAATTTAGTGTTTTATGCCTGTAAATTAATGGCCATTTAAATCAACTAGCGAGTGGGTTTTAGTGGAATGCGGTGGATTGGAACGTTGCGGTTAGCGGTGAAGTCGGGGGGAAAAATACTGTTGGTTCATACATTTTTTGGGGACTCCATTTCGCAACATAAAAATATTATTAATGCCTCCCGAAAAACCAATTTTTAATATAAAAATAAACTATTTACCTTTTTTTCTTCCCTACGCAAAATGCTTCCGGTTGTCTGCGGTCACGGCTTTTGAAGGTGATTTTTAAATTACTCTAGTTAATAAATAATCTAGAGTAATTTAAAAATACCACCATTGATGAAATGTCGGAGCGATTTTTCTTCAGCAACCAAATCGCCCGACATTCATCGATTTGTCCTGCCTGTGGAAAAACGGCACTTTAAGCCCGCCCCCCTCTGCAAGGCGCGAAAGTCGCGCACACGGGGAGCGGCAGAAGTGCAGCGCCGGTAAAGGTATGTTTTGTAACATACCTACTGTATGGGGTGGGTGGAGACATCACCTACCCTGGGACTCCTCCATCTGGCCATGAATTGCCTCTTCCATTTTCCTTTTGTCCGGATGTTGCAGAATATTCTGTGAAAAAGACAGTTGATGTTGACATTTCCATGGGCAGCAAGATGCTGTGGCCTAGAGCAATATGGATCTTCAATGAGGAACGAGCTAGTTCCTGGCTTCACACAGACAAACAAGCCTGAACTGTCACGTTCCCACTCCCACTGAACTGCCACACTCCCACTCCCCCCTGAATTGGAAGACACCCCAATCACAGAATATTCTGGAAATTGTCTGAAGAAGGGTCCATTATCCCTGTGGCCATGTTGGTTCACTCGGGGTGCACCAGTTTCCTCCAAGATCCCAAAGATGCGAGGGTTAATTAATCAAAGTAAATTGTCCAGAGTCAGTAAGTGATAGACACAGGGGAGACTAAACAATGGGATTAATGTAGGATTAGTGTAAATGGGTGGCACGTACTCGTTGGCCAAAGAGCTTGAATCTCTCACGGCCTGCCCAGGTGACCTGGTCAAGAAAGGAGATAGATGGTAGTTGTTGAGGTTTCTATTTCCATTTGGCACAGCAAAGACCTTGGGAAGGGGTGCGAGGGGCAGAGATTCAAAGCATTGGTGAAACAATTCAATTGAAAACAAAGAAAAGATTCCCTCACCAGGGATGGTAGGGAGTGGAATTCCAAGCCTGCGAAAGGCAGAAAACGTGACCTGTAAACCACTTGCTTGAGCAAGCCTCCTCACCACGCTTTGCTGCCTACCTAACTGGCCACTTCACCGTGGATCCCAAGTGACCCGACCTTCTGGACCTGCCTACCATGTGGGACCTGGTTAAAAGCCTTGCTGGAGTTGACGTGGACAACTTCTACCTTGCTGCTTCATCAATCCTCGGTCACATTTTCAAAAATAAATTGAGGAGACATCTGTGAAGTGATCTTTCATCCTGATGGTCCCCATCATCAATCACTACCAAGCAAGACATGCCTCCCCACTGTCCCCATCTCCACATACCTGCCAATGGCCCTCCTGTGCTTGATAGATAACAACCATTCCTCCATCCAAGATCCAGAGACCTGAGGAATCATCGAATGCTATGTCCCAGGCTCGTTGGGTCACTGCGATTGTCTGCCGATGAATCAGTTTCTGAGCCACAACATCCAGTTGGAGGATGAACACTGAGGAGAAACTGACAATGTTTGATGTGAATACAAAAACACAGGAACAGCCACGTCAATAATTACGCTCCCCTTTGGGATATCTCTGCAAACACTCCACAGCAGATACAGCCAACCCTACCTTACCAAGTAGTCTCTGGTAAACCGGCCGTATTGTGATTTTCTGTAACCCATTGAATCCCATGCCTTACACAGAGAAGTATTCCTTCTTCTCTGATATTAACCTATTTTATCAGCAATGACGGGCAAGTCCTACATGAGACTTGAGGGCAAATAGACAAGGCTCGTGGATGAGGAACAGTTGGCATGGTGCTGGGTAATATATATAATGATGAGAGGCAAAGATAGTCAGAGGCTTCTTTCCCAGAATGGGAATGTAAAACACAGTAAATGGTCTCACCATTACCTTGCACTGCCCAGCTCCTGTACTTAATACCATGAAGGCAAACATGCCAAATGCAGCATTCACCACCCTGCCTACCCGTTTTGCTACCCTCGTGAAACTATGTACCTAAAGCCAAGGTCTAAATGTTCTATTAACATTCCCTGGGACCTTTTGCTGTAACTCCTGCCCCGGTTTGTCTTACCAAAATGCGACGTCTTCCACTTATATGAATTAAACTGCATCTGCCAAACCTCAGCCCACTTGATCGCGATTCCATTGTAATCAAAGATCACTTTCTTCACTGTCCACTACATTACTAAGATTAGTGTCATCCACAACTTTCAGACCTGTCCCACCGACGCTCTCAGCCAAATTGTTATACAGGTGACAAACAGTGGACCTGGCCCCAGTCACCGTGACACACACACACAGAGCTCCTGTCACCGTGACACACACGCGCACACACACACACCTCCTGTCACCGTGACACACACGCACACACATTACAGGCCACCCGTCTGAAGTAGAAATCTCCTTCCTTGAAGCCAAGTAGCCATCTCACCCTGGATCCCACGAGAACCCACCTCACCACACCATGCAACCATACGAGACCTTGTCAATGTCCTTGCTAAAGTCACATAGACAACATCAATCTTCTTGGTCACCCTCTGGATTTCTCTCATCAGTGTACTCCTACACTCCTCACAGAGTTCACTTGCTCCAGCTGCCTGTACCTGATCCACGCTGCCTCCTGCCCAGAGGCTCAATATCTCTCGTCATCCAGGGTTCCCTATTCCTGTCTCCTTGCCCTTCACAGGAAGTGTGGTGAATCTTTGGGATTTTCCACCCTGGAGTGTTACTAGGCTCAGTTGTTTGCGTTCTTTCAAAACACAGATCAGTAGATTTCCCCAAAAGGCAGTAAGTGATGCGGAGACAGCGCAGGAATATGGTGCGAGGATAGGTCAAGATCCAAACCAATGGCACAGCAAGGATCAATGGGCCGAATGGCACACTCTGCTTCTATTCCTTCTGTTCTTGCACGTTACACTTACCCATCACAAAGGACAGCTAAATAATCGCCTTGCTTGCAGTGGACGATCCGTGTCACGGTACACCTGGCCTGCAATAGAGGAAGAGCAATGGTTCAGTACAGTAACACTCCCACAGCCCCCCAAATGAATGGCATTCTCAGCGACAGCTCCCCGGACCACCGGTGGACTATTCACCTTCTGACATCCAGAAGCTTGTACATCACTCATCTTAAAGCAGTCCAGCTCGGTCCCACAAAGGTATTGCCAGAGCCTGACGGTGCCATCCTGGAGACGAGAAGACAGGGCAACTGAAACCGACAGCATGTCAAACATTCCCACGGTGCAATGCTCCATTTCAGGATGGCCACTCAGCCCATTGCTGCTGCACCTGGAGCTTTGCATCTCAATGCCCCCTCTTCTTCATGTCTAAATGCCTTTTAAATGGTAGTTTCTGCTTCAAAAAGCTCCAATAAATATTCCCAATCCAATATTCAGCATAGGTGACCGCTTCTTACAGTAATTACCATCAGTCTCATGTTACTGATTCACTGACCATTGGTAATCACCTCGGTCTGCCACTATATCAACAAAATTAGTTAGACAGCAGGGAAACAGACCATTCGGCCCATCTAATCCATACCGACCAAGATGTCCCATGTACGCTAGCTCCATTTGGCCCATATAATCTTTTTCATGGAGACACAAGACAACAGAGGCTGGAATCTGGAACAATGAACAATCTGCACGCTGACAATTCTCCTCCCACTGCCCTCTGCCACCACTTGCGCCGATTTCCTCCAGCACTTTGTTTGTTCATCCACCATAGTGAAGGGTTCCGTGCTGCCCCTGTTCCTCTCTACCCTGTCTTTCTCCATTTTGGTATCTACGATAACTCACTGATCTGATTCCCTGTCCACAGATGTTGTATGACCCATATACTATTTCCATGACTTTCTGTTACTTAGTTCCCAACATCCCATTATGTTTTACGTCCAGTTGTTAAACATTTGTAAGAATGCAAAACAGATAACATGCCCATGTAACTACAGAGGCGCTAATAGCTTCTCAATCTGGAACAGATCTTTTTTTAAGTCCCATTGCAGAGCCTCCGTACAGAAAGAGGGCAGTGACATTTCAACAGGAAAGGTGATATAAAACTACGTTCTTACCCCAGAGCCAGACAAGAGCAGCTGAGGATGATTTGATGGAATGCATAGTTCACTGACAAACCTGTGGAAAAAGGCAAGTTTTGGTTACGATAGCTCTGGAATTTGGAGCATTATGTTCAGTTTTGGTCACCCTGCTAAAGGAAGGATATTAGTAAGCTAGAAAAACGGCAAAGAAGATTTAGGATGTTGCCAAGACTCAAGGGCCTGAGCTGGGCTGCACGGTGGCGCAGAGGTAGAGTTGCTGCCTTACAGTGCCTGCAAACGGCGGAGACCCGAGTTCGATCCCGACTACCTACGAGCGCTGTCTGTACGGAGTTTGTACATTCTCCCTGTGACCTGCGAGGATTTTCTCCGAGATCTGCAGTTTCCTCCCACACTCAAAGACGTACAGGTGTGTAGGTAAATTGGCTTGGTAAATGTAAGAATTTGTCTGGTGTGTGTAGGATAGTGTTAATGTGCAGGGATCGCTGGTCAGCACGGACTCAGTGGGCCGAAGGGCCTGTTTACGTGCTGTATCTCTAAACTAGACTGAACTATAGGGATAGATTGGGCAGGCTCGGACTTTATTCCTTGGAGGCTGAGGGGTGATCTTCTAGAGCTGTATGAATTCATGAGAATAGATAGGGTGAACACAGTCATTTACCCAGGGAACGGGAGTCAAGAACCATAGGAAGTAGGTTTAAGTTGCAACGGGCAAGATTTAATAAGAACCCGAGGGGCAACCTTTTCACTGAGAGGGTGGTGGGTATGAGCTGCCAGAGGTAGTTGAGGCAGATCCTATAACAGCATTTAAAAAGTCACTTGGACAGGTACATAGAAAACAAAGGTTTACATGGATATGGGATAAACAGGCAAATGGTGTAGATGGAGCATCTTGTTCGGTGTGGATGAGCAAGGTCAAGGGGCCTGTTTCTGTGTTGTATGACTATGATCTATCCAAATGTCATTTAAATGTTGTACATGCATCTGCTCTCTCATCTCCTGACAACTTGTTCCATTTAACCTCCACGCTACATGAAAAGTATGAAGCGTGCTCAAACTGCCCAGCCCAGGGCCAGCAGAGAGGGCACTGAGACACGGCCCAAGGCAGCCTAAGAGGGTGCGGAGTGACCCCAGCCCAGTCGACAGAGGGTTATCAGAATAACCACACAGAATAAAATTACAACATGATCAAGAGCTGGCTGTGGTCGTACTCGCTATGTCCCAGACAAAAGGCCTCAATGATGTACGGCTGCTCCAGTGAACTGACTCGAATCTTCTCATCGCGGTCGGCAGTAATCACAAATCGATCTTTAAGACTCACTATCTATTGAGAGAAGCACAACAATTATTGGCAAGAATCCTGAGAGAAGAGTCATTAACCCCAGCATCAATAAACTGGCAAAGGTACGGAGCCTTGGCTCTGAAACACTCCAGTTTGTTACTGAGCACATGCATGCGTTTGTGGGTTCCCAACGCGTGGTACCGTGCACATTTGCTCCATCCACGCCAAACCCAATACGCACCACTGCTAACAGCATGGAGAGGTGCCCGAGCTGCAGTTGCCCTGGTTTCTGTGGATCAACGATGGAGAAGCTGTAAACATCCCCGGATTTGTCAGCAAGTAAGATTTGATCCTCTGCCTCTGTAATTGCAAGCGAGGTTGATCGTCGAACAGCATGCCTATAGTACAAGGGAAACAACGTGTACATTTAAATGTACATGTGTGAGAAAGGACAGGCAGGCTAGAAAAACTGCAAGGGAACACCTTACCGCACACTAATGCACTCCCAGGGACTGGTCCGAAACAGGATCAGCTGCTTGTTGTCTGCAGTCACAGCAAGGTAGGTGCCCGAGGGTGAAAATACAAAGGCTACAACATCATCATTGCCCTCAGCATCAGCTTCCCTGATAAGTCAATAAAAACAAATATAAGCCGAGGGGGAAGTGGGAAATAGGAAGACACAACAACTAGAATCTGCACCCCCATCTCCCCTCACAACATCACATTCAAGCATGCCACCCAGAAGCCACAAGCCTCCAATCAGGTCAGCTGTCGTCTCTTTGGTTTGTATGAAAACTGAAGCACCTCCATGTGTCAGTGAGCACCCTGACAGTCAGAATGTGTACAGTGGTGGGCACAGGAACAATGTTAGTGAAAGGGAAAGCAGTTCTGACCTGCCCCACATCTTACGCTGCATAACAACCCTGTCAGTATCAGACCGTGTACTATCAAGAATGATATTTGGCGAGGAAGCGGGGAACATGAAGAGCTGCAATCAAATGATCTGACAAGTTTCATTTTCCATCAACATTTAAGCAGCCAGCACTGTCAGGCAAGTGGTCTGTGTTCACATCCATAGCACCCCACTGTAAGCGTTCACACCGGTTAGTGAGGAGGGGCAATCAGAGCTCACCCTTCTTCAGTTGTACAGTTGTAAACAAAAGGTTCCCTGCAAAGAAGAGAGAGCAATTAGAGACAATTAATCTGTTGATAGGGTCGGTGAGATGGGGATGGGGATGGGGATGGAGATGGGGATGTGGATGGGGGGGGGGATGGAGATGGGGATGGGGATGGGGATGGGGATGGGGGGATGGGGAGGGGGAGGGGGAGGGGGAGGGGGATGGGGATGGAGATGGGGATGGGGATGGGGGGATGGGGATGGAGATGGGGATGGAGATGGGGATGGGGATGGGGGGATGGGGATGGGGATGGGGATGGAGATGGGGATGGGGATGGGGGGATGGGGGGATGGGGATGGGGATGGGGGGGGGATGGGGGGGGGATGGGGATGGGGACGGGGGGGGACGGGGATGGGGATGGGGGGGGGGATGGGGATGGGGATGGGGATGGGGATGGGGACGGGGACGGGGATGGGGATGGGGATGGGGACGGGGACGGGGACGGGGGGGGGGGATGGGGATGGGGATGGGGATGGGGATGGGGGGATGGGGATGGAGATGGAGATGGGGATGGGGATGGGGGGGGGACGGGGATGGGGATGGGGGGGGGGACGGGGATGGGGATGGGGGGGGGGACGGGGATGGGGATGGGGGGGGGGACGGGGATGGGGATGGGGATGGGGATGGGGGGGGACGGGGACGGGGACGGGGACGGGGATGGAGATGGGGATGGGGATGGGGATGGGGATGGAGATGGGGATGGGGACGGGGATGGAGATGGGGATGGGGATGGGGATGGGGATGGGGGGGATGGAGATGGGGATGGGGACGGGGATGGAGATGGGGATGGGGATGGGGATGGGGATGGGGGGGATGGAGATGGGGATGGGGATGGGGATGGGGATGGAGATGGGGATGGGGATGGGGATGGGGATGGGGATGGGGGGATGGGGGGATGGGGATGGGGGGATGGGGAGATGGGGATGGGGGGATGGGGAGATGGGGATGGGGATGGGGATGGGGATGGGGATGGGGATGGGGATGGGGGGATGGGGGGATGGGGATGGGGGGATGGGGAGATGGGGATGGGGGGATGGGGATGGGGGGATGGGGATGGGGATGGAGATGGGGATGGGGGGATGGGGATGGGGGGATGGGGATGGGGATGGAGATGGGGATGGAGAGGGGGATGGAGATGGGGATGGGGATGGGGATGGGGATGGGGATGGGGATGGGGATGGGGGGGGGGATGGGGAGGGGGATGGAGATGGGGGGGGACATGTTGTGGCGCCATCGCCCTAAGCCGCTCTCTCACCCGCTGTCCCCCAGGTCCAGGCCCAGGACGCGGGCGCCGCTGCTGAGGAAGACGGTGCGGCCGCAGCGGCCGAAGCGCATGGCGGCCCCGGCCCAAGATGCTGCTGGAGGAGGAGGAGGAGCTGGATCCCCGGCCCGCCCCGGCCCGGCCTTGTCCCCGCGGTCAGTGTCCGGGCGGCGGCTTTAGTTCAGCACTTTGGTTCCGCGCTGAGAAGATGGCGGCGGTGATGAGGCTGGGAGGCGGCGCTCGGCGGGTAGGTGGGGGTGGGGGTGGGTGGGGGTGTAGGGGTGGGTGGGTGGGGGGGGGGGGGGGTAGGTGGGGGGTGGGGGTGGGGGTGTAGGGTGTAGGGGTCGCGGGGAGCGGGGAGCGGGGAGCGGGTGGAGGGCGGGGGCGGGCGGGGCATCGGGGGCTCAGTCTGGGCCAACTCTGGGCCTTTTGCCCGCGACCTTGTCCCGCCCTCTCTCTCTCTCTCTGGCTCTCGCCCTTCGGCCCGCTGTGTCCATACTGGCCCTCACGGTGCCCACCTCCACCACTGCCTTGTATTCACCGAGGCCCCGCTGATGCTTCACTTCCCGGCCCAGCCGGACAGGCCCGGCCCTCCCGCCCCGGCTCCGGGCCCTCCAGCTCCGCCAGGCCAGGCCTGCCTGCCCGCCCGCCCCGGCTCCGGGCCCTCCAGCTCCGCCGCTGGGCCCCGGCTGCTCCATAATCTTTGCCCAGGCCGCTCGCAGCCGCTTCAGTCTCACACACATGCCGGGGTGGGCAGGGGCAGGGGCAGGGAGAGCGCGGCCCGTGGGCCGTATGTTGAGCCCCCTGACCTACACTGACCGAGGAACTGAAGGAAATCCACATCAGCCAGCAGATAGTGTCGGGTAGACTGATGGGGCTGAAGGCTGCTAAATCCCCAGGGCCTGATGGTCTGCACCCCAGGTTACTCAAGGAGTTGGCTCTATACATCGTAGACGCATTGGTGATCATTCTCCAATGGTTTATACATTCTGGATCAGTTCCTGTGACTTGGAGGGTAGCTAATGTTAGCCCACGTTTCAAGAAAGGAGGGAGAGAGAGAAAACATGGAATTATAGACCAGTTAGCCTGACATCGGTGGTGGGGAAGATGCTGGAGTCAATTATAAAATATTAAATAGCCGAACATTTGGATAGCAGTAACAGGACCGGTCCGAGTCAGCATGGATTTACGAATGGGAAATCACACTTGTCAAATCTTCTGGAATTTTTTGAGGATGTAACAAGTAAAATGGACACGGGAGCAGCCAGTGGATGTAGTGTACCTGGACTTTCAAAAAGCATTTGATAAGGTCCCACACAGGAGATTAGTGGGCAAAATTAGAACACATGGTATTGGGGGCAGAGTATTGACAAGGATACCAAATTGGGTGGCAGACAGAAACAAAGAGTAGGGATAACGAGTCCCGTTCAGAATGGCAGGCAGTGACTAGTGGAGTCATAAGTTTCGGTGCTGGGACCGCAGCTATTTACAATATACATTAATGATTTAGATGAAGAAATTCAAAGTATCATTAGCAAATTTGCAGATGACACAAAGCTGGGTGGCAGTGTGAACTGTGAAGAGGATGCAGGGTGACTTGGACAGGTTGGGTGAGTGGGCAGATACATGACAGGTGCAGTATAATGTGGATAAATGTGAGGTTATCCACTTTGGAGGCAAGAACGCGAAGGCAGATTATTATCTGAATGGTGTCAGGTTAGGAAAAGGGGAAGGAAAAGACCTGGGTGTCCTAGTACATTAGTCACTGAAAGTAAGCATACAGGTAAAACAGGCAGTGAAGAAAACTCATGGCAATGTTGGCCTTCATAACGAGAAGAGTTGCGTATAGGAGCAAAGTACAATTGTACAGGGCCTTGGTGAGACTACATCTGGAGTATTGTGTGCACTTTTGGTCTCCTAATTTAAGGAAGGACATTCTTGCTATTGAGGAAGTGCAGCGAAGGTTCACAAAGTTAATTCTCGGGATGGCAGGAGTGTCATATGAGGAAAGAATGGAGTGACTGGGCTTGTATACCCTGGAATTTAGAAGGATCAAGGGATCTTATAGAAACATATAAAATTATTAAGGGACTGGACACACTAGATGCAGAAAACATGTTCCCGATGTTGGGGGAGTCCAGAACCAGGGGCCAGTTTAAGAATAAGGAGTAGGCCATTTAGATCTGCGATGAGGAAAAGACACAAGTCCATGTGCACAATATCGACTGCCCTACCCTCAACAATCATTGCCTTTATCTCCAAAACATTCAATCAAGTTTCTGAGACGTGACTTCACACAAAGTAATGCTAACTCTGGAATGGGTGAATGGTTCTTTATTGTCACTATGCACAGCAGTGACATTCTTTTACACTCCCACAAATGCCATAATTATGGTGCCGTTTAAAATTAAAAAAAACAAAAACACAAAAGGTCCAAAGTCCCTCACCCTAATAAGTCTGTGCTTTTCCAGATTTAATTAATTCCCATCCTTAAGAATATTAATCAATAATTTCATTGTGACAGGCATAGATAGAATAGTCTGATTATTTTTCCTAGGCCAGGGGACGCAAAAATTAGAGGGCACATTTAAAGAGAGAGCGGAGAAATTTAAAGGAGCCCTGAGATCTAGGTTTTTCACAGAGAGGGTGGTTATCTGGAACAAACTGCCATTGATCCCTGGGATGGCGGGACTGTCATATGAGGAAAGATTGAAAAGACTAGGCTTATATTCACTGGAGTTTAGAAGGATGAGGGGGGAATCTTATAGAAACATATAAAATTATAAAAGGACTGGGCAAGCTAGATGCAGGAAAAATGTTCCCAATGTTGGGTGAGTCCAGACCAGGGGCCACAGTCCTAGAATAAAGGGGAGGCCATTTAAGACTGAGGTGAGAAAAAAACTTTTTCACCCAGAGAGTTGTGAATTTGTGGAATTAGATAGAGCTCTAGGGGCTAGTGGAATCAAGGGATATGGGGAGAAGACAGGCATGGGTTATTGATTGAGGACGATCAGCCATGATCACAATGAATGGCAGTGCTGGCTCGAAGGGCCGAATGGCCTCCTCCTGCACCTATTTTCTATGTTTCTAGAAGGTGGTGCAGGCAGGAACAATTACAATGTTTAAAAAGCATTTGCATAGGGAAGGCAGAGAGGGATGTGGCATCTGGGGTTACTGTATGGGCTTTGTGTAGACCTGGATGGAAAGGGTTGTGTTCTATGCTGCCTGATTCTATGAAGTGTGGCTCCGAGTCAATGGACCCCATGCTGGTCCCTTTCCAAATAGTTGTCATCTGTGTGACACATTTTCTCTGATTTTATCATTAATGTACTTTTATGTTGCAATCTCAGATGCTGTTTCTGGAAAGACTGGAACTACAAGTGAAAGCTTTCACCACAAAAACACCTGGGTCACAGAAGAAGAAAAAAGTCAAGGGTAGGGGAAGTAAATTTTATTCAAATCTGACAATAGATAATAGGTGCAGGAGTAGGCCATTTGACTCTTCGAGCCAGCACCACCATCCCCAATCAGTACCCCGTTCCTGCCTTCTCCCCATATCCCCTGACTCCGCTATCTTTAAGATGCCTATCTAGCTCTCTCTTGAAAGTATCCAGAGAACCGGCCTCCACCGCCCTCTGAGGCAGAGAATTCCACAGACTCACAACTCTCTGTGAGAAAAAGTGTTTCCTTGTCTCCTTTCTAATTGGCTTACTCCTTATTCTTAAAATCTGGGATGTGAATCAGCAAGAAAGCTCCACCCATTGGAAATAAGTCCTGTTTCAGAAATGTGTGGGGTTGCAGACACCAAGAATATTGCCTCAGCCTGGCTCTGGGTTCTGGTCACTAGCCATGGGGCTATTGCCCACTGCCCCAGGGTCTCTCAGTGTGGCATCAGCCTATTGGTTACTGCTAGCATCATAGTGTCTGATGTAACAGTAAACTGATGGGGGAGGGATGGGGGCTGGAAGAGAGGAGGGGCAGGATCAGTCTCAAGAAGGGTCCCGGCCCGAAACATCACTTATCTATGTTCTCCAGGGATGCTGCCAGACCCACTGAGGTACGCCAGTATTTTGTGTCCATCCCTTGGTAAAGCAGCATCCGCGCCTCCTTGTTTCTACATTTCCTCCTACATTTAATGTCCAGGTTTTAAAAAGTAGGAACAAACTCCCAACTTCTGTATTCAATGCCTCGACTGATGGACCAGTACCCCATAGTTCATTCTCGCCACGTTATCTACCTGCATCACCACCTTCAAAGATCTAAGGTCTTGCACTCCGAGGTCCCTCTGGTCCTCAACACTCCTAAGACATGAACATTCATGGTGTTTGCCTCGTGCCCCCAAAATGCACCACCTCACTTACTCACAAACTCCACCTGTCTGTGCCTGTTTCAGCAACACACTATGTTATGATCACATTGAATGGCGGTGCTGGCTCGAAGGGCCGAATGGCCTACTCTTGCACCTATTGTCTCTCGGCCCCTCTACTATCAACAACTCTGCCAATCTTCATGTCACCCGCAAACCCAGTGATTGTGCCTCCCACATCACATCAGGTCATTCACTTGCACAATAAACAATAAGGTTCTTAGCACTGCTGCCTGTGGGACACCAAGGACATCCCCTCTCACATTTCCTCACTATGTCATGTAATAGTAGAATTAGGCCATTTGGCCCATCAAGTCTAATCTGCCATTCAATCATGGCTGATCTATCTCTCTATTCTAACCCCATTCTCCTGCCTTCTCCCCATAACCTCTGACACGCGTACTGATCAAGAATCTATCTAACTCTGCCTTTAAAATAGCCACTGTGAAAGAATTCCACAGATTCAAAGGTTTCAAAGGTCTTTTATTGTCACGTGCACGAATTAAGGTGCAATGATATGCGAATTACCATACAGCCATACGATAAAAAAAGCAACAACACACAACTACATAAAAATCAACATAAACATCCACCACAGCGGATTCCCCACATCCTCACTGCCTGATGGAAGGCAAAAAAGTCCAATCTTCTTCCTCTTTATTCTCCCGCGGTCGGGGCAGTCGAATTATCTGTCGGGGTGATCGTAGCTCCCGCAACCGGCGGTGAATGTTCCCGCGTTGGGGCAGTCGAAGCTCACGCGTCGGGGATGTCAAAGCTCCTGCGGCAAAGTTCCCAAAGTAGGTCTCTGACCAAAGATCGCGAGCTCCACGATGTTAAGTCCGCAAGCACCCATAGTTGGAGCTCCGAGGTTGATCGCGGGCTCCACGATGTTAAAGTCCCGTAGACTCCCCGCAGCTCTCCAAAGTCGGCGTCGAGCAAAGGCTGCAAACTCCTCGATGTTAGGCCGCAGTGCAGACGGAGATATCTCTGTCGAGGTAAGAGATTTGAAAGAGTTTCCCCCACACCCCACATAAAACAAGCTAAAGACACTAAAAACATATATTTAACACATGCTATTAAAACACAAAGAAGGAAGGGACAGACAGACAGATTCACCACCTTCTGACTAAAGAAAATTTCCCTCATCTCCTTCCTAAAAGAATGTCCTTTAATTCTGAGACTGTGACCTCTGGTCCTAGACTCTCCCACTAGTCAAGTCAAGTCAAACAAAGTCAAGTCAAACAAAGTTTATTGTCATTTAGAAATACATTGATATATGCAGTTCCAAACGAAATTCCGTTGCATTTGGCTCCCTGTGCAACACGATAATTAACAGAAGGATAAACATGGATAAAATGGATAAAAAGGATAAAAGGATAAATAGACAATGGTGGCAGCCCATTACATGGCATTCAGGAGTCTGATGGCTCGTGGGAAGAAGCTGTGCAGAACCTTGATGTTCTGCTCCTTATGCTGCGACATCTTTTTCCCGAGGGCAGCAGAGTGAACAGTCCGTGATGGAGATGTGTGGGGTCTTTTATAATACTGCTGGCCTTAGACACGCAACGCTTGGTCGCAATATGCACGATTGAGGGGAGAGAGGTCCCGATGATTTTTTCCGCTGTCCACACCACTCTCTGCACAGACTTCCGGTCGGAGGCTCTACAGTCCCCATACCAGACAGAGATACAGCTGGTCAGAATACTCTCTATGGTGCCCCTGTAGAAAGTAGTGAGGATGGGATGGGGGAGATGAGCTCTTCTCATCCAGCGCAGGAAGTGCAACCGCTGCTGCGCTCTCTTAACTGTTGATGAGATTTTATTCGACCAGGTCAGACTGTTAGTGATCTGCACCCCCAGGAACTTTGTGCTACGGACCATCTCCACATCCTCTCCACATCCACTCTATCCAAGCCTTTCACTGTTCTGTACGTTTCAATGAGGTCCCCCCTCATTCGTCTAAACTCCAGCAAGTACAGGCCCAGTGCCGACAAACGCTCATCATATATGAACCTACTCATTCCTGGGATCATTCTTGTAAACCTCCTCCCTCAGATATGGTGCTGAAAATTGCTCATAATATTCCAAATGTGGCCTTATTATAGAGCCAAAGTCAAAGTCAAAAGTCAAAGTCAAAAGAGTTTATTGTCATGTGTCCCTGACAGGACAATGAAAATCTTTCTTTGCATAGCACAACAGAACATAGAAGGCATTGACTACAATTATATACGTAAATACACCCATGAATTAATAAATTAATAAAGTGCAAATAACAGATGGGATATTAATGTTCAGAGTTCCAAGCTAAGTTTAATAGCCTGATGGCTGTGGGGAAGTAGCTATTCCTAAACCGGGTTGTTGCAGTCTTCAGGCTCCTGTACCTTCTACCTGAAGGTAGCAGGGAGATGAGTGTGTGGCCAGGGTGGTGTGGGTCCTTGATGATGCTGCCAGCCTTTTTGAGGCAGCGACTGTGATAAATCCCCTCGATGGAAGGAAGGTCAGAGCCGATGATGGACTGGGCAGTGTTTACTACTTTTTGTAGTCTTTTCCTCTCCAGGGCACTCAAATTGCCGAACCAAGCCATGATGCAACCGGTCAGCAAGCTCTCTACTGTGCACCTGTAGAAGTTAGAGAGAGTCCTCCTTGACAGACCAACTCTCCGTAATCTTCTCAGGAAGTAGAGGCGCTGATGAGCTTTCTTAATAATTGCATCTGTGTTCTCGGACCAGGAAAGATCTTCACAGATGTGCACGCCCAGGAATTTGAAGCTCTTGACCCTTTCAACCATCGACCCGTTGATATAAACAGGACTGTGGGTCCCCATCCTACTCCTTCCAAAGTCCACAATCAGTTCCTTGGTTTTGCTGGTGTTGAGGGCCAGGTTGTTGTGCTGGCACCATATGGACAGTTGCTCGATCTCTCTTCTGTACTCTGACTCATCCCCATCAGTGATACGTCCCACAACAGTGGTGTCATCAGCGAACTTGATGATGGAGTTCACACTGTGACCGGCTACACAGTCATGAGTATAGAGTGAGTACAGCAGGGGGCTGAGCATGCAGCCTTGAGGTGCTCCCCTGCTGATTGTTATCGAGTCTGACACATTTCCACCAATACGAACAGACTGTGGTTTGTGGATGAGGAAGTCGAGGATCCAATTGCAGAGGGATGCGCAGAGACCCAGTTCTGCGAGTTTGGTAACCAGCTTGGAGGGGATGATTGTGTTAAATGCCGAGCTGTAGTCAATGAATAACAGCTTGACATATGAGTTTTTGTTGTCCAAGTGGTCCAGAGCGGAGTG
Source organism: Raja brachyura (assembly GCA_963514005.1). Next base: position 159,902 of record OY740792.1, read on the forward strand.
GAGGGCCAGCGAGATCGCGTCCACCGTTGATCTGTTGTGGCGGTAAGCGAACTGCAGTGGGTCCAGGTTTTTGTCGAGGTAGGAGTTGATTTGCGCCATGATCAACCTCTCAAAGCACTTCATCACCACAGGCGTTAGTGCCACAGGTCGATAGTCATTGAGGCACGTCACCTTGCTCTTCTTGGGCACCGGTATTATTGATGCCCTTTTGAAGCAGGTGGGAACCTCAGACCTCAGAAGTGACAGGTTGAAAATGTCCGTAAAAACTCCAGCCAGTTGGTCCGCACAGGTTTTTAGGACACGACCAGGTATGCCATCAGGTCCAGACGCTTTTCGAGGGTTCACCCCTCTGAAGGATTTCCTAACGTCGGCCTCTGTGACTGAGACTGAAATACCATCACAGCGAATGGGGGCTCGGGAAGGCACATCGGTGTTCTCCCTATCAAAGCGTGCGTAAAATGCATTGAGCTCATCAGGGAGTGATGTATCGCCGACATCCGAGCTGCCTCCTGGTTTCACCTTGTAGGAGGTGTTTGCTTTCAGGCCCCGCCACAGCTGCCGAACATCTGTCTCATCCTCCAGCTTGGAGCAGAAGTCCCTTTTGGCCTTTTTGATGGCCTTACCAAGGTCGTATCTGGACTTCTTGTAGACCACTGCGTCATCAGACATGAATGCCCGGTGTCTGGCCTTCAGAAGAGTGCGGATCTCAAAGTTCATCCAAGGTTTCTGATTGGGAAACACTCGGAAGGTTTTTGTAGGGATGCAGTCCTCCACACATTTCTTTATGAAGTCTGTAATGACTGTGGCGTATTCATTCAAGTCCGTTGTCGAGTCCTTGAACATTGCCCAGTCTACAGACTCCAAACAGTCCTGTAGTTGTTCCTCTGCCCCCGCCGACCAGCTCTGTACTGTCCTCACCTCTGGGGGTGCGCTCTTTAATTGCTGCCTGTAGGCAGGGAGAAGCAGCACCGCCGTATGGTCGGATTTACCGAAGTGAGGGCGAGGGATAGAGCGGTAGGCATCCTTGATGGTGGTGTAGCAGTGGTCGAGGGTGTTTGGCCCTCTGGTGCAGCAGGAGACATGTTGGTGGAAGTTGGGGAGTGAGTTCTTTAGGTTTGCCTTATTGAAGTCCCCAGCAATGGTGGTAAATGCCTCGGGGTAATACGTCTGGTGTTTGTTGACCACGGCGTGCAGCTCCTCCAGTGCCAGACGGACGTCTGCCTGGGGTGGGATGTAGACCGCGGTCAGGATGATGGAGGTGAATTCCCTCGGTAGGTAGAAGGGACGGCACTTCACCGCCAGATGTTCAAGGTGTGGAGAGCAGGAGTTGGACAGGACTGCCACGTCTGAGCACCACGCAGAGTTGACCATGAGGCAGACGCCCCCTCCTCTCCCTTTCCCAGATGCCAGTGTACGGTCCATACAGTGGATGGAGAGCCCTTCAGGCTGGACCGCTGAGTCTGGGGAGCTGGGGGTGAGCCATGTCTCTGTGAAACAGAACACAGAGCATTCCCTCAGCTCCCTTTTGATAAAGCAGCCTTGCCCTTAAGTCCTCCACTTTGTTTTCAAGGGACTGTACATTGACCAGTAGGATAGTAGGGAGAGGGGGCCGAAGTCCCCTGCGCTTCATTCTGACCTGAAGTCCTGCCCGTCGGCCACGTTTCCGGACACAATGGAGGCTTTCCCTTTGTTTCCAGGTACTGTGTTTCCTGTACCTGTTGTTTCTGCGGACCAGCGCTGGAACGGGAATTCCCTCACAGACGGCAGCTCCAGCTCCGTAACGAACGGGGGTTCCCTCAGAGTCAGCAGCTCCAGCTTCATTTCTTCTGGGATATCCAGCCCGTCGGCTCTGGAGGTCATCCTGGGGTTTCCAGGTGCCATTCCTCAGTCGGGTCAGGAGTTTCATAGCCAGTGTGGGAAAGTTTAAAGTCCGGGGATCCCGCAGCTGCGGGAGATCGCAAAATTGCCAGCGCTTTCAGCTGCACAAGCAGCTTGTCTGAAACGGCACCGATTGCTGCCGTTTCCCTGATGCAGGTAAGTTGACAGAAGTTGTAGGTAATTCTTTTCAGTTCTGGTGCTCCGCAAAAGTCGCCGCAGGCAGGCGCCATCTTGACCATACCTAATCATAGCCTCATAGACCATAGCCTCAGCATTACATCCCTGTTTTTGCATATAAGCCCTCTTGAGATAAATGTTAGCATTGCGTTTGCTTTCTTTACTACCAATTCAACTTGCAGATTAACTTTTTGGGAATCCTGCACCAGCTCGCCCAAGTCCCTTTGCACTTCTGATTTCTGGATTCTCTCCCCATTTAGAAAATAGTTACGCCTTTATTCTCTCTACCAAAATGCATGACCACACTTTGCTCCACTATATTCCATGTGCCACTTCTCTGCCCACTCTCACAACCTGTCCAAGTCCTTCTGCAGACTCCCTGCTTTCTCTACACTACCTGCGCCTACACCTAATTTCGTATCATCCGCAAACTTGGCCACAAAACCTTCAATCCCCTCGGAATTCCTTCAGAATTTAACTTTTAAATTTGCATTATATCCCATGTATGAATTAAACGTCCCCACTCCACCCAACCTAGCAGCTAATCTTTGCATCATCATTTGTACTTACAATTCCAGCTCATTTAGTCTCATCAGCAAACTTTGTCATTCTCCCCTCACTCAATATTGATGTTTAATAGCCTTACAAATTCTATTTGCAGGGCCGTAAATAACTGACCAAAGTTTTCTGTATTTTGATGTTTCCTATCTTGACCCTCGTTGATTTCAGCTCTGGGTCATGATTGAAAATCCAAGATCATTTCTCAGAACTGCCTGACTCTTCCCCTTATGTGGTGTCAAACTGTCTTTTCCTTTATCAAATGCCCTGGAATAGTTTCCACCTTCGGAACCCTGTGGTCACATTTCATTTGGATCATACTCATTTAATTCAATTTGTGGCAATAATTTATTCGTCTTGTTGCAATGTTGGCAATACTCAAAACCAGTGCTTTTAATATTTTAATTAACATGTTTTTGTACTTTAACCATTTTGCTGTTGAATTTTAGTTTAGCCATCTATTTATTTTGCATACTATGTGTTAACTTCCTCTTTCCACTTTGTTCCTTTCCTTCCTTTGAAATTTCCAGCCCCGTCAAGTTAGTTTAAACCCTCCCCAATGGCACATGGATAATGGTCCTGAAGGTCCACCTGTTTGATTGGGACAAGCAACAGCAACAGTTGTATTTGCAGCAATGCCTCCCATAGTAACCTGAGATATCTCTCATCAGGACCTGGGAATTTACCAACCTTTAACCCTGTAAAGATTTATAATATTTATTTCCTTTCAATCATAACTTGTTTAAAAATGTCACCTCCACTACCCCGAATTCTGTAACAACCTTTTTGTTTTAGTAAGTACAAGGGCTCCCAGATTTTGAAAAATCTGACTAATAGAAATCCAACTTTGCACAAATTCTCCTGTCCATTTTTCGAGCTATAATTATATTAAATTGTTTGCTGGTATTCATGATTAACTATAGTATATATTCCATTAGATTAATTATGGGGAGTTTAGAGACACAGAATGGAAACAGGCCCTTTGGCTCACCAATTCCAAACTGACTATCGATCACCTGTCCACACTAGTTCTATCTTATTCCACTTTCTCATCCACACCCCACGCACTAGGGGGCAATTTACCTTCCAATCCACACATCCATGGGATGTGAGAGGAAACCGGAGCACCCAGAGGAATCCACACAGACAGCATCTGAGGTCAGGATCAAACCAGGTCTCCAGTGCTGTGAGGCAGCAGCTCTACCACTATGCCATTGTCCTACCTTGAATATGAGGGTGATTACAGAATAAAATTAAAGAATAATAGCAAGTGTCCATGGAGTAATAGGATATAGGTTACAATATAAACGTTTGTTTCTGACTTATGGACATGTCAACATACGGACCCTTCCCAAGAGCAGAACGGTAAATAACCCTTGAACTGCCTTTACAGCTGAGAAGCATTCATTTGAAACCTCACCGGTTTTTTGGCTCCATGCAGATTGCCACTGGTCCGTCAGAAGTGATGAGGACATACCTTCAGAAAGGAGATCATTATTTTCCCAGAGGGTAGCAACATCCTCTTAAATCTTCTTTGCACCCTTTCCAGCTTAACAACATCTTTCCTATAACAAGGTGACCCAAACTGAACATAATGTCCTGTAAAACTGAAACATATCCTTCCAACTTTTATACCAAAAGCCTTCCTGACCACCCTATCTACCTGCGAATCCACTGTAGCTGCAGTCCGAGATCCTTCTGCTCTACAACACTCCACCGAGCCCTGATATTCACTGTGTCGGTCCTGCCCTGGTTAGACTTCAGAAAATGCAACACTTCACATTTCTTTGCATTAAACTCCATCAACCATTCATTCCGCAGCACAAATGCCCAACTGATTAAAATCCTGCTGCAATTTTTAACAACCATCTTCACTATCTACAATACCATCCACTTTGGTGCATCTGCAAACTTACTAATCGTGCCATGTATGTTCTCATCCGCATCATTGACAGAGGACATCCAGCTACGGGGCCCAGCACTGAACACTGAGGCACATCACTGGTCACACGCCTCCAGTCCAAAAAACAGCCTTCCACCATCACCTTCTGCTTCCTCCCATGAAGCCAATTATCTATCCATTCGGCTAGCTCTCCTTGGATCCCATGCGATCTAACTTTCAGGGCACCTATTGTACGGAACCCTGTCAAATGGCTTGCTAAAATCCATATAGAGAACATTTACAGCTCTGCCCTCATCATCATTTTTGGTCACATCTTCAAAAACCTCAATCACATTCATGAGACATGACCACCCACATACAAAAACATGCTGACTATTCCTAATCAGCCCTTGTCCGTCACATTGCATGTATAACCTTTCCCTCAGAAAAGTCTCTGCTCAAAATGCTCTTTAGTAACTTTCTGACCACAAATGTTAGACTTACTGGCCTGTAGTTCCCAGGCCTTTCCCTACAGCTCTTCTTGGAGGCATAACATTTGCCACCTTCCAGTCTTCTGGCACCTCACCCATATATAACGATGACCCATAAATCTCAGGCAGGGCACCTGCAATGTCCCCTCAATGTCCTCAGATATATCTGATCTGTCTACTTTCATACACGTCGGGACCTTCAACACTTCCTTAGCCGTGCAGTCCCTCTCTCTCTCTCTCTGTCTATCTTCCTGCTGGTGTGTGTGTCTTGTTGAGCTGTAGGGTTAATGCCATCTTGCTCTGTGCTGTGGTGAGGTGCAGCCTGAGGCACTCTTCCTCTCATTGTCTTCTCAATCCAACCTTCTTTCTAACTTGGTTGCCAGTTGGCATTAATGGCTGCAACCCTTAATCTTGACGTGAGTGAATGATGTTGTTGCTGCCGCAGTGAGTGGTTGGACTGCGTTGCCATGAAATGCCTGCGCTACTGATGCCTTCTCCTCACGATGTGTCGCACAGGACCCAGGGCTCAAGACATTTCCCATGGGATTTCACTTGTTCGAGCTACAGACATGACAGCCGGAGAACGGGCAAAGCTCCTCACTACGAAAACACTGCTTCACTTTCCGGGGAAAAGTCCTGGCCCACCACAGGCAGCGCTCAGCCTGAGCGGGCAGGAGGAGGCCGGCTCCAGCCCAGGAACTGAACATGGCATGCAGACAATGGCAGCACGTCACCCGGGCATTACACAGGTGTCAGTGGGTGCAGAATCCAACTCCAGCTCCAGCTCCAGCTCCGACTCGGATGAAGAGACTGTGAGTGGAAATGCCCGAAAACGTCCGGTTAGATTTCTGAGGCATGATTCTCCGACCGGGAGTGCTGACTGGTCAAAGGAGAAAAAACAAGCGGAGCAAAGGGCTTGGGCCAGCCAGCCCCAGACACATCTGGGAATTGCAGCTTCCAGCAGCTCTGAGAGACAATCTCCCTCACAGCCAAGCTGCCTGGATGAAAAGCCAGTTGCTCAAGTTGCCCGTCCTGAAGCATCAGGCCAGAGGAATGCCCCTGAGGTTGCAGCAGCGCCAGCCAGTGCCACATCCATGGACCAGGACAGCAGATTTGGCAAGTCACGGAACACCGACGTGCTCCTGGATGAGAGAGGACCACGAGAGCAGGTGGTAGAGGAGGACGTGGCTGCTGATGAGGAGACCTCACCTTTGGCCCAGGATGCAGACACATCACCGGGTATTTGTCGTAAGCTAGCAGTGTTCCATGCCAGGGGGCTGCGGGGTGGGGGTAGGAGAGGCCCAGCACAGCAAATGTTCAGGGTGGAAAGGGCAAGGAGAGGATCTCAAACTGCTGACACCAAGCCCAGACAGGCTGGTACAGTGAGGTTAGGGCATGGCCGTGAAGCCAGACTGAGTGAGACAGAAAGGATGAGAAAATAGTTCTGCTCGGCTAAATGCAGGAAAAATGTTCCCCATGTTGGGGGAGTCCAGAACCAGGGGTCACACGTCACAGTTAAATTACACAGATTCACAACTCTCTGGGTGAAAAAGTGTTTCCTCATCTCAGTCCAAAATGGCCTACCCCATATTCTTAAACTGTGACCCCTGGTTCTGGACTCCCCCAACATCGGGAAGTTTTTTCCTGCATCTCGCCTGTCCAATCCCTTAATAATTGTATTTGTTTCTATAAGATCCCCTCTCATTCAAATTCCAGTGAATACAAGCCCAGTCGACCCATCCTTTCATCATATGTCAGTCACGCCATCCCGGGAATTAACCTGGTGAATCTACGCTGCACTCCCTGAATAGCAATAATGTCCTTCCTCCAATTAGGAGACCAAAACTGCACACAATACTCCAGGTGCGGTCTCACCAGGTGTAATGTGGCGAGTCATATGCACGTCAGGGTACAACACATGTTTATTAAAGTCTACTCGTAGCATGCTCCTCATGGTGATACAGAAAGGTAGCAACTACTCAGACTCATTACATAAGCAGACTTCTGATAATATAAACTGCATAGTAGGAGGAGCTACTACTAACAAGCACTACAATTGGTTAGTAAGAAGTGACCAATCTACATTGTTCCTTGTAGAAACAAAATAAAGCATAGATGCGTGGATACATGGTGGCTAAATAATACAGTAGCCGAAATGCTAATAACGCATACAGGAACGTATAGATGGTTACACAAAATCTCCGTATCTAAGGGGTGGCCTGCTGACCCGTCCGGCGCGCGTGCGGTGCAAATTCGCGTCTCCTTTCATCGGGGTAGTGACCGGGGACAGAACCGTAGACCCGCAGAGTGGAGGTGGCGAAGTAGGCGAGCAGGGCGCTGAACGCCGTGGAGAGGCCGCAGGGGATACAGTCTGGTTGAGCAGTCGGCCCAAAATGTGTTTATAAAATGTGTGACCTCTGGATACGGAGTCGCAGGATGTGGTTCCTTCACAGGAAGGAGATGTTGACACTTGCATCTGTAAAGGCCTCCGTCCGTGCTTACCAGGTAAGAGCCCGGTTCTTTAGCAAGGCTGTGGATGTGACCCAGACGGCCATCGCACTTGTTGGTCTGAAGGCGAACAACCGGTCCACTGGAGAGAGCTTTAAGTGGCTTACTGGACTTGTCAAAAGATCATTTTTGTGCATCACGCTTCAATTGTAGTTGTTTTTGGACCACGGGAGGAGAACAGACCTGTGGCTGCAAAAGCTGCTGGGGTACAGGCAGGGCAGTGCGGGTTTAACGAGACATCAGTTGTTGGGCTGGAGAACCCAGTATGGGATCGCGGGCAATGTTCCTCAGGTTGAGCAGGTCCAGGTAGACGTCAGATTTGGCAAGATAAGAACGCTCCATTAGTGGGTTTGTGCTTCGGACGGCCCGTTCGGAGAGTCTGTTGGACGGTGGAAACTCAGGGCTGCTGGTGATATGTCAAAAGTCCCATCACCAGCAGCATTAAAAACAAATCACGTTAATGAACGTAGCGGGAACGTCGGAGTTCAGGGACGTAATTTAGCGACTCGTAACGCTAATGGCAGGTACTCAGGAAACGTGTTAACTCGTGAAAAAGTTTCAACATGTTGAAAAATTTCCACGAGTCAAATATACTCTTGAAGGAAAATTTTGATACTTTTAAACTCGTTGTAATACCGTCGTAGCCCGTGAGTTTACCGTAGTGACTCGTGAGTTTACCATATTAACTCGTGGTTTTGGCCTGAGTGCCAGAAGTGACATGTTGCAGATTAGTCAGATCTTAATGGAAAATCTTACTGTGATCTAACAATTCATTTTCAGTGAGTAATGCCTTTCAATGATTGATGACAGACCTTGAACAAATGCAGTTCAAATGGACACCCGTTGCCTTAGCACAGCATGGCTTTCAGTATTACTAACTCCAAGGGAAGTGCACGGATCAGTTAGTGATGCAGCTCAATCAAACCAAACATTCAATGCAGGACAATGTTGAGTTGATGCAGCTTCATTGAGTTGTCCTGGTTTTCTTTGGAAAGCGAGTTAAGCCTTTCTCAGATTAAATCTTAATGTGGTTCATCTCAAGTTAAAGAGGCAAATGCAACAAGTTTGAGCAATTTTGGAAGGATTGTTTCTAGAAACAAACTGCTGTAAACGTTTGAAGGAAGGAATTGCAGATACTAGTTTGAACCAAAGATAGACACAAAATGATGGACTAACTCGGCTGGTCAGGCAGCATCCCTGGAGAAAAGAAATAGGTGATGTTTTGGGTCGAGATTGTTCTTCAGGCTGGGTCTTAGCATGAAGAAGTATCCCATCCCGAAACGTCGCCTACTCCTTTTCTCAAGAGATGTTGCCTGGCCCGTGGAGTTCCTCGAGCATTTTGTGTCTATCTTTGGTTTAAACTAGCATCTGCAATTCCTTCCTTCCAAACTTTCTTCCTTCAAGCGTCACAGATTCCTTTTCTCCAGAAATGTTGCATGACCCGTTGAGTTAACTCAGCAGCTGGACAGAGAAAAAAAAAAGGTGAGTAAAAAATGTTTGGCCAAGTCTGCCTGTCAGGAATGATCCCCTGATGCTGGAGACACCTGTGGGAATCTCACCTTGGCCTTTGGAATAGAGCGACCAACAACCAATGCCTCCAGATTTCCACGGGCAGGTCACTTCCCTTGTTTATGTGCCTTTCACATCACACCGTCAGAGGTTTAATGCATTATGTGGGACGGGGAGTGGGGGGGTGGTGTAGTGAATGCATTCCTGTTTGAATAAGTGTAGGAAGGAACTGCAGATGGAGGTTTACACTGAAGAAAGGCACAAAAAGCTGGAGTAGCTCTGCGGGTCACGCAGCATCGCTGAAAAAAAGAGTCTCGACCCGAAGCGTCGCCTATTCCTTTTCTCCAGAGATGCCGTCTGACCTGCTGAGTTACTCCAGCTTTTTGTGTCCATCTCTTGTTTGAATAAGATTATTTGAAAATGAAATGACCCACACCAGCTCCTAAAAATAAATTGCCTTGATGTGAAAAATAAACCAATTGCAAAACCTTGCCAACATGAAGGGGAATATCCTTTGGGGTCGTTCGCTACCGTCCGCAGTTACAGAGAAAACAGTGCAGGATATGATAACGTGGCCAATGATACAGGTGTGAGGCGAGATCCCCGAAATACAGTCTGTCGAGCGATGAATAAACAGGTGAGAAATGTACTCACCGTCAGCCTAGATATTGAAAAATCCCCAAACTCGGGTTCAGTGAGTTTATAAAAGCACATTAGACAAGAAACCTTTACAAATAGTGAAGCTTCACTTATGGTAGCGCACACACACCTGGTGAAAATGGCCCAAAGGGCAGAAAGAGGCCCTTCGGCCGACTGAGCCAGCCGTCAAACACTCCTTTACCTCAATCTCATTTCTGTCCGCATTCACATCAATTTCCCACCTGAGCCCCATTCGACCACTCACTGACACACCGGGGGAAGGTGACAGTCCATCAGGTGTTTTTGCCATTCATTTCTCATCGAGTCATGGGTTCATACAACACAGCAGGTGTTGCGGGGAGCATTCATACAACAAAGCAGCGTGCGGGGAGCGACAGGGAGCACTTGGGGGAAACTCCATAAAATACTACCGGAGGTTAGAATCAAACCCGGGTCCCTGGAGCAGTGACACATGCTGCTCAAGTGAACGTATAATGAAATGAAAGGACAGACAATAATCAGGTTAATTGAACTCATCAAAGGGTGTAGATTTAATGTGAGCAGCAGGCGGAATAGAGGGCATCTGGTGATTTTTTTCTCAACCCAGTAAGTACTGTAGTTGTAATCTGAGAACGTGACGGAGGCAGGTTTACAAAGTATATGGGCCAGAACTCGAATAACAGTCAGGAAGGCTGAGGTTGGAATGGACATGGTGGGCGGAGGAGCCTGTTTCTGTGTTACATGAACCCATGACTTGATGAGAAATGAGTGGCAAAAACACCTGAAGAATTGTGAGATAATGATCATGGATGACATTTTATGGAAAGTCCGCACATACAGATAGACAGCCAAGAACTTCATATCTACACTCAGATAGACTTGCAGATGGAGGAGATAGGAGTTGGGGAAAGTGAGGAAAAGCCCAAGAGAAATACAGGGAAAGGGATATTGGAAAAGACAGATGCTGGAATCCTGAAATGCATGTCAAAACATTTAAAAGGTATAAACACATAGGAAATAGGTGCAGGAGTAGGCCATTCAGCCCTTCGGGCCAGTGTTGCCATTCAATATGATCATGGCTGATCATCCAAAATCAGTACCCCCTTTCTGTTTTCTCCCCATATCCCTTGATTCCGTAACCCTAAGAAATTTAAACATGGGAGGCTTTTTATAGTGAAAATAAAAACTGCATGACATCATTTTTATCATGTGATGATTTTTCCAGACGTCGGTAGTCGTTGTTGGTTCAAGAGTAACTCGGGAGTGGAACTTGGTACATCGTAGAATGAGAAGTAAACGGCAAACTTAGACATACACGTGGGAACTCTTGAAACTCGTGAACATAAACTTGGACTCTTGTAGAAAACCACGAGTCAGATTTTTTTCTTTAATTCGGGATAACTCGTGGGTGGACTCGCACCGTGGGACCGGGCCTTGTACATTCCCATCGAGATCATTGATGCAGATGATAATTAGCAATGGGCCCAGCAGAGATCCAAGACGCACCAGCAGGCACTGGCCTCCAGTCACATGGATACTCACAGAACTCTAAACATCCATTAAAATGTGACTAGTCCTGGCATCAATAAATCTACAGACGAAGAAAGTCCGACTAACTGAGCTCGTTGTTGGCATGACATTCATTATTTAAGGCATTGTTGTTGAACCTGTGACCTCAGTCGCCAAGAGTCCTGACTTTGGCAAGGATCATTGGAGAGTGCAGCACTGGCACGATGTCCTGTCTTCACTCTCTGCTCAGCTGAGCTCGGGCAGCAGAGTGGGTTGTAGCAGACTGTGGGACTGTGACTGCGGGCAGGAGACTGGGGACCACAGGTGGCTGCGGGGACTGTGACTGCGGACAGGGGACTACAGGAGACTGGTCAGTGGGGGGTGCTGCGAGACGGCTGCCCTGCCAGCAGCGTGGTTGTCATTTCAACTTTTTTTGTTTCTTTTAGTATGTCCAAAGTGTGTTTTAATGTCTCTTTGTGTGTCTTGCGTGGGGCTGGTGAGGGGGGAAAGGGGTGAACCGCTTTTGCTCGCCTCCTCCATGGAGATCCGCCTTTTTCCATGTCACCTTCCTCCCGGCCTAAAACAATGGATTGGTGCGGCCTTTCCTGGAGTCGGGCCCGGAGTTTCAGCAGCGGGCGCAGCGTGGACTATTTTAATCGCAGAGCGGGGCGAACACATGCCGGGATCGCCAGAAGGGAATGCTCCAATTGCTGGCCCGCGGACTGTTACAGCCTGAAGCTACGGTCTGCGGTGCTTCTAGTCGCGGGCGCGGTGTCCGGAGCCTGGGATCCCTCGTTGGAGACCCCCAGAGATGAGTTCCGGCCCACGGCCTACAATATCTTGAAGCCGTGGTCTGCGGTGCTTCTAGTCGCGGCGTGGACTTATCATCCGGAGCGGGATCCCTCGCCGAGGATCACTGGAGAAGAGCTCCGACTGCCGGTCTGCGGCCTACAATATCTTGAAGCCGTGGTCTGCGGTGCTTCTAGTCGCGGCGTGGACTTATCATCCGGAGCGGGATCCCTCGCCGAGGATCACTGGAGAAGAGCTCCGACTGCCGGTCTGCAGCCTACAACATCCTGAAGCCGGTAGGGTCTCCGGTAGGGAAGCACCGATTCAGGACTTACCTTCCAGACGAGAGGGCCTGTACATCTGGCCGCCCGCCCGCCCGCAGCCACGACTGTGGAGGTTTATGGTCCCGACCACGGGGCACAATGGAGGAGGACTGACTGTACTTTGTGCCTTCCACCGCAGTGAAGAATGCTGTGCTGGATGTTTGTGTTAAATTTTATTGTGTATTGTGTGTTCTTTATGAATGTACCGCTGCTGGCAAAATTCATTTCACTGCACTTTATTGTGTATGTGGTGAATAAATCTGATTGATTGATTGATTACAGGTGACTGTGACTGCGGACAGGAGACTGGGGACTGTAGCTGGCTGTGGGGACAATTGGTGGCTGTGGGGACTGTAGCTGGCTGCGGGGACTGCAGGGGGCTGTGGGGACTGTAGCTGGCTGCGGGGACTGCAGGGGGCTGTGGCGACTGTGACTGCTGACTACAGGAGACTGGGGACTACAGGGGTCTGCGGGGACTACAGGTGGCTGCGGGGATTACAGGTGGCTGCTGGCATTACAGGTGGCTGCGGGGACTACAAGTGGCTGCTGACATTACAGGTGGCTGCGGGGACTACAGGTGGCTGCGGGGATTACAGGTGGCTGCGGGGATTACAGGTGGCTGCTGGGATTACAGGTGGCTGCTGGGATTACAGGTGGCTGCAGGGATCACAGGTGGCTGCTGGGATTACAGGTGGCTGCGGGGATTACAGGTGGCTGCTGGGATTACAGGTGGCTGCGGGGACTACAGGTGGCTGCTGGGATTACAGGTGGCTGCGGGGATTACAGGTGGCTGCTGGGATCACAGGTGGCTGCTGGGATTACAGGTGGCTGCAGGGATCACAGGTGGCTGCTGGGATTACAGGTGGCTGCGGGGATTACAGGTGGCTGCTGGGATCACAGGTGGCTGCTGGGATTACAGGTGGCTGCAGGGATCACAGGTGGCTGCTGGGATTACAGGTAGCTGCGGGGATTACAGGTGGCTGCGGGGATTACAGGTGGCTGCGGGGATCACAGGTGGCTGTAGGGATCACAGGTGGCTGCTGGGATTACAGGTGGCTGCGGGGATTACAGGTGGCTGCAGGGATCACAGGTGGCTGCTGGGATTACAGGTGGCTGCTGGGATTACAGGTGGCTGCTGGGACTACAGGTAGCTGCGGGGATTACAGGTGGCTGCGGGGATTACAGGTGGCTGCTGGGATTACAGGTGGCTGTGGGGACTACAGGTGGCTGCTGGGATTACAGGTGGCTGCTGTGACTACAGGTGGCTGCTGGGATTACAGGTGGCTGCTGGGATTACAGGTGGCTGCAGGGATCACAGGTGGCTGCTGGGATTACAGGTGGCTGCGGGGATTACAGGTGGCTGCTGGGATTACAGGTGGCTGCGGGGACTACAGGTGGCTGCGGGGACTACAGGTGGCTGCTGTGACTACAGGTGGCTGCTGGGATTACAGGTGGCTGCGGGGACTACAGGTGGCTGCTGGGATTACAAGTGGCTGCTGGGATTACAGGTGGCTGCTGGGACTACAGGTAGCTGCGGGGATTACAGGTGGCTGCGGGGATTACAGGTGGCTGCTGGGATTACAGGTGGCTGCTGGGATTACAGGTGGCTGCGGGGACTACAGGTGGCTGCGGGGACTACAGGTGGCTGCTGGGATTACAAGTGGCTGCTGGGATTACAGGTGGCTGCTGTGACTACAGGTGGCTGCTGGGATTACAGGTGGCTGCGGGGACTACAGGTGGCTGCGGGGATTACAGGTGGCTGCTGGGATTACAGGTGGCTGCGGGGACTACAGGTGGCTGCTGGGATTACAGGTGGCTGCTGGGATTACAGGTGGCTGTGGGGACTGAGACTGCTGACAGGAGACGGGTCTGCGAGACAGGAGGCTGCGGGAACTGGAGGAGGCTGGGTACTTGGAATAAATGATAATGATCAGTTCTTTATTTGTGTTTTGTGCAGAACCAGTCAAGGAGCACGCTGATGAAGTGTTGGACACTTCTACCTACAAGAATATTCAGCACCATGGTTACACTCCGCTGACCTTTGTAGACCTAGACATGGAGATGGCAAAGTACCGGTTACCCCAACCCTCCTCAGGAAGATTGACTCCTCGCCACTGACTTGCTACTGGCAGCAAGAGTACGGGCTTGATATAAACAGAATAAAATTGCTTCTTTCACTATCTGAATCCAGCTCCACTCATTTCTTCTCTACTATTTTGATGCAAAACAATATGGGTAGAGCTAAAAAATAAGGAAGGTGCAAATACTCATCAGAGATTATCCAATAGAGCTCGTGGGAACGGTGGTCAGCAGGACCTTGGTGGGCCGAATGGCCTGTTTCCATGCTATATCTTTCAATCAATCCTCCTCTTGATGAGTAGGAAGGAACTGCAGATGCTGGAGTAAGTCAGCGGGACAGGCAGCATCTCTGGAGAGAAGGAATGGGTAACGTTTTGGGTCGAGACCCTTCTTCAGAGTAGTCAGGAGCAAGGGAAACTAGAGATATAGACTGTGATGTAGAGAGATATGGAACAAATGAATTAAAGATATGCAAAAAAGTAACGATGATAAAGGAAACAGGCCCTTGTTAACTAGGTGTGAACAGGAACCTGGTGTGACTTGGATGGGTGAGGGATGGAGAGGGAGTGCAGGGGTTATTTGAAGTTAGACAAATCAATATTCATGCCACTGGGTTGTAAGCTGACCAAGTGAAATATAAGGTGCTGTTCCTCCAATTTGCGATTAGCCTCACTCTGACAATGGAGGAGGCCTAGGACAGAAAGGTCATTGTGGGAATGGGAAGAATTAAAGTGTACAGCAACCGGGATATCAGTTAGGTTCGCGCAGACTGAGCGAACGTGTTCAGTGAAACGATCGCCCAATCTACGTTTGATCTCGCCCATGTATGAGTTCGCATCTTGAACAACGGATACAGATGAGATTGGAGTAGGTCAAACTGAACCTCTGCCTAACCTGAAAGTACTCTTAGGGTCCCTGGACAGAGCCAAGGGAGGAGGTTTAGGGACAGGTGTTGCGTCTCCTGCGGTTGCAGGATAAGGTACCTGGAGAGGGGGTGGTTTGAGTGGGAAGGGATAAGTTAACCAGGGAAATGCCGGGCTGCCAACATTGGGTGGGAATTGTGAGTGAGAAATTGTGAGAGACCAAGCCCGAGGGAGCGTAGCGACCGATGGGAGGGAGGGGGATTGCTCCCCCCTCTGATGGTATGGAGCTTTTGCATTTTTCAGCTTGTGCAATCTGGTGCATACTGTAGCAAGTCTTTTAACTTACACTTGAATGCAATATTTATGCTTTAAATTGGACCAGCTATGAATAAGGTTAGGCTAAATTACATTCCTAATAATTCCACAGTAGAGCCTGGCTCTGATCAACAGGTGCAACACATGAATGATCTTAGTGTATTCATGTATGGAAATCAGATTATAATCAAGCACTTGGCCCATGTTGACCAACCTGGGCCTCACTGCACACCTGGTACTACTCCTAGGGCTGCCAACATTGGGTGAGAGTTGGGAGTGAGAAGTTGCGAGAGACCAAGCCCAAGGGAGCGTAGCGACCGGTGGGGGGGAGGAGGGTGTACCCCCCTCCCATTGGTACGGGGCTTTTGCATTTTTCAGCTTGAAATTGTGCAATATGGTGCATACTGTAGCGAGTCTTTTAACTTGCACTTGAATGCAATATATATGCTTTAAATTGGATTAGTTACGAATAAGGTTAGATTTTACTTCGGAGTCACGTGAGTGACTACGTGAAGACCCCGCCAGCACGCATGCGCGACATATCGTCGTACGCATGCGGAAGCGACGGTCGGGAGGAGCGGGGCTCCTCCAGCGTGAGCTTTAAAAAGCTCACGCCAGGTAAGTCTCACCGAAGGAGTGAGTCGACCATTATGGAAGGGAGAAAATCAAAGAGAGCGGCGGCCAAATCAGCGGCTAAGGACAGCAGCCAATGGAGAACCGCCTCTCCAGAGCTACAGGTTCTACCTGCAGCTCCCGACTTTTCGGACTTTGAGACCGTTGGTACGCCACGGTCGGGGAAAACTACCCGGAAGTTGGCCGGGGCCGACTCAGCGGAGTCCGGTCCCGAGGGCACCCCGCTCGCTGGCAGCGACGGAGGTCGCCTTGACCGCATTGAGCGGATGATGGAGCAGCTGCTCCAACGTGACCTGCTAAAGCAGGGGCAGGATCACAGTGGGACCCCTAGTAGGCCCACGGCAAGTTCCTTTCGAGGACTGCCTAATGTATCCCCTTCTATACAGGGGAGCATTGAGGGTCAGAACTGGGCTGACCCAGAAGAAGGGGAGTTGGCTGAAGCACCTGCAGCGTCAGGGGTGTGTGAAGATTATATGGATGTGGTGAGCAAACATGCCATGCCCAACCAGAAGGGCCTACCCATCCACCCCAAGCTGGCTGCCAGCATTGATTATATGGCCACTAACCAACTTCAGGAACAGGCCATCAATGCCACAGCAGACAAATATATGGCGCCAGAAAACTGCAAGTCATTAAATGTACCCGCGGTGAACAACCCGATATGGGGAAACATGAGCCCCTCGAGTAGAGGGCAGGAGATGAAACTTCAGAAGATCCTGAAGCTCCTTACCGCAGGGATTACTGCAGTAGCCAGAACAGCAGTGGGAGTGGATATGCCGCAAGAGCTGCAAGATGCTTTGGCCTTACTGTGCAATACACAGTATGAAATAAATAATTTCAGGAAAAGCATTATAAAGCCGGCGCTTAACCCCAAGTTCGCGGGGTTGTGTAAGCCTGGGAAGACGCAGCCTCCAAGCCTGCTATTTGGGGAAGATCTCCCCAAACAGGTTAAAGATCTTGACGAGGAGGCTAAGGCTTTGGGCCTTATTAAATTACCTGGGTACACTAAGCCTCATCACCCACACAGAACGCACCCCTACGCACCCACCGGGCAGAGTTACCCTAACAGGTCTGCCGGTGGTGAAAGCTCGAAGGCCGGCATACCTGCTCAGCGGTCTTTTTTAGGCCAAGGCCCAGGCCGGCCTCCTTGGAAGATGCGCCACTCCCAGAACACCTACAACCAGCCGAGGAAGCAAGGGCAGAAACCACCACACCGGCAGTAACCATGGAGGTAGGTGGGTCTGGGATCCCCAAGAACACTACTGACCCAAATTCACTTTGCATAGGGGGCAGGTTGCACATGTTCCTCGAGAATTGGCTCACTTTTACCTCTGATCCTTATATACTCAGGAGTATTCAGGGCTACAAAATTGAATTTATTCACGAACTCCCTACCCCGGTACAGCATGCACCTAGTCGGAAATTCGTCCTTTCTCATAGAGATAAGGCAGCAGGGCATGCTGAACTACAGAGGTTGATAGAAAAAGGGGTAATTGAGAAGGCCTTTAAAGAACCTCAGGAGTTCGTGTCTAATATATTCACTAAAAACAAAAAAGATGGCGGTTGCCGCATCATCATAGATTTGACCGACCTGAATACTTCTGTCCAGTATATTCATTTTAAAATGGACACCTTCGACACTGCTATTCAGCTTATAGCCAATGGGTACTACATGGCATGCGTTGACCTCAAAGATGCATACTATTCAGTACCCATACACAAGGATCATAGGAAATACTTAAAATTTATCTGGATGGGACAATTATGGCAATATAAAGCTTTGCCTAATGGGTTATCGTCAGCACCCAGATTGTTTACCAAGATATTGAAACCAGCTTTGGCCTATTTAAGGAAACAGAATCATACTGTTATGGCCTATCTTGATGACATCCTCATAGTGGGGGAGAATTTTGAGATGGCTACCTTGGCAGTCACAGCCACGAAACATATTTTTCAGAAACTGGGGTTTACGATACATCCAGATAAATCAATATTGGAACCCTCTACCACCATGAAATATTTGGGGTTCATTATTGACTCAGTGCAAATGTCTGTCACGTTACCACCAAGCAAGGTGGAAGACCTGATAGAGGCTTGCAGGAGCCTCATTGGCATTAAGGTCCCATCCATTCGGCAGGTGGCCAGGGTGATTGGGAAGATAGTAGCTGCTTTTCCTGCAGCACAATATGGGCCCTTACATTACCAAAACTTACAAAGAGCCAAAATTACGGCGCTCAAAAATCATGCTGGACATTTTGATAGGCCCATGAAAATTCCAGAAAAGGCAAAAGCCGAATTATATTGGTGGATGGGTAATGCCCAAAATTGTTCCAAACCCATAACTATCACCAATCCCTCGATCACCTTACAAACGGATGCCAGTGCCAAAGGGTGGGGAGCTACTAACACTACCTCTAGCTGTGGAGGTAGATGGAGTGCACCAGAGTTAACCCTATTTAAAAACTTAGGGATTAACTATTCAGAAATGCTGGCAGCATTTCACGGCCTTAAGGCATACTGCACTAACATGCACAAAGTTCATGTTAGAATACAGATTGACAACACCACGGTGGTAGCCTATATTAACCACATGGGCGGTGTAAAGTCGATATCGTGTGATGAATTGGCCAACAATATCTGGTACTGGTGTCTGCAAAGAGAAATTTGGATCTCTGCAACTTACCTTCCAGGTAAACTAAACACAGTGGCAGACACCAGGTCACGGAAATTCAACGACAACATAGAATGGATGTTGGATCGGAATGTGTTCACAGATATTGTAGAACGTTATGGGACACCAGATATCGACCTTTTCGCGTCCAGGCTAAATCACCAACTACCAACGTATGTTGCTTGGGAGCCAGACCCGGGGGCAGTAGCGATGGATGCTTTCTCGCTACACTGGGGGGATTTATTTTGCTACGCTTTCCCCCCTTTCTGCCTCATCAGTCGGGTCTTGCAAAAAATCAAGCAAGACTCCGCATCGGGTATCTTGGTAGTGCCCGACTGGCCTACTCAACCATGGTTCCCTCTCGTACAGAAGATGGCCACAGAACCCTGTATCAGGGTGAATAAAAGACCAAGCCTGCTTGTTCATCCTGTTACAGGAGAATGTCATCCATGTCATGACCGCATGGATTTGTTAATTTGCAGATTTTAAAACGGCCACTTCATGGATTCGGACTCTCCAACAGGACCATTGATACCATCACGGGAGCCTGCAGAGAGTCCACAAGGAAGCAGTACCTGACCTACATCAGGAAATGGGAAGGATTCTGCGTGACTACTAAAACAACATACGAAACCGCCACCATCACGGAAGTGCTGGAGTTTCTGGCTACCCTTCATTACGATGAGGGTCTAAGCTACAGCGCCATTAACTGTGCCAGGAGTGCCCTATCGTCTTACTTGGGCAAGGGGAGTGACCAATTGGGAATTGGGTCACATCCCCTAGTATCCAAATTTATGAGGGGAATATTTAATTCTAATCCCCCCAGGCCCAGATATAGCCATACCTGGGACATCAGCACGGTATTGACGATGCTGCGAGGATGGACACCGAACACGGGACTCCCTTTGGCCAAATTAACCTACAAAATGGTCATGATAATGGCACTGATCACGGCGCAACGGGTCCAGTCCCTGCACAAACTCAGTCTGGATGCCATGGCAATTACCAGTGGGAAAATCACATTCCAGGTGCAGGGACTATTGAAGCAAGATCGACCCGGAGTGTCTGGACATACTTTGGAGTTCCTGGCTTACCCAGCGGACACCCGTCTTTGTATCGTTACATTGATTCTGCGATAAATTTCAGTCACTAAAGATCTAAGGGGCACGGAAACAGCTTTGCTTGTCAGTCACAAGAAGCCTCATCACAGGGTCACGGTGCAAACCATTTCCAGATGGTTAAGGGTGGTACTGGATGCGGCGGGGGTGGATACTAATGTGTACAAATCTCACTCCACCAGGGCAGCATCCACCTCGGCGGCTAGAGGTACCACTGGATCACATCCTGGCTACAGCGGGTTGGAACAATGAGAAAACCTTCCACCGCTTTTATAACAAACCCGTGACCTCCCCTGACAATTATGCAGGGAGGATTTTAAGTGCTGCCAGATAAATAACCCTTATGGGACACAATATTGTGTTTGGTATGAATAAATACCTGTTTTGTTTTTCAGCCAGTGTCTTGTCTGAATCACGTCCATCCTCTTATCCCAGCTTTAGCGGTGTGTGAGCATGGAGCTTCCAGGGCATGAAATCACAGAGCTTTGAAATCTTCACGTAGTCACTCACGTGACTCCGAAGTAAAATAGTAAGATTAAACGAGAACTTACCAGTTTGAAGTTTGATCTTTATTTTATGAGGTGTCACGATGAGGGATTACGTGCCCTCCGCTCCCGACCCTCTATTATAAAGATCACCTGGTATGAAAGTTCTCTTTTTTCTCTTACTATGTCAGTCATTGTGACTGTTTGTTCTGTGATTTCACACCACTGCTTTGAAGAATGTCGCGCATGCATGCTGGCGGGGTCTTCACGTAATCCCTCATCGTGACACCTCATAAAATAAAGATCAAACTTCAAACTGGTAAGTTCTCATTTAGTCTTACTACTAAATTACATTCCTAATTACATTCCACAGTAGAGCCAGGCTCTGATCAACACGTGCAGCACATGAATGATCTTAGTGTATTCATGTATGGAAATCAGATTATAATCAAACACTTGGCCCATGTTGACCAACCTGGGTCTCACTGCACACCGGGTACTACTCCTGACCCTGACTCCAGTTGCGTACCTTCTCTCATTCCTGACCCTGAGTCCAACCTTACACCTGCCCCCGCCCCCCCCCCCCCCCCCCCTCTTATTCTACCATGATCATAGCTGCTTACCTGCTTAGGTTCCCAGTGCTGAACACACCCCTGACAATATATCTGGCCCACACATAAAGCCCCATATCTGACCCCCTGGACTTAACCTATTACGTTCAAGTCCACAGGTGCTTATCTAATGCAGTAATCTTTTATGGGGCACTTCACAGACCAAATTTTGTATAACAAAATGTGTTACATCAATTGGCTTCCTTGTTATCTAACATGCTAGTTACTTTGTCAAAGAAGTCATCAATTGGTTGAACACAATTTATCATCCATAAAATTATACTCACCCAGCTGTTTAAGTATTCTGTTACCATTTCTTTCATTTTCCTAACAAACTGTCCTGAAATCATTTACACATCCAATATTTTCAGTATTTTGCTGTCTTCTTCTCAGCTGGGACTTTTCCGAAATGCAGTCCAATAACTATATATTTAAGCAATAATATTCTATTTAATGTGATCTTGAGAGTACATAATAATTTCTGTGGTATTCATAACACAACAATGATAAAAAGATGTTTGTTTAGATTGCACCTACCAACATGCATACATTATTTTACTTCGGAGTCGCGTGAGTGACTACGTGAAGAAGCCCCGCCAGGCGCATGCTCGGCATTACGTCGACGCATGTCGGTAGGAACGGGCTGCAGATCGCAGCTCCACTAGTGGTGAGTAATAGGCTCGCAGGTAAGTGGGTTGAAATAACTTCCTGGGTAGAAACTCCGTGACGCTGGCTGGAAAAGCCAGGAGGAGTTTGGGAAGTTTTTAAAAATGGACGGTGAAAAAAATCGGCACGGGGAAAGCGCACGTCCCGGGTGGAAACACAATTAAGATCAGGACCACAGATTAGTACGGAGCCGGTTCTGATACCAGAAGCCATTGACCCTGCCGTAGTTCAGCCTTTAGACGCTCCACAGCCACAGGCCACTGAGGGTACGCCAGTGGAAAGGAAACATAAAAGGAAGTCTGCTAGGCCTGTAATATCAGATGAATCTGATGAAGAAGAGGCAGGGCCAGGCAAACGAGCCTGTGGCTTAGGGTGGACCAAATGGAGAAAATGCTTCAAACAATTATTAAGCAAGGGTCAAAAGACCCAGAATATTGCCAGGCAGCCCCTGAGGGGGTTCCATATCATGAATATGGTGCCTTTACAACATGGGAATGTGAACATTGCAGAGCCTTGTTTAGGTCTGGAAGAAGTCTCCTTTGAGCAAGTCTCAGGAGTGCCAGGGCGGCAGGAGACTGACCCTGAAGGTGGTGTTTCTGGGCTTGAATACCCACCACAACACAAAAGTCAAACTACAGGTGTACCAGATGTAGCACAATACTTTGCTATACCTGAGGGAAGCGGTGAGGTCATGGAAGAAAACCTGGCAGCCAACATTAATTAATTGGTTTCTCACTAGCTTCAGGAGACTGTCATGATTGAGACAGCAGACCTCTATAAAACACCTGTGAATTGTGCATCACTGAGGGTGCCGACGGTGAATCCAGCTATTTGCACACCCATGACTTCAACAATGCGAGGACAGGATATATGATTCCAGAGAGTCCTCAAGCTCATTGCAGCTGGCATTACTGCTTTTGGGAGGCAGTTGGAAGGGCATGCTATGTCCAAAATCCAAAAAGACTTGTTGGCATTGTTTTGTAACCCTTATTTTGAGATTAATTGTATGAGAAAAATCGCCATTCGGCCCATCCTGCACCCAAGATTTGCTGGTTTGTGTAAATCAAGCAATGTTCAAGCTCCAGATTATTTATTCGGAGAAAACCTGCCTAAACAAATTAAAGATATCGATGAGGAGGCAAAGACTATCAGCCTAATAAAACTGTTTATATTTGGTCAAAGGAGACAATCTGGCTGATGAGAAGGGGGTTTGATTCAGGAGCAGGAACAAGCAGAGGCAGGGGTATGGTGAGAAGGTATTATCACCCATCACAGCCCAATGTTAATCCACATATTGGGAGAAGGAGACCGTCACGGTCATTTGCTGAGGTACAAAAACTTTATTCTATCACAGAGGAAACTGTTGTAGAACCTCCGGTTGGTGGTAGATTGCAATTGTTTTATGATGAATGGTACTATATAACATCTGATCGGTTTATATTAGATACTGTGTCAGGTGCTATTATAGAATTTATGGAAGGAGTTGATCCACCTGTACAGGATAAATCTAATAGGGTTTTGGTGTTTTCTGCACCTGAAAATTCTCAGAATAGAATAGAATAGTAAGATTAAACGAGAACTTACCAGTTCGAAGGTTGATCTTTATTTTATGAGGAGTTGCGATGAGGGATTTCGTGAAGACCCCGCCAACACGCATGCGCGGCATCCTTCAAAGCAGCGGTGTGGAATCACAGACTCGACGAAAAGTAAGGATATTAAGATTAAACTGCGAACTAACCAGCTGAACATAATGATCGAGGGTTGGGAGCGGAGGGCACGAAATCCCTCATCGCAACTCCTCATAAAATAAAGATCAACCTTCGAACTGGTAAGTTCTCGTTTAATCTTACTATTTTACTTCGGAGTCACGTGAGTGACTTCGTGAAGACTTCAAAGTTCTGTGATTACACGCCCTGGACAACGCCCATGCTACCACACTGCCGCAATCCTGATGGAGGAAGTTTGTTAAAGCAATCCAGACTGGACGATCTGAAAATAATTAACATTTATTAAACACAAATCATAAACAAACCCCCTGACTGGGGACAAATGATATTAGGGAGCAGCCCTGAGTACTGCATCCGCATATGTTGCAGGTCCGGCCAATGGCTTATGGTAGAACCGTTGAAAGGTTGACTCACTGGCCCATCCTGCCGTAGCGAGGACGTGATCCATGGGCACCTCCATGGCCCTCGCTGTTGATGTGGATGCAGCCCTGGTGGAATGAGAGTTAAACAAGTTAGTGTCAATACCCGCTGCATCCAACACTTCCCTGAGCCACCTGGAGATCGTCTGCACTGTCACCCGGCGATGTGGTTTTTTGTGGCTTATAAGCAGTCCTTGTTCCGAATTCCTGATCGACCGGGTCAACTCAATGTAGCAACGGAGATGGGTGACTGTGCAGAGTGTGGCATCAGAGGGGTACGCCTGGAATTCCAACTGCAGCCCCAAAGATCCGGGTCGATGCTGCTTCAGCAGGTCTGCAACGTAAAACGTTATTTTCCCAGGGGTAGAGAGCATATTGTCAATGCGCAACTTTTGAAGCGCCTGTACCCGCTGAGCAGACGTGAGCGCCATCAACATGACCACCTTCAGGGTGAGCTGGTGAAGAGGTAACCCCGCCATGGGGGACCATGATCTTAACAGGGACAGGATCACTCCTGCATCCCAGACAACGTTATATCTGGGCCGTGGAGGGTTTGTGTTAAATACACCCCTCATAAACTTCGACACCAGATTGTTGGTCCCCACTCCTACCGGAAGGTACGAGGACAGCGCACTCCTGGCGCTATTGATGGTACTATAGCTGAGCCCTTCATCATAGTGGAGGCCCGCCAGGAATTCCAGGACGTCAGGTATTGTGGCAGAATCATAGGTAACACTCTTCCTTAAACAGAATAGTTCCCATTTCCTGATCTGGGTCAGGTACTGCCGCCTTGTAGATGCTCTGCATGATGCAGCGATTAAATCCATGGTCCTCGGTGAGATCCCCGTGTTCAGCAAAGGCCTTTTCAGAACCTGCAGACCAACAGGTTTAAATAGGCGTGGCACGGATGCGGCTCGCCAGTGACGGGATTAGTAACCAATTGTGGGTTGTTTCCTATTCGCACCCACGGGTGCTTCAGCATCTGAGAGACCACCGGGTACCACGGTTGTGTCGGCCAGTCGGGTATTACCAGAATGCCTGATGCAGAGTCTAATTTAATCTTCTGTAATACCCGACTGATGAGGCAGAATGGGGGAAAAGCGTAGCAACACCATTTCCCCCAGTGGAGCGAAAAAGCATCCAAAGCCACTGCCCCAGGATCTGGTTCCCACGATACATATGTTGGTATCTGATGGTTCAGTCTAGACGCAAATAGGTCAATATCTGGCATACCGAATTTTGTCACAATTTCAGCAAACACAAGGGGATTCAGCATCCACTCAATGTTATCATTAAAAACTCGTGACCTGGTGTCCGCCACCGTATTGAGTATCCCCGGAAGGTACGTTGCTGATATCCAAATACCCCTTTTGATGCACCAGAGCCAAATTGTATTTGCCAAATCATTACAAGATACTGACCTGATACCACCCATATGATTTATATAGGCTACCACCGTGGTGTTATCGATTTGAAGGCGGACATGTGCATGACGCAAATTACTGCAATATGCCCGCAGTCCATGAAAGACCCCCAGCATTTCCAAATAATTAATGCCTTGCACTTGGAGAAGCGTGAACTCATGAGCGTCCCATCTGCCACCACAGCTGGTTATAGTGTCAGTTGCCCCCCAGCCTTGTGCACTCGCATCAGTTTGCAACAGAACCGTGGGATTCGGGAGAATGATGGGTTTGGAACTTACTCCAATATTATGAACCCACCATTCCAGCTCAGTTTGCTCCCCTATGCCTAAGCGCATAGGTCTGTCAAAATGTCCGGTATTCAATTTTAACGCCAGAATTTTACTTTTTTGTAAGTTTTGGTAATGCAACGGACCATAATTTACGGCCGGGAATGTGGCAACCAGCTTGCCAATTACCTTAGCAACCTGCCGAATGGTTGGCCTGTTGTTGTCAAGTAAACTGATGCATGCTTGTTGAACGTCCACCACTTTGTCAACTGGGACCGTGATTTTCATCTGGTTAGTGTCTATAGTGAACCCCAAATAGTCCATGACCTGCGAAGGGTTGAGCTTGGATTTGTCTGGATGGATTACAAACCCCATTCTTTGAAACAAAGATATAGCGGCCGAGACTGCCAACTGGGCGTGCTCTAGGGTTTTCCCTGCTATGAAAATGTCATCTAAATATGCCATTATAATATGGTTTTGTTTCCTGAGATGTGCCAATAAAGGTTTGACAATTTTAGTAAATAGTCTCGGCGCTGTTGTAATCCCATTAGGCAAAGCCATATATTGCCATAATTGACCTTCCCAGACAAATTTCAAGAACCTCCGATGTTGTTTAGCAATAGGGACTGTATAGTACGCATCCTTCAGGTCAATGCAAGCCATAAAGTACCCATGACTAACCAACTGCTTGGCCGTCTCAAACGTCTCCATCTTAAAATGGGTATATTGTACGAAAGCATTCAACTGGGTTAAGTCGATGATAATCCGACAGCCTCCATCCTTCTTAACCCTAGTAAAGATGTTGGAAACAAACTCCAATGGCTCGTGCGTCGTTTTTTGTATCACCCCTTTCTTTTCTAATCGTAGTATTTCAACATGAGCCCGCTCCTTCTCTGACTGAGAGAGTGCAAATCTGCGACTAGGCTCATGTTGCGAAGGGGGATCTCTGCCATTAATAAACTCTATCTCATAACCCTGAATGCTTTGTAAAATAAAAGGATCCGTAGTTAGGGTATCCCAAGCAGACCGGAAACCCCGAAGCCGTCCCCCCACCGGTGAGGTTACTAATGCTACGTTGTGGACGGACCCAAGCCCCCTTACCTCCAAGGTTAGCGCCGGGGTCTGGACTGTGGTGTCTTTGCTCCTCGTGTGGCGCGGCCCTGTTGCCGCATCTTCCAAGCTGGCTTGGGCTGGCCTTGGAATAAAAAAGGCCTCTGCTGTTGGGCCCCCGCCAAGGAATATGTTTGTGAATATGTTCTGGGGCCTTGGTCCACCGATGTGTGGGGCCTGAACGAGGAACGTGGCTGCTGCCTGGTGTAACCGGGAGTTTTGGATGAATAAGACTGTCTCATCATCCCCACAGTCTTGGCTTCCTCGTCCAGTTCCTTTACGCGTTTAGGCAGGTCTTCCCCAAACAACTGCCTTGGTGGTGGTGGTGGTGCGGTGGAGGTGCTGCATAATCCCGCAAATTTGGGATTCAAATTTGGCTGGATGGAGCTCTTCCTAAAACAGTTTATCTCAAACTGTGTGGTGCACAGAAGCGCTAGCGCATCCTGCTGCTCCTCGGACACATTCGTGGCATCCAGCGACCGAGCAAAAGCCGTGATACCTGCTGTCAGCAGCTTTAAGATTTTCTGGAGCTTGCCCTCCTTGACCCTTGTGTTCGCCGACATGTTCCCCCATATTGCTGCATTCACTTTCGGTACGTTGAGGGAGTTACAGTTTGCTGGTGCCTTATACTTCCCCACTGTTTCCGAGAGCACGGTATCCTGGAGCTGGTGCGTAGTCAGGAAATCGATTGACGCCGCTATTTTGGGATGTAGTGGTCCTCCTGCCGCCGCAGGTGACCCAAATTTCGACACCGCCTCCAACATTTCCTGTGGGTTCTGGACCTCTTCTCCCTCCTCAGGCTCACCCATACTTCCTTGCTGGCTCTCAAGCGACGGGGAGATAGAAGGTGGCGGCTGCATGTAGCTCCCAGACCTCTGGGATTCCCGTTCCTGACGCTCCAGGTCCCGTTGATATAGCACCTCCACCATATGCTCCAACCGGCCGATACGACCGTCACTGCTGTACGCGGGCCACTGGTCGTCTTCCCCAGCCTCTCCAGAGGAACCGGGGCTTCCAGCAGTTGTCAACACCCCCACGGAATGTACTGCCGGGAAGTCGCCAGCTCCCACTCCAGCGGGGCTGTGCGACTCCCACACGGACACACCGCTGGTCCGCCGTCGTTTGGACAGCAGCGGCCCCTCTGTCTGATGGGAGGGAAGAGGGCTAGAGTCAGTACTTGCACGAGAAACTGGACTCTCTGATGTCCGTGCGGGCTTACCACCACAGCGTTCCACATATAAACGGGACTGTGGCGGCGCATGGTCTGCTTTACCCGCCTCAGCAGGGGCGCTGGACCGTACTTTGCTGCCACCGGCCCGCACTACGGCAGCCTGTTCCGGTGGTGTGCCGGTACATCCTGCCCCCACAGGGATCCTCGGCACGCCAGCATTGCCACTGGTCTGCTTCCTTGCAGGTTTCCCCAGTGGCTTGTCCCTGCCTGCCGTACCGACAAGGCTGGACTTTAGCGAGGCTTCCCCCCTGTTCTGCCCGCGAGGGACCTTTAAATGGGGGGATGCACTCGTGGACACGCTTGCTCCAAGAGCCCCACGTGCCTTACCTCCAGCCCTGGTCTTGGGCACTGGAGTTCTGGAGTCAGGGTCCCCCAGCCCCTGCTCCTGCGCGGACACCCTCTTCTTAGCCAGAGGGGTTGTGCCGGGTTTGGTCAGCTGCTCAGAGCTCCCCGACTGCCGCGACTTCTTCCTCGGTGGTGTCTCAGCTGCTCCCGATGTAGCGGGCAGCTCCGAGGACTTCACTCGCTGAACGCGACTCCCACTTCTTCCTCCTTCCATGGTTCTGAAAAAACACACAGACCACACAAAACGGTAAACCAGCTCAAGGTTAACTTACCTGCAGCTGCTTACCTTTTTGAAGGAGCCGGTTGAGGGAGCGCACTCCCCCCCCCAGCTGCCGTGAGCAAATGCGCGCGACGATATGCCGCGCATGCGTGTTGGCGGGGTCTTCACGAAGTCACTCACGTGACTCCGAAGTAAAATAGAATGCTATTTATTGTCATTCAAACAAGTTTGAACGAAATTGAATTTTCCAGTTTTTTGTTTTACATTACAAAACAACCCAAGACCCACACTTAACACAGTTTACACAAACATCCATCACAGTGAGTCTCTAACACCTCCTCACTGTAATGGAAGGCAAAGTCTTATCTCTTCCCCATGTTCTTCACCCGCGGTCCAGCAGTCCAACTGCAGCGTCTGGGCGAACTGGGGCTCCGATGTTAAAGCCCCCGGCGGACGATGGTAAGTCCTGTGGCCATTAAGCCACGCGGGGTGATGTTTGGCCCCGGCTCCTTGTCCTGTAAACCCCGCGGTTCAAGCAGTCCAACCCGCGGTCCAGCAGTCCAACTGCAGCATCTAGGCGAACTGGGGCTCCGATGATAGAGCCCCCGGCGGACGATGGTAAGTTCCATGGCTGCTAACCCGCGCGGGGCGATGTTAGGCCCCGCTCCATGTCCTTTAAACCCCGCGATTCCAGCAGGGGAAGTTGCTGTTGCGGGAGCTCCGAAAAGCCGTGTCCCACCGGGGACCTGGAGCTCCCAATGTTCCCGTCCACCGGGCCTACAGCCGGAGCTTCCTAAGTTCCAAAGTCGGGTCACAGCTGAGCGCCACCACAGCTCTCCCCGCTCCAAAGACGGCCAGCTCCGCGATGTCAGGTCCGCAGGCTCCGTGACTGGAGCCCTCAGGTTGGTCCTGGTTGGAGGCCGCCGCTGGCTCCACGATGTTAGGCCCAACGACACCGGAGACCCGACAGGGAAAAAGTAGGGTCCCCGTACAGGGAAGAGACTAACGGTTTCCCCCCACATCCCCTCCCTCCACCCCCCCCCCCCACATATACACAGCTAAAAAATATTAAAAACTAAGCTCAAGACCTACATTTAACAAGACAAAAATGTAAAAAAAAGACGGACAACTGTAGACGAGCCGCTGCCGTTAGGCGCCGCCACTCCCACCCAGGTAAAAGAAGAAGTAAAACATTTACTTAAAAAAGGGGTAATTGAAAGTACGGAGAATCATCCGCAACAATTTGTGTCAAATATTTTCCCCAGGGCAAAGAAAGATGGGGGTTGTAGAGTCATTCTGGATCTCACAAAATTGAATTCATATGTCCAGTATAGACATTTCAAAATGGACACCTTCAACACTGCAAAGCAGTTGTTGTCCATAGGGTGTTACATGACTACTACAAAAGATGCGTATTATTCAGTGCCAATTCATCACCATTATCGTAGGTACTTGAAGTTTAATTGGATGGGTCAGCTGTGGCAATATAAAGCATTACCTAATGGTATCAGTTCAGCTCCCAGGCTGTTCACAAAATTATTGAAACCAGCACTTGCATTGTTAAGGGCTCAAAATCACATTGTCATGGCTTATCTTGATGATATTTTAATTGTTAATGCCACTCAGGAATCAGCTGAAGATTCAGTTTCAGCAACTATAAGCCTGTTGGAAAGGCTAGGGTTTCTGATCCATCCAACAAAATCTAAGCTACAGCCGTTGCAAACAATTGAGTATTTGGGATTTGTCATTGATTCAGTTGCTATGTCAGTAACTTTACCAACAGATAAATTTGTGGATATCACAAATGCGTGTAGTTGCCTTGCTGACAAACCTTATCCCTCCATCCAAGAAGTAGCTAGGGTTATTGGTAAGATGGTAGCAGCATTTCCCGCTGTTGAGTTTGGTCCTTTACATTATCAAAATCTTCAAAGGGCAAAAGCACAAACACTAAAAGAACCTGCAGGTCATTTTGACAGACCCATGCAGTCGCCAATTGAAGCGTTGGCTGAATTACAGTGGTGGATTGGGAATGTTGCACAAGCTACTAAAAACATTGTTATTCAGCAACCTACAGTGGTATTGCAAAGTGATGTTAGTGCTCTCGGATGGGGGGCTACGGACAATAACACCAGCTGTGGTGGTAGATGGACTATCCAAGAGGATTTAATTCTCCAAACATATGGTATTAATTATTTGGAGTTATTGGGGGCATTTTTTGGATTAAAAGCTTATTTTTCTACAATGGAGAACTTGCATGTTCAGTTACAAGTAGAGAATACCACAGCTGTAGCATATATCAATCACATGGGTGGAATAAGATCAGTATCATGTAATCATCTGGTCAACCTGATGTGGAATTGGTGCGTATCTAGGAATATCTAGCTTTCAGCTATCTATTTCCCAGGGAAAGACAATGTTGTGGCAGACAACAGATCACGGGAGTTTAAAGACAATACGGAATGGATGTTAAATCCACAAATTTTCCCTAGAATTGTCAGTCGGTATGGTGTACCAGACATTGATCTGTTTGCGTCCAGATTAAATCACCAATTGCCTAAATATGTGTCATGGGAGCCTGATCGAGGAGCTGTAGCGTTGGATGCATTCTCGCTACAAAGGGGAAATATGTTTTTCTATGCTTTTCCCCCATTTTGCCTGATTAGGCAATGTCTCAGTAAAATAGAGCAAGACTCTGCCACAGGTGTTATGGTGGTTCCAAACTGGCCTACACAGCCATGGTCCCCATTGATGCTTAGAATGATAATTGAACCATTTATGACGATTCCCAGCTCCAGGGATTTGTTGGTACAACCAGTGACAGAACAAATTCATCCATTGCATGATCATATGAATTTGTTAATCTGCAGGTTCTGACCAGACCATTACAAGGGCTTGGACTGTCGGATAGGACCATGGATGTCATAATGTCAGCTTGGAGAGATAGCACTAAGAAACAATATATGTCTCACATAAAGAAATGGGAAGCTTTTTGTATTCAGTCAGATATATCTTATCATACTGCAAACATATCGGATGTATTGGAGTTCCTTGCTATGTTGCATTTTGATCAGCACCTTAGTTATAGTGCCATTAATAGTGCTCGTAGTGCTTTGTCTTCCTATTTACGACAATTTTCAGAACATCTATCTATTGGGTCTCATCCATTAATATCCCGATTTATGAGAGGGATTTTTAATAAAAATCCTCCCAAACCCAGATATACAGAAATTTGGGATGTTAGTATTGTTCTCACATTGCTCCGGCAATGGGCTCCAATTACGTCACTGTCTTTTCAGAAATTAACATTTAAAGTAGTATTGCTTATGGCAATAGTGTCAGCACAAAGAGTACAAACATTGCAAATGTTACGTTTAGATTGTATGCACTTGTCTGCAGATAACATTACTTTTTATGTTTATGATCTAATCAAACAAAGCAGACCGGGGAAGTCTGGAACCAAGGTAATCTTTAGAGCATATCCTGTCGAGCAAACATTGTGTGTGGTTAAGCATCTGACTCAATATATTGAAGTAACCAAGAGTCTCCGAGGTTGTGAGACAACAATACTTATTGCCCATAAGAAACCATACAAAAAAGTGTCAGTACAAACTATTTCTAGATGGTTAAAACAGGTTTTGGATTTAGCTGGAGTAGACACTGATGTGTTTAAATCTCACTCCACCAGGGCAGTGTGCACGTCCGCGGCGATGGCACAGGACGTGCCGCTCAACCAAATTTTAGAGGCCGCAGGATGGTGTAAAGAAGAAACTTTTTCCAAGTTTTACAATAAACCTATTATCACGGTGCCAGAGTTTGGACATGCAGTGTTGGGTTCTGTTTGATTATTTGCTTTCTTTTATGTAATGATTCATATCTTTTGTTGTAATTTCCCTTATGATAGAAGGGTACTACTTTTCTTTATTTTATTATTATTATTAAAATACTTATTGCATTATTGAAGCAATGTTTAATAATATTATTTACTCACTACTGTGTCAACTGAAGCAGTGTGTCGTATGGAATGAACCTACGGCATGAAAATCACAGAGCTTCAAAATCTTCACGTAGTCACTCACGTGACTCCGAAGTAAAATAGTAAGATTAAACGAGAACTTACCTGTTCGAAGTTTGATCTTTATTTTATGCGGAGTTACGATGAGGGATTACGTGCCCTCTGCTCCCGACCCTCATAATCTACATGATCATCTGGTAGTTCTAGTCTTGTGTGAGCCTTACTATCTTACTTCAGCTATTGGTTCTGTGTTTTTCACGCCGCTGCTATGAAGTATGCCGAGCATGCGCCTGGCGGGGCTTCTTCACATAATCCATCATCGTAACTCCTCATAAAATAAAGAGCAAACTTCGAACAGGTAAGTGCTTGTTTAATCTTACTATTATACTACAGTTAATATGCACAGAGGGCAATTTTTTGTTCCAATGCTCCCCAGTCCCAATTACTTTTACATTGAAGTGATTGAAATCCAAGTGAAGTTTAAATGGCATCAGAAAAATAAAAAAAATCCAGAATGGATATTCTTTACTTGGTTGGTTGGAGTCAGTATCAGTACAATTACTATATTAAACTTTGAATCTTCAGGTGGCCTGGTTCAAGCTGAAACTAAAGGCAAATAATAACCTCCTCACACATTCCCCTACAAGTATCCCTGTCACTCCTTTAAAATATGCCCTTATTTGAACAAGCTCTTAAACATCACATCTGAATCAGTTTCCATCTGATTACACTCCTTGAGATGTTCATCTACGTGTTCATAGAAACATAGAAAATAGGTGCAGGAGGAGGACATTCAGTCCTACGACCCAGCACCACCATTCATTGTGATCATAGCTGATCGTCCCCAATCAATAACCCATGCCTGCCTTCTCCCCATATCCCCTGATTCCACTAGCCCCTAGATCTCTAACTAACTCTCTCTTAAATCCATCCAGTGATTTGGCCTCCACTGCCCTCTGTGGCAAGGAATTCCACAAATTCACAACTCTCTGGGTGAAAACGTTTTTTCTCACCTCAGTCTTAAATGGCCTCCTCTTTATTCTAAGACCGTGGCCCTTGGTTCTGGACTCGCCCAACATTGGGAACATTTTACCTGCATCTAGCTTGTCCAGTCCTTCTATAATTTTATATGTTTCTATAAGATGCCCCCTCATCCTTCTAAACTCCACTGAATACAAGACTAGTCTTTTCAATCTTTCCTTATATAAGTCTTGCCATCCCAGGGATCAATTTGGTGAACCTACGCTGCACTGCCTTAATAGCTAGGATGTCCTTCCTCAAATTAGGAGACCAAAACTGTATGCAATACTCCAGATGTGATCTTACCAGAGCCCTATACAACTGCAGAAGAACCTCTCTACTCCTATACTGAAATCCTCTTGTTATGAAGGCCAACATTCCGTTAGCTTTCTTCACTGCCTGCTGTACCTGCACGCCAACTTTCAGTGAACAGTGCACAAGGACACCCAGGTCTCCCTGTACCTCGCTCTTACCTAACCTAACCCCATTAGGATAATAATCTGCCCCCCTGTTTTTGCCACCAAAGTGGATAATCTCACAATTAATTAATTAAATTAATAAAACAACGAGATTGGGGACATTTCTATTCAACCTGCCAAAGGAATTTGGGGGGTTTAGAAATAGTCAGTGAGGTAAAAACAAACATAATAGTAGAGTGGCAAATCACAATAGTGCTACCTTCACAATATTTAACCGAAGGAAATAATGGGTTATCGTGGCTGTATGTTGGGACAGACAGCCTGACACCTTGCATGTCATTTCAATATTGCACTTATCGTATCCCCCCCTGGATATTCCGGATTAATAAATTAAGATCCTGTCAACTAATTACAAATCAGGCTAATTACAAATCAATAACATTAGCCAACTCCGAAACGCTGAGCATTGGGATCCAGACATCAAAAACAACTGGCCTCAGTTCCCCGCTCACATCTGGCAGTGCTCTCCGTCTGAACCAAGGGCCGCGGGGCATTTTTGAAAGTGGGGGGGGGGCTGAGCGATCACTGATCACTGGCCTTGGGGGTACCCAGCAAGGTAGTGGAGCGACCCAGTGGGGGGAGGGTGTGGGAGGGGGATGCTGTTCGAAATTTGTGAGAGTGCTCAATTTGTGCTCAATGCGTGAGAGTTGGAAGCTCTGGAAAATGTGACTCGTGGTGGGCTCTTGTTGGAGGTGGCTAAAATGTCGGAGGATTATGTGTTGTTTGCAATGGCTGATGGAAGGTAAGGACAAGGAGGACTCTGTCCCTGTTGCGACTAGGGGGAGGCGGAGCAAGAGCAGAGCTGCATGATACCCAGGAGACCCGTGTGAGGGACTCTGTCCCTGTTGTGACTAGGGGGATTGGAATATTTTACTGTCACGTGATGAGGCACAATAAAATTATTTGCTTGCATACCCAATGTATACAAATAGCGGCCACCTGCGGCCCTTACAAAGTTACAAAAACTTTGTTACAAAGGAAGATGTGGTTCGTGGTGGAATCCCGTTGGAGGTGGCAAAAATGTAGGAAGATTGTGCTGTATGTGATGGCTGATGAAAGCTAAGGATCAGGGAGACTGTTCCAGTTGCGACTGGAGGGTGCAAGAGCAGAGCTGCAGGATACCGAGACCCGTGTGAGGGCCTCATCTATGATGGAAGGGGGTACCACCATTCACTAAAGAATGAATACATCTCGGATGTCCTGGTTATGGAACACCTCCTCTTGGACGCAGATGTGGCACAGACGTAGGAATTGGGATTGAGTCTTTGCAGGAGGCAGATAGATGTTGGAGTCAGTAGGTTTATAATAAATGTCTGTTGATAATCTATCTCCGGTGATGGGCTGCGTCGCTGGACACTGTATGGGAGGCGATGGTGAGCCAGACCAGTGGATGTGTGGGGACAGGGCAGTCTGGACACTGGACCAGACCGGTGGGTGTGTGGGGACTGGGCCAGGCCGGGGTGTGGGGCCGGGCCGGGGTGTGTGGGGACTGGGCTGGGGTGTGTGGGGACTGGGCCAGGCCGGGGTGTGGGGCCAGGCCGGGGTGTGGGGACTGGGCCGGGGTGTGTGGGGACTGGGCCCGTGGGGACTGGGCCGGGCTGGGGTGTGGGGCCAGGCCGGGGTGTGTGGGGACTGGGCCAGGCCGGGGTGTGTGGGGCCGGGGTGTGGGGCCAGGCCGGGGTGTGTGGGGACTGGGCCAGGCCGGGGTGTGTGGGGACTGGGCCAGGCCGGGATGTGTGGGGCCGGGGTGTGGGGCCAGGCCGGGGTGTGTGGGGACTGGGCCTGGCCGGGGTGTGGGGACTGGGCCGGGGTGTGGGGCCAGGCCGGGGTGTGTGGGGACTGGGCCAGGCCGGGGTGTGTGGGGACTGGGCCAGGCCGGGGTGTGAGGACTGGACCGGGGTGTGGGGACTGGGCCAGGCCGGGGTGTGGGGCCGGGGTGTGTGGGGACTGGGCCGGGGTGTGGGGACTGGGCCGGGGTGTGTGGGGACTGGGCCGGGGTGTGGGGACTGGGCCGGGGTGTGTGGGGACTGGGCCAGGCCGGGGTGTGTGGGGACTGGGCCGGGGTGTGTGGGGCCGGGGTGTGTGGGGACTGGGCTGGGGTGTGTGGGGCCGGGGTGTGTGGGGCCGGGGTGTGGGGACTGGGCCGGGGTGTGTGGGGACTGGGCCGGGGTGTGTGGGGCCGGGGTGTGTGGGGACTGGGCTGGGGTGTGTGGGGCCGGGGTGTGTGGGGCCGGGGTGTGGGGACTGGGCCGGGGTGTGTGGGGACTGGGCCAGGCCGGGGTGTGTGGGGACTGGGCCGGGGTGTGTGGGGACTGGGCTGGGGTGTGTGGGGCCGGGGTATGTGGGGCCGGGGTGTGTGGGGCCGGGGTGTGGGGGGCCGGGGTGTGGGGGGCCGGGGTGTGGGGGGCCGGGGTGTGGGGGGCCGGGGTGTGGGGGGCCGGGGTGTGTGGGGACTGGGCCAGGCCGGGGTGTGGGGCCGGGGTGTGTGGGGCCGGGGTGTGTGGGGCCGGGGTGTGTGGGGCCGGGGTGTGTGGGGCCGGGCAGGGGTGTGGGGCCGGGGTGTGTGGGGCCGGGGTGTGGGGACTGGGCCAGGCCGGGGTGTGTGGGGCCGGGGTGTGTGGGGCCGGGGTATGTGGGGACTGGGCCAGGCCGGGGTGTGTGGGGCCGGGGTGTGGGGACTGGGCCAGGCCGGGGTGTGTGGGGCCGGGGTGTGGGGACTGGGCCAGGCCGGGGTGTGTGGGGCCGGGGTGTGGGGACTGGGCCAGGCCGGGGTGTGTGGGGCCGGGGTATGTGGGGCCGGGGTGTGTGGGGCCGGGGTGTGGGGACTGGGCCAGGCCGGGGTGTGTGGGGCCGGGGTATGTGGGGCCGGGGTGTGTGGGGCCGGGGTGTGGGGACTGGGCCAGGCCGGGGTGTGTGGGGCCGGGGTGTGTGGGGCCGGGGTGTGTGGGGCCGGGGTGTGTGGGGCCGGGGTGTGGGGCCGGGGTGTGGGGACTGGGCCAGGCCGGGGTGTGTGGGGCCGGGGTGTGGGGACTGGGCCAGGCCGGGGTGTGTGGGGCCGGGGTGTGGGGACTGGGCCAGGCCGGGGTGTGTGGGGCCGGGGTGTGGGGACTGGGCCAGGCCGGGGTGTGTGGGGCCGGGGTATGTGGGGCCAGGCCGGACGCTGGGCCCGGACGGAGGGGGCGGTGCCAGGTGTACGTCACGCGCAGGGCGTGAGTGCGCGGCCCTGCGTGATGACGCGCGGCGCTGCGTGGGGCTGATTGCTGCAGCGCCTTGTCAGTCTGATGAAGATTGGCATTCAGGTAAGCTGTCAGTCAGCGCCCGCGGCCGCCCCGCTGCCGCCGCCCGGGCCCCGGCCCCGCACACACACACGCCCACGGCCCCGCGCACACACACGGCCCGGGCCCCGGTCCCGGCCACACACACACACACACACGCGGCCCGGGCCCCGGCCTCGCCTCGCCTCACACACACGGCCGGGCCGGGCCGGGCCGGGCCCGCTCACTCGCTTTGTTGGGGCGCCTGTGAGGGGCGGGTTCGCGCCCTTGTGGACGAGCGGGCGCGCGCATCCCGATAACTGGCGGGACGGGGTCGCGCGGCCGAGTTTGGAGAGCTCTATGTGTGTGTGTGTGTGTGTGTGTGTGTGTGTGTGTGTGGGGGGGGGGGGGGGGGGGGAGAGGAGCGGTGGGGGGGGGGCGGGCCGGGGGTGTGAGGCGGCAAAATGGCGCCGTCGCCACAAAGCGCGGGAGGTTGGAGGGCGGGGGCGACTGTGATTGACGGCTGGCGGTCCCGCCTCTGCAGTGATTGACAACTGACCAAGCCCCGCCCCTGCTCTGGTCCGGCGCTGACGGGCACCACAGCTCTGCTCCAGGCAATCACTGCGCGGCCACATCTCGGCTTTTGGCAAATTGCCACCGTATCTTGGTTTTTGTTAAACTGCAGCCATTGGAGAACAGTGATGAACCTTCTTAGCCCCTTCGGTCATGGCTGACCATGGGTGTCCCCAGGGTGCTATTCCCTATATGGAGGATGCCTGTGCGTGACTTTGTTTAACGTGGGGAGACTGGTGCACAGACAGCCACCCCACGGTCCTTGACAGATCTGGGTCAGGTTCCAGTGGCATGGAGTCCACGACGACCGGAGACCCTTTTTTGCTGCAGCCTTCATCCGCCTTCCCAGCCGTTGTGGCGCTCCACTAAAGTCAGCTATCATCCTCCGCCTGTTCCACCGTTGAGGTCTTGGTTGGATTGTTCTTTGTCACAGACCTCCCCCTCGACCTTACCGCCATGGGTGGCCCTACCAGGAACATAGCTCCAGACAGCATCGCTCTAGGGATCTCAGGTCCACACAAGCTTCTCCACCACGACAAGGTGACAATCCACTGAGAAGCATGAATCAATTAAGTGATGAAACAATTATATCAAATTAAACCAAAATGCTGGAAATACTGGCACGTCTGACACCAATGTTTACATGCATTTATTTGGATCAGGATAAGGCCTGGTCTGCCCAATTCATCCATGCTGGCCAAATTTGCAACACCTAGCCCATAACCCTCCAGACATTTCCACTTTTAAGGAACTATTTATGTACACTTCTAGATCCGTCTGCAATCTTTTTCTCTAACTACCCATAGTGTCCTTTGATATAGCTGATCAGCCCCCTGAAGATTTAATTACCTTCCTCAAGACTTGCATGATCCCCAGCTATGCCTGTCATTTTGTTGGTTCCGTTGAACACTCTTTGTTCCAAACCATTCCCCATTCTTTCTCTGCTACGTCGATGATTGCATTGCAGTTGCCTACTGTGCTCATGTAGAACTTGTTGATCTATTTAATTTTACCACTAATTCGCACTTCGCTCAAATTAACTTTCACCCTCAAATCTCAGGCACTTCTCTTCTCTTTCTTGATCTCTCTGATTGCTTCACGGAATGGGCAAGTGCAAGCTCACAGACTCCCACAACTACCTTGACATTAACCACAGTTTAATATGGATAAATGTGAGGTTATCCACTTTCGTAGCAAAAACAGGAAGGCAAATTATTACCTAAATGGTGTCAATTTGGGAAAAGGGCAAGTGCAACGGGATCTGGGGGTTCTTGTTCAGTCAATGGTAGTAAGCATGCAGGTACAGCAGGCAGTGAAGAAAGTGAATGGCATGTTGGCCTTCATAACAAGAGGAGCTGAGTATAGGAGCAAAGAGGTCCTTCTGCAGTTGTATAGAGCCCTAGTGAGACCATACCTGGAGTATTGTGTGCAATTTTGGTCCCCTAATTTGAGGAAGGACATTATTGCTAATGAGGGAGTGCAGCGTAGGTTTACAAGGTTAATTCCAGGGATGGTGGGACTGAGGTCATGTGCTGAGAGAATGGAGCGGCTAGGCTTGTATACTCTGGAGTTTAGAAGGCTGAGAGGGGATCTTATTGAAACATATAAGATTATTAAGGGTTTGGACACGCTAGAGGCAGGAAACATGTTCCCGATGTTGGGGGATTCCAGAACCAAGGGCCACAGTTTAAGAATAAGGGGGAAGCCATTTAGTACAGAGATGAGGAAAACCTTTTTCACACAGAGAGTTGTGAGTTTGTGGAACTCTCTACCTAAGAGGGTGGTGGAGGCCAGTTCTCTGGATACTTTCAAGAGAGAGCTAGATAGGGCTCTTAAATATAGCGGAGTCAGGGGATATGGGGAGAAGGCAGGAATGGGGCACTGATTGGGGATGATCAGCCATGATCACATTGAATGGCGGTGCTGGCTCGAAGGGCCAAATGGCCTACTCCTGCACCTATTGTCTATTGACTACACCTCCTTCCACCCTGCCTCTTGCAAGGATACTATCTCTTTAAATTTCTCTGTCTCTGCCAAATCTGCTTCCAAGATGATGCTTTGCACTCAAGGCCATATGAGATATCCTCTTTCTTCAGTAAATGTGGTTTCACCTCTGCTATTGTGGATGGAGCTCTCACCTGTCCCTCCTGTTTCCCGTAGTTCTGCTCTGGCTGCCCCTTTCCCCAGACGATACCAGATAGAGCTCCCCTGACCCTTACCTTTCACCCCACCAGCCTCCACATCCAACATATCATTCTACATAATTTCCACTGCCTTCATCGTGATCGTATCGCCAGTCAGATCATTCTGTCTCCAACCCTTTCTGTGGAGATTACACTCTGCAACTGCTTGTTTTGATCATCCCTTCCAACCAAACACATGCACTCCCCAGCAACCACAAGAGATGTAACATGTGCCCCTACATCTCCATCCATGGATCCCAGCAGCCCTTCCAGATGAGACCTCTTCAAACCTAATTTACTGCTTTTGATACTCCCGATGTGTTCTCCTCTACAAACATAGAATAGGCGAGTGTTTCATCGAACACTGGCACTCTGTTTGCCAAGGCCTGCTGAAACTCCAAATTGCTAAGCATTTTATCTCCCCCTCCCATTCCCATAGCGACCTTTCAGTCTTTGGCCTTCTCCACTGCCAGAGTGAGGGTACAAGCATACGGGAAGAACAGCACCATACACCCACCCCCACCCCCCCCCCCCCCCCCGCGATGCACGCACATTACTCCCACCATCCCATCACATACCCTCCTCTGATTTCAACTACTCCCCCCTCTTTCCTTCTAATTGTTCCTTTCCAGCCATTTCCCTCCATCCAGCTCTATGTTTCACGCCTCTTCTTTCCTTATCTGGCACTCTTTTTGTCTCCTTTTCACTTATAGCAACGATTTGGATCAGAATGTACAAGGCATGATCAGTAAGTTTACAGATGGCTCTACAATGGATGGTATAGACAGTGAAGATGGTTATCGAGAATTTTAGTGGAATCGTGATCAGCTGGGCAAATGGGCTGAGGAATTACAAAATAAAGTCTAATTCAGATAAGTGTGAGGTGTAGCCTTTTGGGAAGCCAAACCAGGCCAGGAACTACACCGTGAATGGTAGGGCCCTGGGTGGTCTGATAGAACAGTGGAATCTGGCTGGATTGTTTTTCCTACAACCAAAATGGGTAAGGAAAGATTTACTGAGCGGTGTCCAAATCTCAGGCTTTCGGGGAATGGTTTGCAGTGATGAAAGAGTTGGTAAGTTGGGGGCATTGATTTAAAGTAATACATGAGAACCAGAGAGAGGATAAACGACTGTGCTGTTGTTTCTGTGGTGATGAATGGCAAAGCACTCCTAGCAGAGTTAGGGCATTACATTCAATACTTTTCAATAGGAAACATGATAAATATTAAAAGAGGAAATGGCTATGGAGTAGAGCATGAGGATATAGCTAATTGAAAAACTTGTTCAAAGAGCCAGATGGTCTGATTAATCTCCATTTGCACAATATAATTCTGTGATAACAGTTAAAAGTAAACTTAAAGTAAAAGTATTGGTCATTTCTGCCAACATATTAGCAATGGGTCACAGCCACAATCCAACAAGTTGCTGAAGGTCAATACCCACCATTAAAGGACTGCCTTGGTTACAGCTGGATGGTGTCTCATGTATTCCTTATCTTTTTAGACAACACTGCTTTTCACGAGGTGACCTTTGCTAACGGCACTTTTAAGCTTGTTATTAATTGCAACCATGTGCTAATTCTAAAATACTAATGTATTGTGAGTCCTGTTTGAACTTCCCAGAATGTGAAGCTTTAACTTTTTGGACTTTCCCAGAGGCCAGCAGCATGATTTAAACCATTTCTTGTGACCCACTTGAAAGACAGATAATTTTTCTGCAGTATCCTTATATGGAATTGGCTTCTGTGTTATTGCCTGCCCTCTCTTAGATATTCAGTGTCCAGGTTAATAGAGGGCAGAAAACGAATAGCCTACCAAAGATAAATCTTAAATTTAATCCCAATCAATGATAGCACCAGGAAATTGTAGTAATACAGTTCTCCATTTCGGTTATCCCCATTCAACCTTTTAGAACATGTATCATAGCATTGCACAACACATTAACAGGCCCTTCCGCCCATCACCCATCAACATCACTTTTTTGAGTCATCCAGTGTGGAAACAGACCCTTTAGCCTAACTTGCCAATACCAATCCCACCTGCCTGCATTTGGCCCATATCTCTCTAAATCTGTACTATTCATGTACTCACTGTTTCTTAAATGCTGCGATAGTCCCAGCCTCAACTGCCTCCTCTGGCAGCTAGTTCCATACACCCGCCATCCTTTGCATGAAATAGTTACCCCTCAGATTCCTATTAAATATTTTCCCCTTCACCTTAAACCTATGTCCTCTGATCCTTGAATCCCCTACTCTGGGCATCTGCCCGATCTATTCCTCTCATGATTATATACACCTCTATAAGATCATCCCTCATCCTCCTACAAGGAATAATGACCCAGCCTACACAACCTCTCCCTATAGCTCAGAACCTCGAGTCCTGGCAACATCTTCGAAAATCTTCTCTGTACCCTTTCCAGCGAGACAACATTTTTCCTATAACATGGTCCCCAGTATTGAACACAATACTCTAAATGCAGCTTCACCTACATCTTATATAACTGCAACATGACCTCCCAACTTCAATACTCAATACTCTGACTGATGATGGCCAAAGTGCTAAATTCCTTTTTGACCACCCTATCTACCCCCACTCTATAGCACTCCCCACAGCCATACCATTCACTGTGTAATTGCCCATATTATTTATCCCATTTACCTACATTGGGTCTATATCCTTCTATGTTTTCAAGCGTCTTTCCAAATGTTTCTTATACATAAGATTATATTATATTCCACCCCCTCCTTGTCAGCTAGTTCCAGGTCTCAATCTCTCTCGTTTAAAAAAATCTTTCCCCTCAAATAGTAAGATTAAACGAGAACTTACCAGTTCAATGTTTGATCCTTATTTTATGAGGAGTTACGATGAGGGATTTTGTGAAGACCCCGCCAGCACGCATGCGTGATATTCTTCAAAGCAGCGGTGTGAAATCACAGATAGT
Source organism: Raja brachyura (assembly GCA_963514005.1). The sequence continues at coordinate 202,809 of OY740792.1, forward strand.
AGAGTTGACTGAAGATAGTAAGATAAGAGAACTAACAGTTGACCTTACAATAGAGGGTTGGATGTGGAGGGCACAAAATCCCTCATCGTAACCCCTCATAAAATAAGGATCAAACATCGAACTGGTAAGTTCTCGTTTAATCTTACTATTTTACTTCGGAATCACGTGAGTGACTTCGTGAAGATTTCAAAGCTCTGTGATTTCATGCCCTGGAAACAAGTCCATGCTCACACATGGAGGAAGTATGTTAACGTATTTCAGACTTGAAACAGAGCTGAAAAACAATAATGTGTTTATTAACAACAAATAATAAACCCCTAACTTTGGGGAAATTAAGAAACAGAACTTAAAATAGTATCTGCAAAAGTTGCAGGCGTGGTCACAGGTTTGTTATAAAACCGTTGAAAAGTTGACTCATTGGACCAACCCGCCGTTGCGAGGATGTTTCGTTAAAACAAAATTTAGTTCAGACCGCAAGGTCTGAATGACAATAAAGTTTTCCATGATTCCATGATGTGGTCCATGGGAACTTCCATCATCCTCCCCGCTGATGTAGACGCAGCCCTGGTAGAATGAGATTTGAAATCGTCAGTGTCTACCCCTGCTGCACCTAACACCACCCTGAGCCACCTTGAAATGGTCTGAACAGTTACCCTATGGTGAGGGCGTTTAAACCTGATTAAAAGGCCCATTTCCGCACCCCTGAGATTTTTAGTAACCTCTAAGTAGTGTCAAAGGTGGGTAGTTATACAAAGGCGTCTATCTAATGGATAGGCCAGGAACTCCAATTTTAGGCCAGATGACCCTGGTCTGTTATGTTTTAGTAACTCGTTTACATAAAAGGTCACCTTGTTAGGAGTTGATACCATTGTATCCAATTTTAATTTATGCAGGGTCTGGACCCGCTGTGCAGTAACAAGTGCCATCAGCATCACTACCTTGTAGGTGAGCTTGGTCAAGGAGAGTGACGTGACTGGTGCCCAAACCCTGAGCAGGGACAAAACCAGTCCGATGTCCTAGGTTTGAGAATTTCGAGGCCTGGGAGGATTAGAATTAAAAATACCCCTCATAAGTTTAGACACCAGGGGATGGGATCCCACTCCAAGGTGTTCTAACCTCATCCCGAGGTAGGACGATAAAGCACTCCAAGCACAGTTGATGGCAATATAACTGAGGCCCTCATCGTAGTGAAGGCTAGCCAGGAATTCCAGTACGTCCGTAATGGTGGCAGAGTTGTATGTGGTACCAGTCCTGGAACAAAATACCTCCCATTTTTTAACATGGGTGAGGTATTGTCTCCTGGTGGACTCCCTGCACGACGCCGTGATGATGTTCATGGTCCTGTCCGTCAGCCCGAACTCCAAGAGCGGTCTATTCAGAGACTGCAAGCCAACAGGTTCATGTAATCATGGCATGGATGATTTTCCCCTGTCACGGGATGTACCAGGAGATTTGGGCGTTTGGGAATCGGGAGACATGGTTCTTTCACCATGTCGAGGACCACAGGGAACCATGGCTGTGTAAGCCAGTCGGGTACTATCAGAATCCCTGATGCGGAGTCTAATTGAATTTTCCGCAATACCTGACTGATTAGGCAGAAAGGGGGAAATGCATAGAAAAACAAATTCCCCCAATGTAGCGAGAAAGCGTCTATCGCTACTGCCCCAGGTTCTGGTTCCCAAGCGACATATGTTGGTATCTGATGGTTAAGTCTAGATGCAAAAAGGTTGATATCTGGCGTTCCATACCAAGCTATAATGTCGATAAATACCTGGTGGTTCAACATCCATTCGGTGTTGTCATTGAATATGCGTGACCTGGTGTCCGCCAATGTGTTGAGCTTACCCGAAAGGTAGGTAGCTGATATCCAAATGTTTCTTTCTATACACCAGTGCCAGATTGAATTTTCCAATTCATCACAAGATATTGACTTGATACCACCCATATGATTAATATGTGCCACCACTGTGGTGTTATCTATTTGTAGGCAAACATGCAGATGGTGCATATCTGTACAGTAGGCCCGCAGTCCATGAAACGCTCCCAACATTTCTAAATAGTTAATACCTGGTGTCCGAAGTAAGGTAGATTCGTGTATATTCCATCTACCACCACAACTGGAGGTGGTATCGGTAGCTCCCCAGCCGTGAGCGCTGGTGTCAGTTTGTAACACAACCGAAGAGTTTGTAATTGTGATGGGATTAAAGCAATGTTGAATATTGCTAATCCACCATCGAAGTTCGATTTTTGCTTTGGCCGGTAGTTGCATAGGCCTGTCAAAATGACCAGCGTGGGATTTGATTGCTGAAATTTTGGCTCTTTGTAAATTTTGGTAATGTAACGGTCCATATTGTGTGGCTGGAAATGTAGCCACAAGTTTCCCGATTACCCTGGCAGCATGCAGAATGGTCGGTTTACTGGCGCAAACAAGGCTATTGCAATAACAAGGCTATTGCATGCCACCTTGCTTTTTGGCGACATTCATGTGAACAGAGTCGATCGTGAAACCCAGATAATCCATTATTACAGAAGGCATTAGCTTGGATTTGTATGGATGGATGATAAATCCCAGTTTTTGAAATAGAAGCTTGGTGGCTGTCACAGCCAATTTAGTCAGTTCCGAGGTTTTCCCCACAATTAGGATGTCATCAAGATACGCCATAACAATATGCTTTTGTTTCCGTAGAGACGCCAATGCTGGTTTCAATATTTTGGTAAATAGTCTGGGAGCTGTTGTTAGTCCATTAGGCAGTGCTTTATACTGCCATAGCTGCCCCAGCCAGATAAATTTCAAATATCTGCGGTGATCTTTATGTATGGGTACTGATGTATGCATCTTTTAGATCGATGCAAGCCATGAAATACCCTTTGGAAACTAGTTCTTTAGCAGTTACAAATGTTTCCAATTTGAAGTGGGTACATTGCACGAAAATATTCAGTTGTGTCAAGTCAATGATAATGCGGCATCCACCATCTTTTTTGGTTTTGGTGAAGATGTTTGATACAAACTCAAGAGGTTCATGTTTAGTTTTCTCTATTACTCCCTTAGAATGCAATCTAAGTTCCGCATGACCTTCCACTTTCTCTTTTTGTGAAAGCACACATTTCAGGCTAGGTACATGTTGAACTGGTAGGAGGAGTTTGTCAATGAATTCAATTCTGTATCCCTGAATACTGTGCAGTATAAAGAGATCAGAAGTTATATAACTCCATTCATCCCGAAACAGGTGTAATCTACCCCTTATTTGTGAAATTACACATGCGATACTTCCAAGGCAACCAGACCCACCTACCTCCATCGTGGCGCTGGGTCGGCTTCTTCCGTCCTTGGTTCTTGGGAGGTGGAGGCGCTGTGGTGTGGGGTTGGCGCATCTTCCACGAAGGCCGCTCTGGGGCATGGCCTAAAAAAGACCTTTGTGTGAATGGTGCGGCCTTCGGTGTTTCACCCGCTGTCCTGTCGTTTTGGTAGCGGGGCCTGTTGGTGGTTGCATAGGGGTGCTGCCGCCAGCTTACTATTGACCTGATGGTAGTCGGTGCCTTGATCATGCCCACTGCTTTTGCTTCTTCATCAAGATCTTTAACCTGCTTCGGCAGGTTGTCCCCGAGCAGCAGAGTAGGCGGTGGTGTGCTGTTAGTTTTGCACAGCCCTGCGAATTTAGGGTTGAGCGTAGGATGGATCGCGCTTTTTCTGAAGCAGTTAATTTCAAACTGGACGTTGCAAAGTAGTGCTAAAGCATCCTGTTGCTCATCCGTCATATCGGTGCCATCTACAGATCTGGCAAATGCAGTGATTCCCGCAGCTAGCAGTTTCAATATCTTCTGCATCTTGATTTCTTGAGCTCTGATGCTGGGACTAATGTTCCCCCAGATTGGGGTTGTTGACTGCCGGTACATTGAGCGACATACAGTTCTCTGGAGCAAGGTATTTGGCCGTGGTATCATTGATACCTTGCTCCTGCAGCTGGTGCGTTGTTAGATAATTAATGCTCGCCGCCAGCTGCGGTTGTAACGGCTGTCCTTTCTGGGATGGTATTGCGAATTTCGATACCATACCCAGGAGCTCGTCTTCTTGCACCCCTAGCTCGTCTTCTTGCACCCGTCTTCTTGCACCCCTAGTTGGTTCTTCAGCCAACCCCTATTCAGAGTCAGCCCAGTCCTGACTCCTAATGCTCCCTCTGGACTGTAGCGGTAGGAAGTCGGGGGCTGCCGATTCAACGGGGCTGCCCGATTTCCGGGCGGTCTTACCACCAGTCCGCAGTGGTCCTCCGGACTGTAGCTGTAGGAAGTCGGGGGCTGCCGTATGCTCAACGGCCAGCTCAGGCGTTGTTGGCCGCTGTTGCCTGCCCGCGGTCCCTCGGTCCTCTGCTGTCTGTCGGGAAGCAGCCCGTTTCTTTCCTTGAGCTTTTCTCATACTCGGGGTAGTGGGTACTCTGGAATACAAATATGAAAACACAGTGCCCTAACCACTCTAGGTTAGCGGTACTTACCTGAGGGTTCCTTTTTAAGCTTGCCGGTAGAGGAGCAGCGCTCCTCCCAGCCTGTCGCTGTGTAATGCGTTCAACGATATGTCGCGCATGCGTGCTGGCGGGTCTCCATGAAGTCAGTCACGTAATACTCCAAAGTAAAATCCCCTTTCTCCTTTCTTTCACTTTAAACCTATGGCTTTTTGTATTTGATACCCCATCAAGGGAGAAAGATTCTGACTACTGACTCTGTCTCTGCCTCTTATGATTTTGTATACCTCCATCGGGTCACCCCTCAAACTCCTTTGTTCTAGGAAGGAAATTCCAAGCCTATCTGTCACAGAATTTCTTCCATCCGTGTTCAGATAATGAAAATACATTTCACGTGTCTGATATGGAACAGTCACTCACTGCAATAAATATTTTGTTGAAAGGATTTTCTGTGCATTTATGAACATGCCCTCTATCTCCATAAGACTGGAAAACTTTTTCGCCCATTTCGTTCAGCCATCTAGTCAGTTGCCAGTTTTGTTGTGCCAATTTATTGTTTCTTACGTGGAAAATAAAAACAAAATGTGTTAGATTTGAAGTGTGATGTTTGTGTGTTCTAATGTGAACAGCTTATGCTAGCATTTATTACTCATCCCTAATTGCCTTTAGGAAGGTGGTGATGTGTCACTTGGAATCACTGCAGTACCTCTGGTGATGGAACTCCAACAGGGCTATTGGGTGAGGAGTTCAATTACCATGCTGCCTCTAATAATCTGGTCAACTCTATCAGTGTCCCTCAGAATTTTATCCATTAACTTCCATGCCGCATTTTAGACTCAAAGAACTATACTTCCCTGTCTTATCCCTGCTGCCCTTGAATAAAGTTGTCCGCACCTCACCTATGGCAAGCAAAGATTTAAAAATCTCTGTCCCTGTCAGGGTCCCAGCAATCTCCTCTCTTGCCACCTAAACCGTCCAGGATACATTGAACAACACAGCACAGGAACAGGCCCTCCTGTCCATATTATCTGTGCTGACCATGATGCCAATTTAAACTGCACGTCTGTCTGCACACAGTCTATATCCCTCCATTTCATGTCGCTCCATGTGTCTATAACCCTAATGCCTCTTAAACATTGCTATCTTATTTAGTGGCCCTGACAACCACCTACCACTCAGTGTAAAAAATACTTCTAAACCTTCCCCCTTAAAGCTATGTCCTCTGGTCTTTAACATTTCCAACGTGGGTAAAAGGTTCTGTATCTATGCCTCCCATAATTCTATAAACTTCCATCAGGTCTCTGACGCTTCAGAGAAAACAATCCTTTTGGGAACTTGCAGGTGGTGTTTTATAGGTCTTGTCTTATGATTGGCCTTCTCTAATTTAAAGGCACAGAGTTAGAGAGCAGCACAGCATGCAAACATGTCCTTCAAATAATCTTGTATATCCTGACATACAGCGCCAGTGTCATTTGTCTGAATTTGGCCCATAGCACTCCAAATCCTTCCTTTCCATTTATCTGTCCAAATATCATTTAAAATGTGGAATTGTATCTGAATCTATAGCTTCATTTGGCAGCTCATTACAGATGCAGATTACCTTGAGTTAAAATGCTACCCAAGTGTAGGATACCCAAATGAAATATTAGGTGTTGTTCTTCTCGTTTGCATGAGACCTCAGTTCCAATTCCCAATTTGCAAGTGTTTCTGGGATATTACATTCACGTTACATATTTACGTGAATACAAAATAACATTTCCCATTTTATTTTCCGGAATTCACTAGACTTGCTTTCTATCAGATCAACACTTTTTTTCCTTGTTTAAAAATATCCACAGAAACTCTTACATTCTAGCTACCTTTGTCTTGCATTCTGTCATTAATAAAACAGGAAAAATTAGTAATTTATTTGCTGTGGAGGGAATATCTCCCAAGGAAATGAGATTGTGACTGTGTGGGAGATAATGGCCTGATGTTCGATCATGGAGTGTTTCTGAGAGCTGACGTTTGGCCACTTCGAGCAAGCGGTCAGTTCACCAGACCACAACAATTCCATCTTTGTCAGCTTTAATGATGAAATCAGGATCTTAGTTGGTAGTGTTGTTAGTTCAGAAGGGGGATGGTGACATTGATCACCATCTTCTACAACCCTCTGCTATCTCCACCACCTCACCTCCAGCTGCTCAACATCTCCAAACATGGATCCCCCTATTGCTTGCCAGCTCCTGTCTCACCCCTGCCCCTCACCTCTTCACACTGGATACCTCACCTTATGCTCTCAATCCTGATGCAGGGTCTCGATCAGAAATATCGACCATCCATTTGCCTTCACAGATGCTGTCTGCCTGACCTGTTGAGTTCATCCAGCAGTTTGGTTGTTAACGCCTCTTTGCATCCTCCTAACAACTTACACTACCACCTAGCGTGGTATCATCAGCAAATTTGGAAACACAACACTTGATAACATTTGTGAACAGTTGGGACCTCGACACCAATCACCGTGGCATCACATTGATCTCAGTCTCCCAAACAATGGACACATTTCATTCAATTTTGTTTTCTGTCTGATAACAATCCTCGTTCAATTACTTCATATTATCTCCATCCCCATGTGATTTATTTGAATGACCTTTTTTTATAACACTTAATGAAAATAACTCTGAAAGTCCAAATACAAAACACTGTGTCCAGATGAACAATATTGGTCTGAATCTTCTGTTTCCCTCCACAAATGCTGCCAGAACTACTATTTTTTTTGGCCACACAATCAGCATCTGCAGCCTCTTGTCCCTGCAAAACATCACTTGGTTCCCCTTATCTGTTTTGCTAGTTATATCCACAAAAAAAACATGAATTGAAATTGAATTCCATGTCCAAGCTGACTCTGTCCTATTACTATTTTCGTAGTACTTCTTTAAGAATATTTTCTACCATTTTCTTTAATAATAATATCTGGTTAACAAATCATTAGTTGTCCATTTTTTCCTTCCTTTCGATGCAGCTACATTTCCTGCCATCTGATCTGGGAGCCATTCTTGATTCTATAAATGTTGGAAAATTACAACCAGTGCATCTTCTACTGTTTTTTTTATTCCCAGTATAATTTCTCCCATTTTAATCTGTGACAGACCTACATTTGTTAACCTTTTCCTTTTTACATATTAATTGAAACTATTATAGTTGTACTACACCACTCTCATATTCTACTTTCCCTATCATCAATTCCTTTGTCTTCCTTTGCTGAATTGTGACATTTTCGCTAACCTCAAATCGTATCAACAACTATTTACGCCTTCTCCTTAGATCTAATATTGGATTGAGTTCTTTGAGGAAGTCACCAAGAGGATTGTCAAGGATTGGGTGGACATTGCTGTATGAACCACAGCAAGGTTGGCTGGTCCACAAGGTTAGAAAACATGGGAGTAAGGGCAGGACAGCAACTGGGACAGAAATCCGATGGGAGTAGTGGAGTTTTATTTTGCCGTTTTAGAGACCTCTAACCCGTGGTGTGCTGCAGGGATTGGTGCTGTCCTTTATTGTTCATTTACATTGATTATGTGGAAGAGAATGTATAATAGGAAGAGTGGGAGGTGATTGGAACACGCTGCCAAGGGAAATGGAGGAGGAGGCCATTTCAATGGATCTTTTATGTTTCATCACCCATCATTCTTCTAAACCCCAGGAATAGTTTAGGAATATAGTCCCAAATTATTTAGTCTTTCTTGGTTGAACAACGCTCTCATCCCAGGAATTAGCCTGGCGAATCTTGTTTCTGATGCCTCCAGTGTTCAGTGCCATATCCACTGTTTAGAACACTAATTAGAAATCTTGAAGTATCTCACATGCCTGCTTCTCCTGGTCTGCTTAGCTGTCACACATTCCTCCCCAACCTGTGGACATTTAAATAGTGGGGGGTGGGGTGGGGTGGGGAGGCATTGTCTGAAATGTGCTATGCACAAACATTCATCCCAGAGGAGACACTGTTGTAATGCATTGGTATTCAGTCAGGAATTTGGATTCATACTTCCTAAGTTCATAAAACATAGGAGTAGAATAAAGGGCCCGTCCCACTTAGGCAATTTTTAGGCGACTGCCGGCGACTGTCATAGTCGTAGCAGGTCACCGAAAAACCTGCAACTGGACCCCCCTTCGACATAAAATTTGGAATAGAATCTATACTTTAACAACAACAAAAAAACTGAAGTCAGCACCGGTGACAACCTACTTCACCAGGCAACAACCTACATTAACCTGGTGACAACCTACGTTAACCTGGTGACAACTACGACAGCACCTATGTCAGGAGAAGTCAAGTTACGCTCATTGGTGTCAAACCCACTGTCGCCGACTGTCTCCGAAAATGTTTCAACATGTTCAAAATCCAGCGGTGACCTGAAAGACGCTATGACTCTTTGGGTGCCTCAGGAGACTACACACGACCATACAGGCGACACCTCGGCGACCATGTGGCGACGGCCTAGTCTTCTAAAAAACTTCTAAGTGGGACAGGCCATTTAGACTTTTCGACCCACCGAGTCTGCTCTGCCATTCAATATGGTTGATCTATCTTCCCCTTCAACCCCAGTCTCCTGCCTTCTCCCCATAACCTTTGACACCCATACTAATCAAGAACTTATCAATCCCCACGTCAAAAATACCCAATGACTTGGCCTGCCCCTTGACAGCCATCAAAGCAATTCCTCCTCATCGTTCTTCTAAAGATAGGGTCATTTGAATTTGAGGTTGTGCCCTCTGGTCCCAATAGTGGAAACATCCTCTCCACATTCACTCTAATTGTGAACATGCAATAGATGACAGTCCTGAGCGTGTCTTTATTCAGTACACGTGAGGCATCCTTAATTTTCCATTGTAAAGGCTGACCATTGTAAAGGCTGACCATTGAATAATTGTCAGTATTTCTAAAGTAAGCAAAAAGAACAATATTAGCTGGCTCAAATCACTCCACCCTTAATTTTCTATTTGGTTATATTTCAGGGGCATTGACTTCCTCCCTCATGATGCAAAAGTTGAAACTACTTTTCTTGAAACTATGATGGCAACGCAGCCCATTCCTGTTGATTCCTATCAGGACGAGCAGTTGGTAAGATTGTTTTCTAATAATGATTGAGTTCATGAAAAAATATTAAATTAATGCATGGAATAATTTAGAGAAGCTTCATCAGGGCTCTCGCTTAACTTTTTTTCCCTGTTGCCAGCCGGGCAATCTTGACACCTTTTTAGGTTGCCAAATGACAGTTTAGGTGGTCATTTAAGACGGTTTGCATGACGCGTGCGATAATGTGCTCAGACGAAGTGCGTAGTTACCAGTCAGAATTATGCTCAATTAAGCATTCACATATTATGTTCAAGAAGGAACTGCAGATGCTGGAAAATCGAAGGTAGACAAAAGTGCAGGAGAAACTCAGCGGGTGCAGCAGCATCTATGGAGCGGAGGAAATAGGCAACGTTTCAGGCCGAAACCCATCAGTCTGAAGAAAGGTTTCGGCCCAAAACGTTGCCTATTTCCTTCGCTCCATAGATGCTGCCGCATCCGCTGAGTTTCTCCAGCACTTTTGTCCACATTCACATATTATTTCTGCTTCAAATAACTCACAAACTAAACATATTCACCAATCAAGACATGATATATACCACAATGACATGCAGCAAAATTGTAATACAATATCTCAACTCTTTTCACACATTGCAATTAATGCAGTTTCTATTAGTTCTTTCCACTTCCAAACAAAAATGTGGTTGGATTATTCAGCAAATGATCAACCTGTGTCAATAAATCCTGGACCATGCACACTACAGATTGATGCAAGCATGTTTTCTGTGAAGGTCCGAAAATTACCGTGACATGGCCACAGCATGGGTCGTTATTGCTATTGGCACAGAAACACTCTCGCTTCCCACTTAATTTATCCATAACAAAATATACAGGTTGCAAGGAAATTTCTAAAGGCATTTTATGATAATAGCTGTTAAAACCGTCTATACCCATCTGACAGGTTAAACATTGCACTAACTGACAAGAGATGGCCAAAGGACATAACTGCAGCAAATGTTCTTTTGGTAATATGTTTAAAGGTGTCAAAACAAATAATAACATTGGGAATTAAAACACATTTGATTGCATTCCGTTGTCAAACATAGTCAATGTTCGCTCTGAAGACCATGAATCACAATAGGGTCAGGGGGTGTGGGAATCAGTGCAGGGTCGATAGATGGCGGGGGGGGGGTTGAGAAGGCAATCGGTGCGGAATGGATGGATCGAGGCAGGTGAATTAGTACGTGTTGGTTGGAGTATGTAAAATTGTGAGGGGAGAGCACGGGGGATGTCAGTGGTGTTGAATGGGGGATCAGTACTGGATGGATGGGGGGGGTCAGTACAGGATGAATGAGGGTAGACAAAAATGCTGGAGAAATTCAGCGGGTGAGGCAGCATCTATGGAGCTAAGGAAATAGGCAACGTTTCGGGTCGAGACCCTTCTTCAGACTGTTTCCCCCATTCTTCTTGAATGGGGGATCAGTACAGGATGGATGGTGGGGGGATCAGCACAGGATGAATGGGAGGGGTCAGGACAGTGTGGATCGGAGGGTCTGTGCAGGATGAATGAGGGATCACTACAGGATGAATGAGGGGATCAGTATAGGATGCATGAGGGGATCAGTACAGGATGAATGGGTGATCAGTAAAAGATGAATGGGGAGATCACTACAGGATGGATGGGGGGTTTGGTGCAGGGTAAATGGAAGGTGGGTCAGTACGGGATGTATGGGAAGATCAGTGTAGTATGGGGGGGGGTTAGGACAGTGTGGATCGGAGGGTCTGTGCAGGATGAATGGGGGATCACTACAGGATGAATGAGGGGATCAGTAAAAGATGAATGGGGAACCCTGCGGGTCAGGCAGCATCTCTGGAGAATAGGTGGTTTCGTAGATAGTGATGATAATTATCAAAAATGACACCAGGATCTTGGAGGTGAATGGAGTTTAATGCAGATAAATGCAAGGTGCTGCAATTTGGGAAGTCAGGTCAGGGTAGGATCTTCACAGTGATTAGTAGGTCCCTGGGCAGTGTAATAGGCCAGGGGGATCGAGTAGTACAGGTGGAATACAAAGTGCTGGAGTAGCTCAACGGGTCAGGCAGCACCTCCTGAGGACATGGATAGGCAACATTTCGGGTCCGAAGAAGGGTCCCGACACAAAACAGCACCTGGGCATTTCCTCTGGAGATGCTGCCTGATGCGTAGAGTTACTCTAGCACTTGCTTGTGCAAGGAGTACAGGTACATAGTTCCCTGAATGTGGCTTCACAGATAGATAGTAGTAAAAAATACTTTTGTGCATTGGTCTTTATCAGTTAGGGTCTTGAGTATTGAAGTTGATATGTTGCACCGTGTGCAGTTTAAGTCACCTTGTAATGGGAAGGATGTCATTAAGCTGGAAAGATGTACGCGGATGTTGCCCGGACTCAATGGCCTGAACTACAGGGAGAGGTTGGGCAGGCTAGGACTTTATTCCTTGGAGAGCAGGAAGATGTAGGATGTTCTTATAGAGGTACACAAAATCATGAGAGGAATACATCGGGTAAATTTACAGTCCTGTTCAAAAATTCTAAAATTACAGTAGGATTTTGACCAGCTGGACAAGTGGACTGATGAATGATGAGTGGAGTTTAATACAGATAAGTGCAGATTGTCTGTCCATTTCATCCACAGATGCTGCTCTGACTTGCTTGTTTGTTCCTCAAGATTCCAGCATCTGTAGTCTCTTGTCTTGCAAAGTTGTTTATGGTTACAATCTAATGAACATTGCAAGTGTAAGAGAGCAGTGAGAGAAAGTTTGAAACAGCAGGGCTCGAAATTAACGGTTGCCCGGGTGCCATTGACTACCCAAAGTGTGGCCGGGCAACCTAAACACTGACTCATTTTGCCCGGCTTGGCACTGCAGATACTGGTTTATACCGATAGACTCAAAAGACTGGAGTAACTCAGCGGGTCAGGCAGCATCTCTGGAGAAAAGGAACGTGACGTTTCGTGTCGGCGACGGCTGTATTGCGGGGCAGAGATACTAGGAGCGGGGTGAGGAAGGGTCGGAGTGAATGACGGGCCCCGCACATCGGCAGCAGCGGCCGTGACAGCGGCTCCGCGTCCTCCTCTTCCCGTACCGCGCCCGCCCTGATTGCGGCCGCTGCCTGGAAGAGGGAGGAGGGAGGGAGGGAGGGGGTGTCCTCCTTCCACCGAAGCAGCTGCACCAAAGATCCTATAGCTATAGGAACTTTGACCTGCACCGGTCGGCCCCGCACCTTCCTATTGGCTGACGGAGGAGGGGAGGCGGTGGCGAGGAGATCCCAACCGCCTCCCCCTTTGGCGGCAAAGATGGCGGCATACCTATAGGATCTTTGGTTGGCGGTGGACAGGGACGGCCAAGGCAGCGGGGCAATGTTGTCCGAGGAGCGTTGACCTTCCTTCCTCCCCAACTCCTCTGCCCCTTTCCCCCCCCCCCCCCCCTCTCTCTCTCTCTCTCTCGTACTCCACCCCTCTTATCCTGGGACCCCTCCTGTCCATCCCGCACTGATCCACATTCCCACCTCTATTCAATCCTCACTGACATCCCCTGTGCTCCCCTCCCCATCTACCCCCCCCCTCCCCCAATCTATTCATCCTGCGTGGATACGCAATGGAAGACATTTAAAGACTGCATGGATGAAGTACAAAAATTGTTCATCCCAATTTGGCAAAAGAATAGATCAGGGAAGGTAGTGCATCCGTGGATAACAAGGGAAATCAGGGATAGTATCAAAGCAAAGGATGATGCGTACAAAGTAGCCAGAAAAAGCAGCATACCAAAGGACTGGGAGAAATTCAGAGACCAGCAGAGAAGGACAAAGGGCTTGATTAGGAAAGGAAAAATAGATTATGAAAGAAAACTGGCAGAGAACATAAAAACTGACTGCAAAAGTTTTTATAGATATGTGAAGAGAAAGAGATTAGTTAAAACAAATGTAGGTCCCTTGCAGTCAGAAACAGGTGAGTTGATCATGGGGAACAAGGATATGGCGGACCAATTGAATAACTACTTTGGTTCTGTCTTCACTAAGGAAGACATAAATAATCTGCCGGAAATAGCAGGGGACCGCAGGTCAAAGGAGTACTTGAGTGAAATCCAGGTCAGTCGGGAAGTGGTGTTGGGTAAATTGAATGGATTAAAGGCCGATAAATCCCCAGGGCCAGATAGGCTGCATCCCAGAGTACTTAAGGAAGTAGCTCCGGAAATAGTGGATGCATTAGTGATAATCTTTCAAAACTCTTTAGATTCTGGAGTAGTTCCTGAGGATTATCGGGTAGCAAACGTAACCCCTCTTTTTAAGAAGGGGGGGAGAGAGAAAACGGGGAATTACAGACCAGTTAGTCTAACATCGGTAGTGGGGAAACTGCTAGAGTCAGTTATTAAAGATGGGATAGTAGCACATTTGGAAAGTGGTGAAATCATTGGACAAAGTCAGCATGGATTTACAAAAGGTAAATCATGTCTGACGAATCTTGTGGAATTTTTCGAGGATGTAACTAGTAGCGTGGATGGGGGAGAACCAGTGGATGTGCTGTATCTGGACTTCCAGAAGGCTTTCGACAAGGTCCCACATAAGTGATTAGTATATAAACTTAAAGCATATGGCATTGGGGGTTCAGTATTGATGTGGATAGAGAACTGGCTGGCAAACAGGAAGCAAAGAGTAGGAGTTAACGGGTCCTTTTCACAATGGCAGGCAGTGACTAGTGGGGTACCGCAAGGCTCAGTGCTGGGACCCCAGCTATTTACAATATACATAAATGATCTGGATGAGGGAATTGAAGGCAATATCTCCAAGTTTGCGGATGACACTAAGCTGGGTGGCAGTGTTAGCTGTGAGGAGGATGCTAGGAGAGTGCAAGGTGACTTGGATAGGCTGGGTGAGTGGGCAAATGTTTGGCAGATGCAGTATAATGTGGATAAATGTGAGGTTATCCACTTTGGTGGCAAAAACAGGAAAGCAAACTATTATCTAAATGGTGGCCGATTAGGAAAAGGGGAGATGCAGCGCGACCTGGGTGTCATGGTACACCAGTCATTGAAAGTAGGCATGCAGGTACAGCAGGCAGTGAAGAAAGCCAATGGTATGTTAGCTTTCATAGCAAAAGGATTTGAGTATAGGAGCAGGGAGGTTCTACTTCAGTTGTATAGGGTCTTGGTGAGGCCACACCTGGAGTATTGCGTACAGTTCTGGTCTCCAAATCTGAGGAAGGACATTATTGCCATAGAGGGACTGCAGCGAAGGTTCACCAGACTGATTCCTGGGATGTCAGGACTGTCTTATGAACAAAGACTGCATAGACTTGGTTTATACTCTCTAGAATTTAGGAGATTGAGAGGGGATCTTATAGAAACTTACAAGATTCTTAAGGGGTTGGACAGGCTAGATGCAGGAAGATTGTTCCCGATGTTGGGGAGGTCCAGGACAAGGGGTCACAGCTTAAGGATAAGGGGGAAATCCTCTAGGACCGAGATGAGAAGGAATTTTTTCACACAGAGAGTGGTGGGTCTCTGGAACTCTCTACCACAGAGGGTAGTTGAGGCCAGTTCATTGGATATATTTAAGAGGGAGTTAGATGTGGCCCTTGTGGCTAAGGGGATTAGAGGGTATGGAGAGAAGGCAGGTACGGGATACTGAGTTGGATGATCAGCCATGATCATATTGAATGGCGGTGCAGGCTCGAAGGGCCGAATGGCCTATTCCTGCACCTAATTTCTATGTTTCTATGTTGATCACCCTATCCACCTCGCATTGATTCTCCTGCCATCCTCCCATCCAACCTACAGTGGTCCCCAAATTCATTGCATACTGTTCCTCCCATTCATCACGTACTGACCCACCCTCCATTTACCCTGCACAGATCCCCCCATCCATCCTGTAGTGATCTCCCCCATTCATATTTTACTGATCACCATTCATCCTGTACTGATCCCCTCATTCATCCTACAGTGATCCCCCCATTCATATTTTACTGATCCCGCATCCATCCTGTACTGATCCCCTCATTCATCCTGTGGTGATCCCCCATTCTTCCTGCACAGACCCTCCGATCCCCACTGTACTGCCCCCCCCCCCCCCCCCATTTCATCCTGTACTGTTCCCCCCATTCATCCTGTGCCGATACCCCCCCCCCCCCATCCATCCTGTACTGATCCTCCCATTCAAGAAGAATTGGGGGAACAGTCTGAAGAAGGGTCTCGACCCGAAACGTTGCCTATTTCCTTCGCTCCATAGATGCCGCCTCACCTGCTGAATTTCTCCAGCATTTTTGTGTACCCCCACTCATCCTGTACTGACCCCCGCCCCATCCATACCGTACTGACCCCCCCATGCTACACCACTGACATCCTCCGTGCTCTCCCCTCACAATTTTACATACTCCAACCAACAGGTACTAATTCACCTGCCTCATTCCATTCATTCCGCCCCGATTGCCTTCTCAAACCCCCCCCCCGCCATCTATCCACCCCGCAGTGATTCACACACACCCTGACCCTATTGTGCTGGATATGTCTTCAGAGCGAACAATGACTATGTTTGATAACGGAATGCAATTAAATGTGTTTTAATTCCCAATGTTATTATTTGTTTTAGTCCATAAAGATGGATTAATTAAATTGAAACACGTGAAACATTAAAACCGGTGTCCGATTGTCACTGCTACCGTTGACACGTCATTACAGAATTCATTTAACGGCAATCAATGCTCTTAATATGGAGTATCAGTACTGTAGTTATTTAATGAGCAACATTCACAACTATACGTTAGATTTATCCTGGTTTTACTACTACAGTCGGTCATATACATCACAAATTTGGTCTGGAGATATTTCAGTTGAAATTTTAACGTTAATTCAGAAGTGGGAATGATGGAAACAGCGTTTATCAATAATTTTTTTTAAATCTGATGCGTACAAACTGGGTATCTTCATTGCTGTTCACAACACGTACATCTAATCTGAATGTCCGGTAATGTGGCGTTTTGACACATTTAAACATATTACCAAAAGAACATTTGCTGCAGTTATGTCCTTTGGCCATCTCTTGTCAGTTAGTGTGATGTTGAACCTGTCAGATGGGTATAGTCGGTTTTAACAGCTATTACCATAAAATGCCTTTAGAAATTTCCTTGCAACCTGTACATTTTGTTCCGGATAAATAATGTGGGAAGCCAGAGTGTTTCTTTGCCAATAGCAATAACGACCCATGCTATGGCCATGTCATGGTAATTTTCGGTCCTTGACAGAAAACATGATTGCATCAATATGTAGTGTGTATGGTTAAGTATATATGTTACAATGCTACAGGATTTATTGACACAGGTTGATCATACGCTGAATAATCCAACCACATTTTTGTTTGGCAGTGGAAATTGTATTAATTGCAATGTGTAAAAAGAGTTGAGACATTGTATTATAATTTTGCTGCATGTCATTGTGGTATGTACCATGTCTTGATTGGTGAATATGTTTAGTTTGTGAGTTATTTGAAGCAGAAATAATATGTGAATGTAGACAAGAGTGCTGGAGAAACTCAGCGGATGCGGCAGCATCTATGGAGCGAAGGAAATAGGCAACGTTTCGGGCCGAAACCCTTCTTCAGACTGATGGGTTTTGGTCTGAAACGTTGTGTATTTCCTTCGCTCCATGGATGCTGACTTTCTCCAGCAATTTTGTCTACCTTCGATTTTCCAGCATCTGCAGTTCCCTCTTGAACATAATATGTGAATGCTTCATTGAGTCTAATTCCGACTGGTAACTACGCACTTCGTCCGAGCACATTATCGCATGCGTCATGCAAACCGTCTTAAATGACCACCTAAACTGTCATTTGACAACCTAAAAAGGTGACAAGGTTGGCGGGCTGGCAACAGGGAAAAAAAGTTGTGGGAGCCCTGAACAGTACAAAGTGCTCCCATCATCCACTTACGGTACCTCTCCAGAGCCCCCCCCGACTCTGACCCCAGCCCTTACCCCTGTCGTGTTTTCACCACCACCCCTGACCTTCCTCTTTCTGATGCAGAATGGTCATTCCTCGGCATTTCTCAAAGGAAAGAGTAATCCCTGCAGGGGTTAAAAACCTGAGTGATTGTCATTGTCTTGAGCCCCACCTGTGAATGCAGCACTTGGATAGAATGTGGGAATCTGTTTCTCTCTGCTCCCTCAAGCTATTTTCAAATATATATCCCTTAAACAAGTCACTTACTGTAATTACAGTAGTTACCCTCGGCAACAGTATTTTGCCAATGGGTATAAATATGTACGTATGAAAGATTCATTAGCAAGTTGTAAATGTGTATTAATGAGGCCATTGACTGTTGGTTCCTGTGAGAGAAGCAAACCTATCTCAGCTTGTCCTGCAGCTGGCTGTCAGCTGCTCTGATGGAATGTACCTCCAAGATAGCATTGTCCTTGTACTCCCAAAAGGAGGGCCAAAGTGATAACAGACTCTTTTCAGAGGTTGGTCTAATCAGCGTGATGTTTACCTGAGCAGGGAAGGCAAGGCAGTTAGTTAATGGTGGTTGGGTCAGAGCATCTGGTTGGATAAAGTTTTAGAAATGGCTATTGAGCATATTCGTAACATTTTTGATGTAATTGTGGAAACAAACTCTTTTGAACTGTTAAGTTTTGATTTAAAGTAGTGAATCATTTCTCCTTTCCAAAGTATTTGCTTATAAAAATCATATTTTTTTCAGAAATAAAATCTGTAATAATGTTAAATATTTTACTACATCTGCAACTAAATTAAAAAAATAATCATGTTTGCTTTTGCACTATTTAGCAAGTTTGTATTAATATTGTGAACTGTATGCAGCTAAAATGAAAACAGAAAGTTCTAGAAATACTCTGCAGGTCAGGCTGCATCTGTGGGAAGAGAAACAGAGGTAACAAAGTTCTTTCAAAGAACATTCCACCTGAAACATTAGCCTTTTTCCCTCTTTCCATAGATTCATCCTGATCCGTATTGCAATCATTTCCTCGTTGTTATTTTAGACTCCCAGCATTTGCAGCTTTTTTTTTCAATTTTCTAGTGTGGGTATTTTTATTCTCTTTTTAAAAAAGTATTTGTCTTTAAGAGTCTGGGTGTAGCCAGGTTTTATTTTACGGACAGGATGGTTAAACAGTTCACCAGTAATTTTTCAATTAGCATGAAAGTCAAGTTCAGTTTGTTATGTGAACAAGATCAAGACAGAATTGAGGTTCAATGATAAAGAGTTTGTCAGTTCCCCTATACCCCTATATTGTCTGCCAGGAATGTACGCAAGTCTCCATATAATGATTGCTGTGAACAGACCTATAATGGCAATTGTGTTGTACTGTGCACTCTCAGTGCCCACTGGTGCGGTTTCTATGCAATGGTTTGTTAACAGTCCACTTTGGAACTACTTTACTGTTTTAATAGCCTAATATTCCTGGGGATCATCCAGTGGGTGTAAGATGGAAATAAGAAAGGGGGGGGGTGATCACTTTGATGGGATTGTATAATAGACCCCTAATAGTCATCGACAGTTAGAACAAATATGTTGGGATTTTTTAATAAGCCAATACATAAACCTAGCTTCAGGAATAATAGGGTTTGAATAGTGGGGGATTTTAACTTTCCAAATACTAACTGGGATGCCTAAATGCTAGTAGCTTAAATGGGGTGGAATTTGTTAAGATTGTTCAAGAACATTTTGTCAATTAATATGTAGATGGCCCAAGGGACAAAACTCGACCTTAGAAATACGAAGGGCAGGTGATGGAGGTTTTGTCTGGGGGAGCACTGCTGGACCAGTGACTATAATTCTATTTATTTTTAAATAGTTATGAAAAAGAGTAGGACTAGTCCACAAGGTTAACGTCTTAAATTGGGGCAAGGCCAATTTTTATGGGATTAGGAACTTTCAAAAATTAATTGAGGGGGTCAGTGTACAGGTAAAGCAAGTAGGAGGCTTTTAAAAGCAAGAGTTTAGGGTCAGCATATTCCTGTTGCCAGGAGTAGGGAACCCTAGACCGGTAAAGATATTGAGCTCTGGTCAAGAAAAATAACTAGGCACATGTCAGGTATAGACAGCAAGATTAACTGAATCCCTTGAGGAGTATAGAGGGTGTAGGAATGTACTTAAGAGTGAAATCAGGGCCATGCAGTCTCTGCTCCAAACTAAAATGTTTCATCCCAGGCATGTCATGGTGAATCACATTTACATCCTCTCGAGTGTAATTGTGCCCTTTCTATAATGTAGAGAACAGAACTGCGAGCAACTCTCCACCTGCCACTCGTGGTGTGTGATGTCTTAGCCTCAAGAGTACTCCCAGTATTCATAATGTCATATTTAAGGATTAAACTCCATCTGCCATTTGTCAGCCCATTTTACATCCCAGTTACATCAGTATGCCTCATTTCTTGCCTCTCTCAATAACCTGGTGCAGATGCCATCATGCCCTGGAGCATTAATGCCCTTGTACATTCATATTCCCTGCACTGATCTCACTGTGCTCCATGTCCTTTTCATTGGTGAATTGTGCTGGTGTGACAAGCTGAACTGAGGGTTACTGCAGGGTGTGCTCCAGATTATAGTCAGATGGACCCTTGCTAACTTTTGCCATTTCATTTGGAAGTCTTTACTGAGCTGCTGCATTTGATCTCTTTGTTTGCAGATGCCAGTCGTACCACAGATGACTAGCAACACGGAGCCAGGGTCTGGCTGCACTAAATCCGACCCTGATGCCTCAAGCCCTGTGCCCACAGAGTCTCAGACATCTATGGAAGCTGATAAAGGAGCCATCTACAGGTAGAGAGATACAGTAGATCTGTCTTTAACTATAGACAACTACAAAAACCACCTGGGGAGATAAATATTGATTGAGTTGGTAAATGAGTGTTTATCAGGTAGGGGTTGCCACTGTTGCCTGTCAGAGTAGTGGTCTGAACCATTGTGCCACATTCTCTGTGGACCTTGTGCACTCTCAGCACTTTAGTGAGATATATTTTAACATGTGGTTGCCAGTAATTCACTTTCTGCACCAGTTCATCATGTGTGCCTGATACTAGGTCTTATGTTGATGCGAGTGACCCCAGTGATACGAGTCACAAACTGAGCTTCACTGAGAACACATGGAAATAACAAATTGAATACGGTAGTTTACTGAGATAATTTAGAGGAAAAATTAAACATGATAAATCCTACAATTTTTTTAACTGAAGCTTTTAATTACATTGTAAGAGAAGAATAGTATAAATGTCTACTTACAATTCTTGCCTCCTGAGTGTGGTTTCAAAGATTGGTAGGTAACAAGTGAAACATAAAAGGGGGTGAGGGGTATTAACAGGGTGCATGTGGAATCCTCTTTGGAATTAGAATTTGTGGAATTCCCTGCCACAGAGGGCAGTGGAGGCCAAATCACTGGATGGATTTAAGAGAGTTAGATAGAGCTCATGGGGCTAATGGAATCAAAGGATATGGGGGGAAGGCAGGCACGGGTTATAGATTGGGGACGATCAGCCATGATCACAATGAATGGCGGTGCTGGCTCGAAGGACTGAATGGCCTCCTCCTGCACCTATTTTCTATGTTTCTAGACTCTCCCATGAGTGGAAACATCCTCTCCACATCCACTCTATCCAGGCCTTTCACTATTCTGTATGTTTCAATGAGGTTCTTTTCATTCTTTTAAACTCCAGCGACTACAGGCCCAGCGCCGACAAACGCTTATCATAGGTTAACCCACTCATTCCTGGGATCATTCTTGTAAACCTCCTCTGGACCCTCTCCAGAGCCGGACATCCTTCCTCAGATATGGGGCACAAAATGGCTCTCAATATTCCAAATACGGCCTGACCAGCGCTTTATAGAGCCTCAGCATTACATCCCTGTTTTTGTACACAAGCCCTCTTGAAATAAATGATAGCATTGAGTTTGCTTTCTTTACCGCCGATTCGACTTGCAGATTAACTTTTGGGAATCCTGCACCAGGACTCCCAAGTCCCTTTGCACCTCCGATTTCTGGATTATCACCCCATTTGGAAAATAGTCTACGCCTTTATTCCTACTGCCAAAATGCATGACTCCACACTTTGATACACTATATTCCATCTGCCTCTTGCCTGCCCACTCTCCAAACCTGTCCAAGTCCTTCTGCAGAGTCTCTGCTTTCTCTACACTACCTGCCCTTCCACCTATTTTCGTATCATCCATTTGGCCACAAAGCCTTCAATCCCCTCGTTCAAATCATTAAAATACAATGTGAAGAGCAGCAGCCCCAGCACCAACCCCTCCAGAGCTCCACTAGTCACTGGCAGCCAACCAGAAAAAGCCCCCTTTATTGCCACACTTGTCTTCTGCCATCCAGCCAACCTGCTATCCATGCTAGTATCTGCCCGCTGATACGGTCGGCTTTTATCTTGCTAAGCAATGTAATGTGTGGCACCTTATCAAAGGCTTTCTGAAAATCTAGGTAAACAACATCTACTGACTCTCCTTTGTCTGTCCTGCCACCTACTTCGTCAAAGAATTCCAGCAAATTTATTAAGCAAGATTTCCCCTTCGCAAAGCCATGCTGACTTCGACCTATTTTATTGTGAACCCAAAAATCTTACCAACCACCAAAGTCAGACTAACTGGGCTATAGTTCCCACTTTTCTGCCTTGCTTCCTTTTTGTGCAGCGGGATAATGTTGGAAATGTTCCAATAATCTGGGACTACTCCTGACTCTGATGATTCCTGAAATATCAGTATCATAGCCTCCACAATCTCTAAAACCACCTTTCAGTCCATCCGGCCCAGGTGACTTTCAGTCCTTTCAGTTTCCCTGCACTCCAAGGTTCCCCTGCTTCTCAGTGCTCTATACAACTCTATTTTAGCACTCCTTAGGATCTTCTGGTAGTAGTTTTGAATAAAATTTTCTACCTATTTCTCACTAGGCCCTTGACTCTCCATTGTATTTGACGGGCCACTGCAGCTGACATTTATTCCTGTATTTCTTTGCAGACACCCTCTATTCCCACTTCTGGCCCTTCTTTTTGAAAAGTGCGAGCAGTCGACCCAAGGTTCTGAATGTATCACCTCGGCAAGCTTTGATGTCGACATCGAAAACTTTGTTCGCAAACAGGAAAAGGAAGGAAAGCCATTTTTCAGTGAAGACCCAGAGATTGATAATCTGGTGAGATGTGGTGTAATGCCATCAGCCTGTAATTGGCTCCTTTCAACATTACCTTTACTGTACTTTCAGGAAGCCTTCCAAAGTCAAGTCAAGTCAATCATGTCAAGTTTCTTGTCGTGCACGTACAGCAGGCACGTGCCGTCAGGGTAGGCAAGGTAGGCACTGCCTACCCTGACTAAAATTATGAAATGGCAATTTTTAAATATAAATAGTAAAGGCATGGGAGAATTATGCCTGTCTAAGAGATCGATCTCTTAGGTAGGCATAATTCTCCGTGCCTTTCACCCACAGCGCTTGTAACACGGGAAGCTCTGTGCAGCCCCCGTGCCGTCAGCGCTGCCTGAGCCATCAGATTCAATGGGAGCTGAAGGCAGCAGAAATTCTGCCTTTGCAGCACTGCGCATGTGCATCATCTTTATGCGCATCGCGAGTTTCTTGGCGGGATGTTCAAATATGGATTGCCATTATTTTAATAGTATCTTAGCAAACAAATGGAGAATGGACTTAATGTACCAATAATGTGGTAAGTGCATTTCTTTGTGCTTTATGTTTTTAAATACTGTAATTCCCAGGGTGGGGGGAGAGCTCCGTTCACAGTGTTTGGGCAGTCTGGCGTTGTGAAGGAGGGGATCGGGGTCAGTAACCCACTTGCCATGCTCCGGTCTGAGTGCAGGTGAGATGGGACTAGGTGAGAGTAAAAGTGTGTGAGGGGTGAGAAGTCCATGCCGGGTGCCGGCCGGCCGCAGCCGCTGTTCAGATTGTTGGGAGACGGAGCTCAGGGTTCGCCTCTTGAGCTGCTTTGGTGCCCAGGCGTAAGTTGAGGTGGAAGGTGGTTGGGGGTGCGGGGGGGGGGGGGGCTCGTCTTCTGAGGAAGGATCTCGACCCGCTGAATTACTCCAGCAGTGTTAAAGAAGGAGCTGCAGATGCAGCAAAATCGAGCGTACACAAAATTCTGAAGAAACTCAGCGGGTGCAGCAGCATCTATAGAGCGAAGGGATCGGTGACAGGAGGGTCTCGACCTGCTGAAATTCTCCAGCATTTGGATCTAAACATCACCCATCCCTTCCCTCTAGAGATGCGGCCTGTCCCACTGAGTTACTCCAGCTTGTGTGTGTCTATCGTTGAATGGGTGACGTTTCGGGTCGAGACCCTTCTTCGGACTGAAAATAAAACTTGCCTCGCGTGAAGCGGCTTGTAGATTAAAACATAAAAACAAGAAATGCTAGACTCATTTATGTGCTCCTATTCATTTACCTGGCCTGTTGCTGTCCTCCCTCGTCCACCGTGAGCGCTGGACAACTCACTGGGTGCAAAACTCCGCTGCATTCCGGGCGGAGGGCGATGATCACCCGACTGACCGGCAAGTAGAGGCGGCGGGTCGGTCAAGCCCGGCTCCCCGCCACCGGGATAAACACCACTACTGGAGTAAACTCAGCGGGATCTCTGGAGAAGTCTGCAGTAGGGTCTCGACACGAAATCTCACCCATCCCATCTCTCCAGAGATGCTGCCAGTCCCTCGGAGTTACTCCAGCATTGTGTGTGTCTATGGGTTACACAAAAAGCTGGCGAAACTCAGCGGGTGCAGCAGCATCTAAGGAGCGAAGGAGATAGGCGACGTTTCGGGTCGAGACCCTTCTTGTGTGTGTCTATCTTCGGTGCAAACCAGCATCTGCAGTTCCTTCACAATCCCACACTCTCGGCCCCGGGGGGTGGATGGAGCATCACACGTGGATACAACCCACTCACTGCCCAGACTTGCCCCTCCGGCAGGTCTTTAACCGCGTCCTAAAGCCGTTCGTGTTAAAGAAGGAACTGCAGATGCTGGAGAATTGAGTGTTACACAAAGCTGGAGAAACTCAGCGGGTGCTGCAGCATGAAGAAGGTCAGCAGGTCTGAAGAAGGGTCTCGACCCGAAACGTCGCCTATCTCCTTCGCCCCTTAGATGCTGCTGCACCCGCTGAGTTTCTCCAGCTTTTTGTGTAACCCCCATCTCTCACCTGCCGTTCGCCGGCTTCGCTCATGTCAACCGCGTCCCGCAAATCCTTAAATTCCTACAGCCAAGTAACCTAAACTGGACCCGTGAACGCGCTGTCGGAATTTAAAGATTTGCGGGAAGCCGGCCGGCGAGCGGCAGGTGAGAGATGTTCAGACGGAGAGCACTGCCAGAGGTGAGTGGGGACCAGCAGAAGGGGCTGAAGTGGCAGGGTCCCGGCGGCTACTCGCAGTCACCCGAGCTGCTTCCTTCCGCGGAAGTGGCGGCCAGTTCTGCTGTCCGTGTCCGGCAGGTGAGAGATGGGGGTTACACAAAAAGCTGGAGAAACTCAGCGGGTGCAGCAGAATCTAAGGGGCGAAGGAGATAGGCGACGTTTTGGGTCGAGACCCTTCTTCAGACTCAGTCTCAGTCTGAAGAAGGGTCTCGACCCGAAACGTCGCCTATCTCCTTCGCCCCTTAGATGCTGCTGCACCCGCTGAGTTTCTCCAGCTCTTTGTGTAACCCTCGATTCTCCAGCATCTGCAGTTCCTTCTTTAACACGGAGGGTGAGAGATGTTCAGACGAAGAGCACTGCCAGAGGTGATCAGAAGGCGCTGAAGAGCAGTCAGTTCTGGTGTTGGGTCCCGGTGGCCGCTCGCACCCGAGCTGCTTCTATCCCCGGAAGTGGCGGCCAGTTCTGCTGTCCTTGCCCGGAGCGCTGCGGAAGCGGTGAGTTTGATATGATCTCTGTCCCCCTCCTTCTCAAAACTTCTCCCTTCTCGCATATTTAACCCCTGCCGCAGGCTCCCCACACGCTGTGAAAGGAACTCCCCCACAATTGGACCCTTGAATTAGTATTGTCATTCCATAAGATGACAACTGATTCAACGTCCCGATGTGCTCCCGTTTTTCCCACCATCTCTCCACCTGCCTTCATCCTCCGTCCCCCACCCATTCAGTAATTAAAAAATGAAGGAGATTTAGAACCCTTGGGAAATTTGAATTGTTACTTATTTTTATTTTTTTACGAAGAGAACAATCTGCGCATGCGCGGTTTTAAGATTTTTTGAAAGCCGGCTGACTGCCTACCCTGAGTAATTACTCACGGCACGTGCCTGACGTACAGTGAGGTACAGGGACAATTTACAATCTTGCTTGCATCTGCATTTCAGGCATGTAGACTCAGACAACATCCAAAAACTTAAATTATACATAAATTCTACAGGACAACATAAAGAAAAAACTGTGGAAAATAAAACAGGACCAGTAAAAAAATAAACTTTTAAAAGACAAGCTCATGGTAGTGCAAGAAAGGTCCATAAAGTTTTGTTGCTATGTAAGGAGCTGTTTAGTTACAGCACGGAAACATGCTCTTCGGCCCACCGAGTCTGCATCAACCAGCGATCCCTGCACATTAATACTATCCTGCACACATTTTAGGGATAATTCACACTTATACCAAGCCAATTAACCTACAAATCTGTGCGTCTTTTGAGTGTGGGAGGAAACCGAATCTCGGAGAAAACCCACACGGTCATGGGGAGAACATATAAACTCCACACAGAAAGCACCCATAGTCGGGATCGAACCTGGGTCTCTAGTGCTGCAAGCACTGTAAGGGAGCAACTCTACCGCTGTGCCATCTTGCTGCCCAAGGTCTTGTACCAAGGTTCTTCACCAAGGTCTTGTACAATACCGTCTGTACAATACCTTGACTGATGAGGCCAATGCACCGAGCCTTCTTGGCAACCTATCTACTGATGACGCAATTTGCAAGAACTAAGTATCTGTGCTCCTACAATTTCTCTGCTCTACACATCTCTCCAGAGATCGACCATTCACTGTTAACGTCCTGCCTTGGGTTGACTTCCCAAAATACAACACCTTTTTATTTATCTGCAAAATCTCCATTAGCCACTCCTTAGCCCACTTACATAACTGATGAAAATCCTATTAATTTCTGTTAACCATCTTTACTTTAGTGTCATAAAGTCATACAGCGTGGATACAGGTCCCTCCACAGTAACTGCTTGATATGTTTTTGTTTCAGATTACCAGCATATTTTTTTAAGACAGACATGCAGATGCTTCAAAAATCGATGGTAGACAAAAAATGCAGGGTGTTACACAGTCCATTCCCTCCGTAACTCCCTGGTCAACTCGTCCCTTCCTACCCAAACCACCCCCTTCCCAGGTACTTTCCCTTGCAACCGCAGGAAATGCCACCCTCGAGCCCATCCAAGGACCCATTCAGTGACCTCCTCCAACCTCATCCACTGCATCCGCTGTTCCACGTGTCAACTTCTCTACATCGGCGAGATCAAGCGCAGGCTCGGCGATCGCTTCGTCCAACACCTCCGCTCAGTTCGTACTAACCAACCTGATCTCCCGGCTGCTCAGCACTTCAATTCTCCCTCCCATTCCCAATCTGACCTTTCTGCCCTGGGCCTCCTCCATTATCAGAGTGAGGCCCAGCGCAAATTGGAGGAACAGCACCTCATATTTCGCTTAGGTAGTTAACACCCCAGCGGTATGAACATTGACTTCTCTAATTTTAGATAGCCCTTGCTTTCTCCCTCCTTCCCCTCCCCCTTCCAAGCTCTCCCACGAAGCCTACTGTCTCCGCCTCTTCCTTTCTTTTTCCTGCCCCCTCCCGAAATCAGTCTGAAGAAGGGTCTTGGCCTGAAACGTCGCCTATTCCTTCTTTCCATAGATGCTGCCTCACCCGCTGAGTTTCTCCATCATTTTTGTCTACCTACATCTTTTTTTGTCATTCTTTTCCTCTTTCTACAACTGCTGCCTGACCTGCTGACCATGATCAGCATGTTTTGTTTTTCCTTCAGATTTCTATCAAAAGCAGTCTCTTCATTTTCCATTTACTTGCCATCAATTCTGTCTACTGCTCAAAAGACCCTTCCCTTCCATCTGTTGCTACTCTGTATTGTTATTCATGTTGCTTATCTTCTGTGTTCTGGATGAGTAGATAAATACTCTAATATAATCGTTGTGGTCATTTTTCTCTTTTTTCACTACCTGTAGTATTTATGTACGGCTCGATGGTATTCATGTCTGGTATGCTTTGACTGAATCCATGCAAAACAACATTTCACAGTGTTATCTCCTTACATGTGACAGTAATAAATCAATATTTATTAAATAACTTATTTAAAAGTATGTTTTAAATAAAACAAAGTGTTTTAGTACTCATCGGGTCAGGCACATTTGTGAACTGAATGGATATGCAGGCTCTCCAGCACCTTGTGTCCATATGTTTTAGACGGACAGAGCTACAGCAGGTTGAGGAGTCAGACTGGAGGTCGGCTGGAGCAAGGCAACATGTTCAAATCCAGAACGATTCCACATTCAATATAGTTTTTATTGCATAGGTAGTCCCGAGGTTACGAAGGGTCTGTTCCTGCGAACACATTGTAACCCAAATGTTTAGTGAGCCAGAAATTAATAAAAATCAGTCTGTGGGAAAGGATTGCAGCATGGGAAGAGCAGCTGCCAGCAGGCCTCGCAGTGAGCGAGTGAATGAGTCTGCTCAGCACTGTCCGGCTCCACCCAGCACCTGATTGTTGCAGCGTGCTCGTATGTCCATATGTCTGGCATTCATAACCCACAGAGGTTCTGTAACAAGTGGTGAATCTGTGGAATTCTCTGCCACAGAAGGTAGTTGAGGCCAGTTCGTTGGCTATATTTAAGAGGGAGTTAGATGTGGCCCTTGTGGCTAATGGGATCAGGGGGTATGGAGAGAAGGCAGGTACAGGATACTGAGTTGGATGATCAGCCGTGATCATATTGAATGGCGGTGCAGGCTCGAAGGGCCGAATGGCCTACTCCTGCACCTATTTTCTATGTTTCTATTCCTTTCTTCCTTACTTTAGTGTAGTTACACATTGGAGATGTTTTCATAAGTCATTAACAATGAATTAAATATTTTGATGACTTTTGAATGAAGGATTCTTTCTCACGTTAGGCTTTACATTCTGAACACTCATGAAGTTCACAACTCCTGCCATCACTACCCAACGGAAAGCATATTCTGTATTGTTTCTCAAAATCGTCTTGTATCTTTAAACAGACGTAGTAGAATTCTCTGTAATTACCTACTTCTTTAATGTGCATATCCCCTTGTAGACCTACCAATTTCTAATCATTGCCTTGATTAGAAAGTATTAGCTATAAGGAGAGGTTGGACAAATTTGGATTGTTTTCTCTGGAGTGTTGGAGGCTGAGGAAGACCGAACTGAAGTTTATAAAATGACAAGAGGCACAGAGAGCGTAGTCAACAGACCCTTTTTCCCAGAATAGAAATGTCAAATACTGGAGGGTGTCAGTTTAAGGTCAGAAGAAGAAAGATTAATGGATATGTGCGGGGCAGCTTTTTTTCACAGAGAATAGAATGCGCTGCTAGGGGTGGCAGTGGAAGCAAGTGTGAGCACAATGTTTAAAAGGAATTTAGACAGACATATGAACAGACAGGGAATTGAGAGACACAGATCACAAGCAGTTTAAATTGGCATCATGTTTGGCATAGATATGGCCAACAATCCTTTACTGTACTTTCAGAAAGCCTTCCACTAAAGATATAATATCTCTCATTATCCAAAGTTCCCAAACCTTGCCAAACATATTTAATCCTCACAGCAACATGCTGGTCCTGAACTCTAACCCGCTGGCATTTCAAAGATTCCCATGTGTCAGATGTGGATTTACTCTCAAACAACTGCTCCCAATCTACTTTCTTCAGTTCCTGCCAAACAACGTTGTACAGTGTCCTGCATAATGTTTGGGACAAAGACCCATCATTTATTTATTTGCCTCTGTACTCCACAATTTGAGATTTGGAATAGAAAAAAATCACATGTGGTTAAAGTGCACATTGTCAGATTTTAATAAAGACCATTTTTAGACATTTTGGTTTCACCGTGTAGAAATTACAGAGTGTTAATACATAGTCCCCCCATTTCAGGGCACCATAACGTTTGGGACACAGCAATGTCATGTGAGTGAAAGTAGTCATGTTTAGTATTTTGTTGCATATCCTTTGTATGCAATGACTGCTTGAAGTCTGCGATTCATGGACATCACCAGTTGCTGGGTGTCCTGTCTGGTGATGCTTAGATGCCTGTATTGCAGCCATCTTTAGCTTATGCTTGTTTTAGGGGCTAGTCCCCTTTAGTTTTCTCTTCAGCATATAAAATGCATGCTCAATTGGATTCAGATCAGGTGATTGACTTGGCCACCCAAGAATTTAGCATTTTTTTAGCTTTGAAAAACTCCTTTGTTGCTTTAGTAGTATGTTTGGGATCATTGTCTTGCTGTGGAATGAACCGCCGGCCAATGAGTTTTGAAGTATTTGTTTGAACTTGAGCAGATAGGATGTGTCTATACACTTCAGAATTCATTATGCTACTACCATCAGCAGTTGTATCATCAATGAAGATAAGTGAGCCAGTACCTTCAGCAGCCACACATGCCAAAGCCATAACACCCCCACCACGTGTTTCACAGATAGGGTAGTATGCTTTGGATCTTGGGCAGTTCCTTCTCTCCTCCATACTTTGCTCTTGCCATCACTCTGATATGTTAATCTTTGTCTCATCTGTCCACAAAACCTTTTTCCAGATCTGTGGTTGCTCTTTTAAGTACTTCTTGGCAAACTGTAACCTGGCCATCCTATTTTTGCAGCTAACCAGTGGTTTGCATCTTGCAGTGTAGCCTCTGTATTTCTGTTCATGAAGTCTTCTGCAGACAGTGGTCATTGGCAAATCCACACCTGACTCCTGAAGAGTGTTTCTGATCTGTCGGACAGGTGTTTGGAGATTTTTCTTTATTATAGAGAGAATTCCTCTGTCATCAGCTGTGGGGGTCTTCCTTGGCATGCCAGTCCCTTTGCAAGTAGTAAGCTCACCAGTGCTCTCTTTTTTAATGATGTTCCGAACAGTTGATTTTGGTAAGCATAAGGTTTGGCTGATGTCTCCACAGTTTTATTCTTGTTTCTCAGTCTCATAATGGCTTATTTGACTTTCATTGGCACAACGTTGGTCCTCATGTTGATAAACAGCAATAAAAGTTTCCAAAGGTGATGGAAAGACTAGGTGCCGAGAGCTCTCTTATACCTGCATTAAGGAGGCAATTAAACACACCTGAGCAATTACAAACGCCTGTGAAGCCATGTGTCCCAAACATTATGGTGCCCTGAAATGGGGGGACTATGTATAAACACAGCTGTAATTTCTACACAGTGAAACCAAAAAGTATAAAAATGGCCTTTAATAAAATCTGACAATGTGCACTTTAGCCACATGTGATTTTTTTTCTGTTACAAAATCTCATATTGTGGAGTACAGAGGCAAATAAATAAATGATGGGTCTTTGTCACAAACATTATGGAGGGCATTGTAAATAGCCTTCCCCCAATTTAGCACCTTCACCCGAGTACCAGTCTTATCTTTATCCATAGATATCTTAAAATTTACAGAATCATGACTACAGGATAATCCAAAAGCAATGATCGCACCTTCCTTATTTTGGTTCTACCCTTAAGGCCTTGCTGGATAAGTCCTCCATGGAGTGCAGCCGTAGCATACTCTCAGTAAAACCATTCTCCTTCATCTTTTACATCTCTCTGTCACATTTAACGTCACGTTGTCAGTCCTGTCCTTTTCTCAACCAGGTATTTGTAATGGCTGCAACATCATAATTCTATGTACTAACCTCGACTCCACCCTCTTTCACCTTCTTGCATGGAAATAAATACACAAAAGACGATCATTTCCTCAACATGCATTATCCTGGCCCTGCTGTTTTTGCTACTGGACTTTCTTAACTTAGCCTCTATCTTCCCCTCAAACACTGCCTGTGGCTGCCTCTGGTTCACACTCCCCGTCACACTGGTTTAAACTCTCCTGATCCCAACAATGATCCCTGCACTACATCTCTGGTTACAAACATTCACACCCCTCAACCACCACCCTCTGCCTCCTGCCTCCAGTTTGCCAACACACCTTGGATCCCATGTAAAGTGCTGGAGTAACTCAGCAGGTCAGGCAGCATCTCTGGAGAAACAGGATACCATGCTGAACACAGTGGAGCAGCCTATCATGCAGGACTTTGTGAATTCATGTGTATTATTAGAGCAAGGAATAGTACAAAACAGGAACAGTCCACGACCCACAGTGTCTGTGCCAAACAATGCCAAATTAAACTAATCTCCTCTACCTGGCCGTTATCTATATCTCTCCTTTCCTTGGTTATCCATGAACCTATCTAAAAGCTTCTTAAACACCACTATCATATCTGCCTCCACCACCACCCCTGGCAGGACATTCCAGGCACCCACCACCCATTGTGTAAAAGATCTGCTCCGCACATCTCCTTCAAACTTTTCCCCTCTGACCTTAGAGTTATGCCATCTAGTCTTTGACATTTCCTCCGAGGGAAATAGGTTCTGGCTGTCTACCCTATCTGGGCCTCTCATCATTTTATATACTTCTATCAGGTCTCCCTTCACGCTCTGATGCTCTAGACAAAACAATCCAAGTTTTGTGAATCAACTTTATACCTTTTCTGATGAGGAATTTAGTGTTTAATTCCTTCAGCATGGATGCATATTCTGTCAGTCTAGGTAAATATAAAGCCTCAAAAAAATATTGTGATTGCTGTTAAATTGATTCGACTTCAACTGTTATACAGTGTTATTGTTCAATCCATTAGCTCAACTTCTTTGTGCTGTCTTGTGCTTAATTTGTCTTTCCATTTGTTGCTTTGCAGATGGTGAAAGCAATCCAGGTGCTGCGTATTCATCTATTGGAACTAGAGAAAGTTAATGACCTGTGCAAAGATTTCTGTAACCGTTACATTGCTTGTCTAAAAACTAAAATGAACAGTGAAAACCTGCTGAGCTCTGACCCTGGTGGACCTTATGCCTCTGTTCAAACTCAGGTAAGAAATGGTGTCCCCTCTACAAATTGTCTGATTCCCAGGTTCAACCCACCATGAGTGAATTAACTGAAGGTCTTACGACTTATAAAAGTGAAAATGTGATAAATATAAAGCTGGGTCTTCAAGTATTGAATATCATATTCAATGTTAGAAACAAAGAAGTAATAAGTATCGACAAAATGCTGGAGTATCTCAGCAGGTCAGGCAGCATCTCGAGAACATGGATAAGTGACTTTTCACAGAGTGCTGGAGCAACTCAGCGGGTCAGGCAGCATCTCAAGAACATGGATAGGTGACGTTTCACAGAGTGCTGGAGTAACTCAGCAGGTCAGGCAGCATCTGTGGAGAACATGGATAGGTGACGTTTCACAGAGTGCTGGAGTAACTCAGCGGGTCAGGCAGCATCTGTGGAGAACATGGGTAAGTGACGTTTCACAGAGTGCTGGAGTAACTCAGCGGGTCAGGCAGCATCTGAGGAGAACATGGATAGGTGACGTTTCACAGAGTGCTGGAGTAACTCAGCAGGTCAGGCGGCATCTCTGGAGAACATGGATAGGTGATGTTTTGTGTCGGAACCCTTCCTCAGACTCCAGTTTAAACTTAATTTATTCGGAATATCTCCAGTATATCTTCGGTATAAGTTCACAAGATATACTGGAGTAGAATTAGGCCATTCGGCCCATTGAGTCTACTCTGCCATTCAATCACGGCTGATCATAAACCAGGATCTGCAGTTCCTTTCTACACACTTATGAATTGATATTTCCTGGAATGTGTTCTTCTCATTATGTATTAATAACTTGGATTTGGAAGCACAGGTAACAATTATAAAATATTCAGACCATACAATGTTATGACTACAGAAAATGTGTACGTGTAAAGAGTGAAGAGGATAGCATTGGTCCACAAGGACGTACATACACAGGCCTGTGGAATGCATTGCCATATGGCAGATAAGGAGATACCTTCTGAGAAAAAGAGCAAAGTAAATCAATATAATGTAAAGATACGGGTTTAAAGGATGTGCCACATTTGTATGAACATAAATCAGTTGAGGTGACAGAACATGTTATAACAGCACATGGGATCCTGGGTTTCATAAACAACACTAACTATCAAGTATAATGGTGCGGAGATTGTGATTAATCTTTATACAGCACTGAAACAGGCCCTTCGTCATTGCCGAACATGATGCCAAATTAAACTAATCTCAAGTGCCAGTACAGGATCCACGATGATCTAAAACACAAGATCAGTCTCAACTGGTGTTTTGGATCCAAATCAGATGACTCAAAGGAAGGATCTAAAGGCCTTGGTGAGAGCGTAGAACAGGTATACAGGAATGATACAGCTCTTAAAGATGACGGAGTCAGAGGATATGGGGAGAAGACAGGAACAGGATACTGATTGTGGATGATCAGCCATATTCACATTGAGTGGCGATGCTGGCTCGAAGGGCCGAATGGCCTACTCCTGCACCTATTGTCTATTGATTCAGTGAATAAATGTGAACTTGCAATGGCGGAAAAAGGCTGAAAAGCTAATCATCTCATGACAAAGAATTGAATTGAATGGAATACTTTATTGTCAAGTCGCAGTTAGATTTTTGCTTGCATATCCAAGGTATGCAAATACGTATATCTCTTCCTCTTCACTGATCTGGATGAATGTCAACTAGTTTTATTCCGCTCTGATAAATAGAGAATCAAACAATCAGGTTCTTGAAGAAAACCCGCACGACCCTAATGTGTAGGAAGGAACTGCAGATGCTGGTTTAAATCGAAGGTAGACACAAAATGCTGGAGTAACTCAGTGGGACAGGCAGAATCTCTGGAGAGAAGGAATGGGTGATTCGGGTCAAGTCTGAAGAAGGGCCTCCACCCGAACCCGCCAGCCATTCCTTCTCTCCAGAGATGCTGCCTGTCCCGCTGAGTTACTCCAGCAGTTTGAGACTACGCACGACCCTAACCCTGCCTCGACAAGGGAACACTATGGTCCACCTCTTGCACTGCCTTGGACTTATAATTTTTCCAATTGTGTACTTGCGTTTGTCTTCTTTATTTGCCAAGTCTTTCTTTTAGAAATTCTGTGTGTAATCTATGTATAATTTGTTTCTGTGTGTTTGTCTGATTGTATGTGCCTGTGATGCTGCTGCAGCAAGACTTTCATTGTACCTGTACCTCATCATACGTGTGCATATGGCAATAAACTCAACTTGAAACGTTTCCTGCAGTCTACCCTATCAACACCACTCATAATTTTACTTACTTGAATAGAGCTCTAGGGGCTAGTGGAGTCAAGGGATATGGGGAGAAGGCAGGCACGGGTTATTGATAGCGGACGATCAGCCATGATCATATTGAATGGCGGTGCTGGCTCGAAGGGCCGAATGGCCTCCTCCTGCACCTATTTTCTATGTTTCTATGTCCCCTCTTAATTTCATCTACTGCAGGGAAAAAAACCTTAGCCTTCCCGTCTGTCATAAGGTCATAAGGAATAGGAGTAGAATTAAGCGATTCAGTCCATCAAGTCTACTCCACCATTCAATCATGGCTGATTTATCTTTCTCTCCTAACCCCTTTCTCCTGCCTTCTCCCCGTAACCTCTGTACTGAGGTGTCTCTCCCTGAGGAACTGAGGAACCTCTGACACCTCTCCTCATAACTGCTCCATCCCAGGCAAGATCCTGGTGACTCTCCTCTGCATCTTCTCTAGCACTATCACATCGTTCCTAGAGTGTGACAACCAGAACTGCATTCAGTACTCCAGCTAAGGTATGGCCAGAGCTTTGCAACCTCCCGTCACCTGTGCTCAATGTTCTGACTAATGAAGGCCTACATTTTGTATACTTAATCGGGATGCTGCCACCTTCATGGAGCTTTGCACATACACTGCCTCAGCTCCTCAGTATTCCCTAGGACCCTATCTTTCATGGTGTATGCCCAAGCCTCATTCATCACCTCACATGCTCAGGATTAATTTCCCTTTTCCCCAACGTATCATTATCACTCAGTAGCCTAAGGTTACCGTCCACACTGCCAACAACTTGTTCAATCTTTGTGCGAATAAGAAACTGAACCAAAGTGTGCTGAAAAGAGCTGCTAACCAAAATTGTTACCTATAGTTTCCAGCTGCCCATGCTTGTCATGGCCAGGTGCAGCGGGCTGACCTAGCTAGCAATCCATACCTTCTGTCAAGCAGGGATACATAGCAAGGCCTCAGACAGAGATTTCAAGTTTTACCTACTCTCTGCATAATCCCTGTGTACCTTTTGCTCAAACTTTTAATCAGTGTCTGCGTCATTTTGATATAGAAACATAGAAATTAGGTGCAGGAGTAGGCCATTCGGCCCTTCGAGCCTGCACCGCCATTCAATATGATCATGGCTGATCATCCAACTCAGTATCCCCTACCTGCCTTCTCTCCATACCCTCTGATCCCCTTAGCCACAAGGGCCACATCTAACTCCCTCTTCAATATAGCCAATGAACTGGCCTCAACTACTGTCTGTGGCAGAGAGTTCCAGAGACTCACCACTCTCTGTGTGAAAAAAGTCTTTCTCATCTCGGTCTTAAAGGATTTCCCCCATATCCTTAAGCTGTGACCCCTTGTCCTGGACTTCCCCAACATCGGGAACAATCTTCCTGCATCTAGCCTGTCCAACCCCTTAAGAATTTTATAAGTTTCTATAAGATCCCCTCTCAATCTCCTAAATTCTAGAGAGTATAAACCAAGTCTATCCAGTCTTTCTTCATAAGACAGTCCTGACATCCCAGGAATCAGTCTGGTGAACCTTCTCTGCACTCCCTCTATGGCAATAATGTCCTTCCTCAGATTTGGAGACCAAAACTGTACGCAATACTCCAGGTGTGGTCTCACCAAGACCCTGTACAACTGAAGTAGAACCTCCCTGCTCCTATACTCAAATCCTTTTGCTATGAAAGCTAACATACCATTCGCTTTCTTCACTGCCTGCTGCACCTGCATGCCTATTTTCAATGACTGGTGTACCATGACACACAGGTCTCGCTGCATCTCCCCTTTTCCTAATCGGCCACCATTTAGATAATAGTTTGCTTTCCTGTTTTTGCCACCAAAGTGGATAACCTCACATTTATCCACATTATACTGCATCTGCCAAACATTTGCCCACTCACCCAGCCTATCCAAGTCACCTTGCAGTCTAGCATCCTCCTCACAGCAAACACTGTCCCCCAGCTTAGTGTCATCCGCAAACTTGGAGATATTGCCTTCAATTCCCTCATCCAGATCATTGATATATATTGTAAATAGCTGGGGTCCCAGCACTGAGCCTTGCGGTACCCCACTAGTCACTGCCTGCCATTGTGAAAACGACCCGTTTACTCCTACTCTTTGCTTCCTGTTTACCAGCCAGTTCTCTATCCACAACAATACTGAACCCCCAATGCCATATGCTTTAAGTTTGTATACTAATCTCTTATGTGGGACCTTGTCAAAAGCCTTCTGGACGTCCAGATACACCACATCCACTGGTTCTCCCTTATCCACGCTACTAGTTACATCCTCGAAAAATTCCACAAGATTCGTCAGACATGATTTACCTTTCGTAAATCCATGCTGACTTTGTCCGATGATTTCACCACTTTCCAAATGTGCTGCTATCCCATCTTTAATAACTAACTCTAGCAGTTTCCCCACTACTGATGTTAGACTAACTGGTCTGTAATTCCCCGTTTTCTCTCTCCCTCCCTTCTTAAAAAGAGGGGTTACGTTTGCTACCCGCCACTCCACAGGAACTACCCCAGAATCTAAAGAGTTTTGAAAGATTATCACTAATGCATTCACTATTTCCGGAGCTACTTCCTTAAGTACTCTGGGATGCAGCCTATCTAGCCCTGGGGATTTATCGGCCTTTAATCCATTCAATTTACCCAACACCACTTCCCGACTAACCTGGATTTCACTCAATTCCTCCTTTGACCCGCGGTCCCCTCCTATTTCTGGCAGATTATTTATGTCTTCCTTAGTGAAGACGGAACCAAAGTAGTTATTCAATTGGTCCGCCATATCCGTGTTCCCCATGATCAACTCACCTGTTTCTGACTGCAAGGGACCTACATTTGTTTTAACTAATCTCTTTCTTTTCACATATCTATAAAAACTTTTGC
This sequence comes from Raja brachyura, assembly GCA_963514005.1. The sequence continues at coordinate 240,555 of OY740792.1, forward strand.
GGTCAGTTTTTATGTTCCCTGCCAGTTTTCTTTCATAATCTATTTTTCCTTTCCTAATTAAGCCCTTTGTCCTCCTCTGCTGGTCTCTGAATTTCTCCCAGTCCTCTGGTATGCTGCTTTTTCTGGCTACTTTGTATGCATCATTCTTTGCTTTGATACTATCCCTGACTTCCCTTGTTATCCACGGATGCACTACCTTCCCTGATTTATTCTTTTGCCAAACTGCGATGAACAATTTTTGTAGTTCATCCATGCAGTCTTTAAATGTCTTCCATTGCATATCCACCGTCAACCCTTTTAGGATTAATTGCCAGTCAATCTTGGCCAATTCACATCTCATACCCTCAAAGTTACCTTTCTTTAAGTTCAGAACCATTGTTTCTGAATTAACAATGTCACTCTCCATCCTAATGAAGAACTCAACCATATTATGGTCACTCTTGCCCAAGGGGGCACGTACAACAAGACTGCTAACTACCCCTTCCTCATTACTCAAAACCCAGTCTAAAATAGCCTGCTCTCTCGTTGGTTCCTCTACATGTTGATTTAGATAACTATCCCGCATACATTCCGAAAAATCCTCTTCCTTAGCACCCCTGCCAATTTGATTCACCCAATCTATATGTAGATTGAATTCACCCATTATAACTGTTTTGCCTTTGTCGCACGCATTTCTAATTTCCTGTTTGATACCATCCCCAACTTCACTACTACTGTTAGGTGGCCTGTACACAACACCCACCAGCATTTTCTGCCCCTTAGTGTTTCGCAGCTCTACCCATACCGATTCCACATCCTCCAAGCTAATGTCCTTCCTTTCCATTGCGTTAATCTCCTCTCTAACCAGCAACGCTACCCCACCTCCTTTTCCTTTTTCTCTATCCCTCCTGAATATTGAATATCCCTGGATGTTCAGCTCCCAGCCTTGGTCACCCTGGAGCCATGTCTCCGTGATCCCAACTATATCATAATCATTAATAGCTATCTGCACGTTCAACTCATCCTCCTTATTACGAATACTCCTTGCATTGAGACACAAAGCCTTCAGGCTTGTTTTTACAACGCTCTTACCCCTTATACAATTATGTTGAAAAGTGGCCCTTTTTGATTTTTGCCCTGGTTTTGTCTGCCTGCCACTTTTACTTTTCACCTTGCTACCTATTGCTTCTACCCTCATTTTACACCCACCTGCCCCTCTGCTCTTGTACCCATCCCCCTGCCACATTAGTTTAAATCCTCCCCGACAGTACTAGCAAACACTCCCCCAAGGACATTGGTTCCATTAAGCCCAGGTGCAGACCGTCCTGTTTGTACTGGTCCCACCTCCCCCAGAACTGGTTCCAGTGCCCTAAATATTTGAATCCCTCCCCCTTGCACCATATCTGTTAATGGAAGATGGGATCCAGGGCGAGCTGGACAAATGGACACAACATTTGTTTAGTGGGAAGGAGTCAGAATGTGGCATTAGATGCTGGAGTAACTCAGCGAGACAGGCAGCAACTCTGGAGAGGTGGAATGGGTGACGTATTGGAATTGGTGACGAATCGGAATTGGTGACATATTGGAACTTCTCTACTTCGGTGAGACCAAGTTCAGGCTTGGCGATCGCTTCGCCCAACACCTCCACTCAGTTCACACTAACCAACCTGATCTCCCAGCGGCTCAGCACTTTAACTCCCCCTCCCATTCCGAATCTGACCTTTCTGTCCTGGGCCTCCGCCATGGCCAGAGTGAGGCCCACCGTAAATTGGAGGAGCAGCAGCTCATATTTACACCCTTGGATAGTTTACACCCCAGTGGTATGAACATTGACTTCTCCAATTTCAGGTAGTCCTTGCTTTTTCCCTCCTTCCCCTCCCCTTCCCAGCTCTCCCCCAAGCCTACTGTCTCCACCTCTTCCTTTTCTCTTTCTCGCACCCTTCCTCCTGACACCCGTCTGAAGAAGGGTCTCGACCCGAAACGTTGCCTATTCCTTCTCTCCATAGATGCTGTCTCACCCGCTCAGTTTCTCCAGCATTTTTGTCTACCTTCGATGTTTCCAGCATCTGCAGCTCTTTCTTAAACATATTGGAATTGGAGAGTTGTTTTTCAGATTGAAAACCTCTAACCAGTGGTGTGCCATGGGGATTGGTGTTGGATCTCATTCTTTTGTCATCTATACTAATAATTTGGATGAGAATGTTCATGATTTCATGGTTAGAAGTTTGCGGCTGACATCAACATTTGTGAAAACGTTTGTCTAAGATTACAACAGGATTTAGATCAACTAGGAATGTGGGCCAAGGATTGGCAGATGGAAATTTAGACAGTGCTAAGATTTGCATTTTGGTAACCATAGCAGGACTTACACATTAAACGACAAGGACCTAGAGAGTCCTGTTCCTGAACCTGGTGTGGAACTTCAGGCTTCTGTAACTTCTGCTCAATGGTAGCAGTGAGAAGTGGATGTTGGGGATCATTGACAATAAATCCATCCTTTTCAGGCAGTACCTCATGTAAATGCTTTGGACGTAGACACAATGAATTACAGATGCTGGAATTCTGCATAGAACACAAAATACTGGAGATGGCACCCGACACAAAATGGCGCCTATCCAACTCCACCAAAAATGTTACCTAGCCCGAGTTTCCCCAGCACTTTGTGCTAGGTGCTTTTGATGGTGGGGAGGTTGTGTCCCTGTGGGTCTAGGCTGATTCCACCATTCCTTGCAACCTCTTGCATTCTGTACATTGGAATTACCATACAAGGTCATGAGGGAACCAGTCAAGATACTTCCTACAGGATGTCTTTAGAGGATTGTTTCGAATATTAGGAGAAGTCAAAATGTAGAGGCATGACGAGTCTTTTTTGTCATTGCACCAATTTGCTAGGTCCAGGACAACTCATCTGGACTGTTAATTCACAGGAATAGCAGCTGATAACTCTCCATCACTTACCCACAAATGAAAACTGGCACATGGTTTTAGACAATAGGTGCAGGAGTAGGCCATTCGGCCCTTCGAGTCAGCACCGCCATTCAATGTGATCATGACTGATCATCCACAATCAGTACCCCGTTCCTGCCTTCTCCCCATATCCCTTGACTCCGCGATCTTTAAGAGCTGTATCTAACTCTCTTAGTAAGTCAACAAATAGTTCCTTTGTTTTGTTGACCACAGTGAGAAGCTGTTGTTGCAATACCACTTAACCAGGTGTTCTATCTCTGTCCTTTATCCTGACTTATCACCACCAATGATTCAGCTAACCACGGAAGTGTTGTTGGGGAATTTATAGATGGCATTGGACTGTGTTTAGCCACACAGTCATGAGTTTAACGGGAGAGGAGCAGAGGGCTAAGTACACAGCCTTGAAGTGCTGCAGAGTTGATGGCCATTGAGGAGAGGATGTTGTTATTGATCTGCGCTGATTGAGGTCTGCTGATGAGGAAGTCAATGATCCAGTTGCAAGTGGAGGTACAAAACCCCAGGTTTTCGAGCTTGGTGATGTTTGGAGGGGAGGATAGTGTTGAACGCTGCACTATGGTTGATGAACAGCAGTCAGACATCTGTCCCAGTTATCCAGAGCAGAGTGGAGATCCACCGATATAGCAAAAACCATCCCTACAGCTTCCTCTGGAATAAAGACTGGAAGCTGAGAGAGGAGATTGAACAAATAGCCGTTAGTTTCTGGTCATTAAGGGGAGTGATGAGGGCGAGGCAGTGAAGTTGTCCATATGGAGTTTAGTAAGGCCCTTGACAAAGTCATACATGGTTGTCTAGCCTGGAAGGTTAGATCACATGGAATCTAAGCTAAGCTAATCAATTGAATTCAAAATTAGCTTGCAGGAAAAGAGCAGCGTGGCGAGTAGCTTTTCTGATTGAGGCCAGTTAAACCAGGTCAATACTCACACAGTAAATAGTAGAGCTTTGGGGAATGTTGCAGAATAGAGAGTTCCAGGGAATAGTAAGATTGAACGAGAACTTACCAGTTCGAAGGTTGATCTTTATTTCATGAGGAGTCGAAGTGAGGGATTTCGTGAAGAGCCCGCCGGCGCGCATGCTCGACATACTTCAAAGTAGCGGCGTGGAATCACAGAACCAACAATAGAAATGACTTCGCATAGTATGATTGAATTGACTAAGATTACCAGATGAAGGTGATTGAGGGTTGGGCGAGGAGGGCACGAAATCCCTCACTTCGACTCCTCATGAAATAAAGATCAACCTTCGAACTGGTAAGTTCTCGTTCAATCTTACTATTTCATTTCGGAGTCACGTGAGTGACTTCGTGAAGACTTCAAAGCTTCTGTGATTACACGCCCTGGACCACGTCCATGCTGACACACCACTACCAGGGATGGATGGGAGGAACAAACTGGCTCAATAGCTCATACTGCAAAACAAAAGCATATTTATTAATAATAAATCAAAAACCCCTCATGCGGGGACATCTCCACGTTCTTGACCTGCATTCAGCACGGCTTCTGCGAACTGTAGAGGAGCAGCAACAGGCTTGTTATAAAAACGCTGGAACACAGCTTCATTCGCCCATCCTGCTGTGGCGAGAATTTGGTCCATGGGCACCTCCATGACCCTCGCCGCTGACGTCGATGCAGCCCTGGTGGAATGAGACTTGAACACATTAGTGTCGATACCTGACTTACCCAAGACGACTCGAAGCCACCTGGATATCGTCTGGACTGTCACTCGATGATGAGGTCTCTTATGAGTGACAAGCAGGTATCTCTCCATTCCTCTGATGCGTGCCGTCACCTTGACATAGTGGCGGATATGTGAGGCTAAACATAGCCTAGCATCTGCGGGGTATGCCGGGAACTTCAGCTGCAGCCCTGTGCACCCAGGTCTATGCTGCTTTAGTAGCTCGTCAACGAAAAAGACTACTTCTGTAGGGGTAGATGTCATTCTGTCGACACGCAGTTTGTGTAGTGTCTGTACCCTCTGAGCTGAAGTCAGCGCTAGTAACATCACCAGCTTCATGGTGAGTTGGTCCAGTTGGAGCCCTTCCATGGGAGACCACATCCTGAGCAGGGTTAATACGTCCCTGACATCCCAGGTGATATTATAGCGTGGTGTAGGCGGATTCATATTGAATATACCCCGCATGAGTCTGGACACTAGCCTGTTGGATCCTACCCCAATCTTGAGGTAGAATGATAGCGCACTTCTGGCGCTGTTGATGGCACTGTAACTTAAGTGTTCATCATGGTGCAACCCCGCGAGGAATTCCAGGACGTCGGTTATTGTCACGTCATCGTACGTGATGCGAGAGCGGCTGCAGTAGGCTTCCCACTTCTTAATATGCGAGCGGTATCTTCGCCTTGTGGACTCTCGACACGACGCCCCGATGGTATCCATGGTCCGAGCCGAGAGGCCGTATTGGACTAACGGCCTGTTCAGAACCTGCAAGCCAACAAATTTAAATAGCCATGGCAGGGATGTGGCTCCCCTGACACAGGGTGAGTAACCAATTGTGGGCAACCCTTCAAAAGGACCCAAGGTTCGTTGAGCATGTCAAAGACCACCGGATACCAAGGCTGTGTGGGCCAGTCGGGTATAATAAGGATGCCCTTGGCAGCATCTGCCTGAATCTTTCGCAATACCCGACTGATGAGGCAAAACGGAGGGAAGGCATAGAAAACCCAATTCCCCCAGTCCAGCGAGAATGCATCTAGCGCTATTGCCCCAGGATCTGGTTCCCATGAAACGTAGGCTGGTACCTGATGGTTCAACCGTGACGCAAAAAGGTCAATGTCCGGTTTACCAAATTTGGCTGTGACTTTAGCAAAAATCTCAGGATGCAACATCCATTCAATGTTGTCATTAAATTTGCGTGACCTGGTGTCCGCCACAGTATTAAGCTCACCTGGCAAATAGGTAGCTGAAATCCAAATGTCTCTTTGAATACACCAGAGCCAAATTGAGTTAGCCAATTTGTCACACGAAACTGACCTGGTACCACCCATATGGTTTAAATATGCCACAGCTGTGGTGTTGTCTATTTGGAGACGGACGTGTGCTCCAACAAGCTTGGAACAATATGCACGAAGTCCGTGGAATGCTGCCAGCAACTCCAAATAGTTAATCCCTTGAGTCAACAACATCGATGCCTCAAGGGTGTCCCATCTACCCCCACAACTAGAGCAATTATCAGTAGCTCCCCAGCCATTGGAGCTTGCATCAGTCTGTAAATATACCACCGGATTAGCCTCCCTGACAGGCTTAAATGAGTTGCTAATGTGACACACCCACCATTGCAACTCAGTTATCGCTTCGGACGGCAGCTGCATAGATCGATCGTAATGACCAGCGTTCCATTTTAACGCAGTAATTTTAGCTCTTTGCAAATTCTGATAATGCAAAGGTCCATATCGTGCTGCCGGAAACAAAGCCACTAACTTGCCAATTACTGTGGCTGTATGCCGAATCGATGGTATATTGGTGCCAATTAAATCTCTGCACACCTTAGTGACTTCCTCAATTTTGTTAATTGGTATAGTTATCCTCATGCTCATTGAGTTCACCGTGAACCCTAGGTAATTAATTACCTGGGCAGGGCAGAACTTTGATTTCTCTGGATGGACAATGAATCCTAATTGTTGAAATATATTGACAGCAGCTGCAACACCCTGTTCAGCCAATTGCAGGGTGTGGCCCACAATAAAGACATCATCTAAATAGGCCATAACTATATGATGTCGTTGTCTCAAATAAGCCATGATTGGCTTCACCAATTTAGTGAACAATCTAGGGGCTGTAGTAAGCCCATTAGGCAAAGCCTTATACTGCCAAAGTTGCCCCATCCAGATAAATTTCAAAAACCTTCTATCATCTTTCTGGATGGATACTGAATAATATGCATCCCTCAAATCAATGCATGCCATAAAGCAGCCATGAGAAATCAATGATTTGGCTGTTTCAAACGTATCCATTTTAAAATGAGTATATGTTACAAACGTATTCAAACGGGTTAGATCAATAATGACACGACAGCCTCCATCCTTCTTAGGTCTAGTAAATATGTTCGAAACAAATTCAATTGGCTCATGCACTGTTTTCTCAATCACACCCTTCTGTTCCAAACTTAAAAGTTCCTTGTAACCTGCTGCCTGTTCTGCAGCAGACAATTTGAACGTACGACCAGGCATGTGCTGGGATGGAGGAATGTCGCCATTAATAAACTCAATTTTATGCCCCTGAATATTCCGCAACACATACTCATCACCAGTAAAATTACCCCATGCATCCAAAAACAACCGTAAACGACCACCAACATGGGAAGTTAAACAGAGAGAAAAGAGAGAACCAGACCCCCTCACCTCCGTGGTTACCGGCGGTCCTTGACACGTGTGGGTGGCCGTGGAGGTGCTGGGTTGGCTTGAGGGCGCGGCGTCTTCGATTTCCAAAAAGGTCTCTGCCGACCCTGTCCTAAAAAAGACCCTTGGTGCTGGTTCTGGTGTTGTTGTCGTTGTGGAGCTAGAGGGTGAGTCCTCGTCGAGGCACTGGCCGACCCTCGTGAGCGAATGTATGGAGCTTTTGAGCCGGACGGTGTGGGGGCACTCTTAGAGCGCATGATCCCCACCGTTTTGGCTTGTTCGTCAAGCTCTTTGACTCTCTTCGAGAGGTCCTCACCAAAGAGCTGACGGGGCGGCGGCGGCGGCGGTGGTTTGCACAATCCTGCAAACTTCGGGTTGAGTGCTGGGCGGATGCTGTTTTTGCGAAACCCGTTGATTTCGTGCTGGGTCGCGCACAATAAGGCCAGAGCATCTTCCTGGTCCAAATTCAGCTCGTCCTCGTCCACCGACCGCGCAAAGGCGGTAATACCGGCCGTGAGGAGTTTCAGGATCCGCTGCAATTGTAGCTCTTGTTGACGGATAGCCGCACTGATGTTGCCCCATATTGGCGTATTGACCACAGGCACGTTGAGGGAGTTGCAGTTTGATGGAGCCTTGTGACGGCTCATAGCCTGGATGAGGACTTCTTCCTGCAGCACCTGATTATTAAGAAAGTCCACTGTGGCTGCCAGCTTTGAATTGAGAGGAAGACCAGCCGTATGTGGGGCCGCGAATTTGGTCGCCACATCCAAAAGTTCCTCCGCTGGCACCTCCACCGGAGGTGGTACGGGATCCACCAGAACCTCCTCCTCGTGCTGCTCCAGGCTGATAGTAGATGTTGGTGAAGACGCCCTGTGCCTGTTGCTGCCCTGCTGTTGTTGACGTTGAAGCAGGAGCTCCAGCAGCCGCTCCATACGGTCAATACGCCCTTCACCCTGAACACTCAGGTGGTCGGAGTCCTCCGGCTCTGAAAAGAAAACCGGGCTCCTGTCATCGGCCCGCACCTCGTCGAGGCCCTGCCGGTGCCGGTAGTTGTCGCTAACAGCCGCCGAGGCGAAACTGCGCGATTCCTGCGCGGGCGTGTTCAATCGCCTCCGTTTAGCGAGAGCTGAAGCCGCTGCCACTAAGGGCACATGCGGCGAGGTGTCGGCACCAGCCGAAGCATGGCTGCCTGGGGCCCGCGCAGTCTTGCCGGCTGCCCACATCGTGGACGATGCCGACGCATGGTGCCGCCCACCCATCCATGGGGGGCTCGGCGACCGCGACGAGACCCGACTCAACCGACCCGTCCCGGCGTCGAGAGTCGGGGTGTGCCGGCTGGACCTCACAGCCGCCCCGGGTCTCGCCCTGGAACCTGACCGCTCCTCCGCGACAGGCAATGCCTTAGCCCTAACAGGGTTAGGCTTCTGGGCTCCTCCCCTCCCCCTTCTCGGAGGGCTGAGTGGAACAGGCCGTGCAACGGCACGCGCCCTGCTCGAGGTCGCCAGCGAGCCCGCTGACAACCTGACTGCCATGGCAGGGTCCCCCTGCTCTGGCGGCACACCACACTCCTCCTCACCGAACTCCTCCGAGCTGTGGTGTGCTGGCGGATCTGGACCTGTGAACACAGGGCTTACCCACATCTCCGCCTGAGTCCCGGCCTGCGCTGCAGGTACTGCCGATGGTAAAGGCCCCGGAACTGTTGACCGGCGAACTCGTCCTGACGTCCTCCGGCCCTTCGAACTCCCATCCATGTCCTTGCTGCAAGACATAATCAGACAACAAGGACCACCAACTAAAGGTGGAATACTCACCTCCGTGGCCCCTTATGAAGGGCTGGCGAGGAGCGCGCTCCACCGCCAGCCGTCGCAGCAACGCGGTACGACGATATGTCGAGCATGCGCGCCGGCGGGCTCTTCACGAAGTCACTCACGTGACTCCGAAATGAAATACAGGTGCATGGTTCCCTGTAAATAGAGGTTCCGGTCAACAGGTGCTAAAGAGCACATTTGGCACGCTTGCCTACATTGGGAAAGATGCTGATTATCACATTTGGAACATAATGTTGCTGCACAAATTGTTGATGATACTGCACTTAGTGCACAGCATGCATTTGGATGCACTGCATGCGGATGACACAAAGCTGGGGGGCAGTGTTAGCTGTGAGGAGAATGCTAGGAGGCTGCAAGGTGACTTGGATAGGTTGGGTGAGTGGGCAAATGCATGGCAGATGCAGTATAATGTGGATAAATGTGAGGTTATCCACTTTGGCGGCAAAAACAGGAGGATAGACTATTATCTGAATGGTGGCCGATTAGGAAAAGGGGAGATGCAACGAGACCTGGGTGTCATGGTACACCAGTCATTGAAAGTAGGCATGCAGGTGCAGCAGGCTGTGAAGAAAGCGAATGGTATGTTGGCATCCATAGCAAAAGGATTTTAGTACAAGAGCAGGGAGGTTCTACTCCAGTTGTACAGGGTCTTGGTGAGGCCACACCTGGAGTATTGCGTACAGGTTTGGTCTCCTAATCTGAGGAAATACATTCTTGCCATAGAGGGAGTACAGAGAAGGTTCACCAGACTGATTCCTGGGATGGCAGGACTTCCATATGAACAAAGACTGGATAGACACGGCTTGTACTCGCTTGAATTTAGGAGATTGAGGGGGGATCTTATGGAGACTTACAAAATTCTTAAGGGGTTGGACAGGCTAGAAGCAGGAAGATTGTTCCCGATGCTGGGGAACTCCAGAACAAGGGGTCACAGTTTAAGGCTAAGGGGGAAATCCTTTTAGGACCGAGATGAGAAGATAATTTTTCACACAGAGAGTGGTGAGTCTGTGGAATTCTCAGCCACAGAAGGTAGTTGAGGCCAGTTCTTTGGCTATATTTAAGAGGGAGTTAGATGTGGCCCTTGTGGCTAAAGGGATCAGGGGGTATGGAGATAAGGCAGGTACGGGATACTGAGTTGGATGATCAGCCATGATCATATTGAATGGCGGTGCAGGCTCGAAGGGCTGAATGGCCTACACCTGCACCTATTTTCTATGATTCTATGATTTCTGGAAGCCCAGCTACGGGTATGTCATTAAGTTAAAAACGGTGCAGATGAGATCAACCAGAATTATGCCTGGATTAGAATCATAGAGTCATACAACCTGGAAACAGGCCCTTCGACCCAACTTGCCCTCGCCGACCAACATGCCTGCGTTTGACCCATATCTTTCTAAACCTATCCTTTCCATGTATCTATCTTATCCCTCAGAATACTCTCTAGTAACTTTCCAACCACGGATATTAGGCTCACTGGCCTGTAGTTTCCAGGCTTTTCCCTGCAGCTCTTCTTGAAAAGAGGCACAATACATGCCACCCACCAGTCTACTGGCACCTCACTTGTATTTAATGACCACTCGTAAATCTCAGCCAGTAATTTCCTCTCTAGCTTTCCACAGTGTCCTTGGGTATATCTGAACAGGCCTTGGAGATGTGTCTACCTTCATACGCGTCAGGACCTTCAGCACCTCTTTGAATATAATATTGACTGCTCTCAAAATACTTTCATTGACAGCCCTGAGTTCCCCAGTCCTCCTGTCTTTCTCCACGGTAAAAACAGAGGAGAAATGCTTGTTGAGGAACTTGCCCATTCTCCTGTGGCTGCGCACAGGGTTAACCGCTTTGATTCCTGAGGAGTCCCACTCTCCGATTACCATTTTCCTTACATGTGCTTTTAAAGTCTGTCGGGATTATCCTTCATGTTATCTGCCAGAGCAATCTCCTGTGCCTTTTTGCTCTCCTGATTTCTATTTTTATGCTTGCTCTTCAGTTCCCAAAACTCCTCCAGGGATGTACGATCCCAGTTGCTTATACCTGCCCCATGACTCTTTCTTTCCTCTCTCTTCACTGCCTGCTGTTACTTTGTACATAATTCACTGAAAGTGAGCATGCAGGTACAGCAGGCAGTGAAGAAAGCAAATGGCATAGAAACATAGAAAATAGGTGCAGGAGTAGGCCATTCGGCACTTCGAGCCTGCACCACCATTCAATATGATCATGGCTGATCATCCAACTCAGTATCCAGTACCTGCCTTATCTCCATACCCCCTCATCCCTTTAGCCACAAGGGCCACATCTAACTCCCTCTTAAATATAGCCAATGAACTGGCCTCAACTACCTTCTGTGGCAGAGATTTCCAGAGACTCACCACTCTCTGTGTGAAAAATGTTTCCCTCATCTCGGTCCTAAAGGAATTCCCCCTTATCCTTAGACTGTGACCCCTTGTTCTGGACCTCCCCAACATTGGGAACAATCTTCCTGCATCTAGCCTATCCAACCCCTTAAGAAGTTTGTAAGTTTCTATAAGATCCCACCTCAGTCTTCAGAATTCTAACGAGTACAAGCCAAGTCTATCCAGTCTTTCCTTATATGAAAGTCCTGACATCCCAGGAATCAGTCTGGTGAACCTTCTCTGTACCCCCTCTATGGCAAGGATGTATTTTCTCTGATTTGGAGACCAAAACTGTACGCAATACTCCAGGTGTGGTCTTACCTAAACCCTGTACAACTGCAGTAGAACCTCCCTGCTCCTATACTCAAATCCTTTCGCTATGAATGCTAACATACCATTTGCTTTCTTCACTGCCTGCTGCACCTGCATGCCTACTTTCAATGATTGGTGTACCATGACACCCTGGTATCGTTGCACCTCCCCTTTTCCTAATTTGCCACCATTCAGATAATAGTCTATCCTCCTGTTTATGCCACCAAAGTGGATAACCTCACATTTATCCACATTATACTGCATCTACCATGCATTTGCCCACTCACCCAACCTATCCAAGTCACCTTGCAGCGTCCTAGCATTCTCCTCACACCTAACACTACCCCCCAGCTTAGTGTCATCCGCAAACTTGGAGATGTTGCATTCAATTCCCTCGTCCAAATCATTAATATATATTGTAAATAGCTGGGGTCCCAGCACTGAGCCTTGCGGTACCCCACTATTCACTGCCTGCCATTCTGAAAAGGATCCGTTTACTCCTAGCCTTTGCTTCCTGTCTGCCAGCCAGTTCTCTATCCACATCAATATTGAACCCCCAATACCGTGTGCTTTAAGTTTGTATGCTAATCTCTTCTGTGGGACCTTGTCGAAAGCCTTCTGAAAGTCTAGATATAACACATCCACAGGTTCTCCCTTATCCACTCTGCTAGTTACATCCTCGAAAAATTCTATAAGATTCGTCAGACATGATTTACCTTTCGTAAATCCATGCTGACTTTGTCTAATGATTTAATCACTTTCCAAATGTACTGCTATCCCATCTTTAATAACTGACTCTAGCAGTTTCCCCACTACCGATGTTAGACTAACTGGTCTGTAATTTCCCGTTTTCTCTCTCCCTCCTTTTTAAAAAAGTGGGGTTACATTAGCTACCCTCCAATCCTCAGGATCTACTCCAGAATCTAAGGAGTTTTGAAAAATTATCACTAATGCATCCACTATTTCTGTGGCTACTTCCTTGAGTACTCTGGGATGCAGACTATCTGGCCCTGGGGATTTATTGGCCTTTAATCCATTCAATTTACCCAACACCACTTCCCGGCTAACCTGGATTTCACTCAGTTCCTCCACCTTATTTGGCCCCCGGCCCCCTGCTATTTCCAGCAGATTATTTATGTCTTCCTTAGTGAAGACAGAACCAAAGTATTTATTCAATTGGTCTGCCATATCCTGGTCCCCATGATCAATTCACCTGTTTATGACTGCAAGGGACCTACATTTGTTTTAACTAATCTCTTTCTCTTCACATATCTATAAAAAAAGTTTGCAGTCAGTTTTTATGTTCCCTGCCAGTTTTCATTCATAATTTATTTTCCCTTTCCTAATTAAGCCCTTTGTCCTCCTCTACTGGACTCTGAATTTCTCCCAGTCCTCTGGTTGGCTGCTTTTTCTGGCTAATTTGTATGCTTCATCTTTTGTTTCTATACTATCCCTGATTTCCCTTGTTATCCATGGATGCACTACCTTCCCTGATTTATTCTTTTGCCAAACTGGGATGAACAATTGTTGTAGTTCATCCATGCAGTCTTTAAATACTTTCCATTGCACATCCACTGTCAACCCTTTAATAACCACTTGCCAGTCTATCTTGGCCAATTCACGTCTCATACCTTTAAAGTTACCTTTGTTTAAGTTTAGAACCCTTGTTTCTGAATTAACAATGTCACTCTCCATCCTAATGAAGAACTCAACCATATTATGGTCACTCTTGCCCAACGAGCCACGCACAACAAGACTGCTAACTAACCCTTCCTCATTACTCAATACCCAGTCTAGAATAGCCTGCTCTCTTGTTGGTTCCTCTACATGTTGGTTTAGAAAACTATCCCGCATACATTCCAAGAAATCCTCTTCCTCAGCACCCCTGCCCATTTGATTTACCCAATCTATATGTAGATTGAAGTCACCCATTATAACTGTTTTACCCTTGTTGCACGCATTTCTAATTTCCTGTTTGATGCCATCCCCAACTCCACTACTACTGTTAGGTGGCCGGTACACAACTACCACTAGTGTTTTTGGTCCCTTAGAGTTTCGCAGCTCTACCCATTTCGATTCCACATCCTCCAAGCTAATGTCCTTCCTTTCTATTGCATTAATTTCCTCTCTCACCAGCAACGCTACCGTACCTCCCTTTCCTTTCTGTCTATCCCTCCTGAATATTGAATATCCCTGGATGTTCAGCTCCCGGCCTTGGTCCCCCTGGAGCCACGTCTCCGTGATCCCAACTATAGCATAGTCATTAATAGCTATCTGCACATTCAACTCGTCCACCTTATTACGAATGCTCCTTGCATTGAGACACAAAGACTTCAGGCTTGTTTTTACAACACTCTTACTCCTTATACAATTATGTTGACAAGTGACCCCTTTTGATTTTTGCCCTGGAAACCCACCACCTCTTATTCTCTGTTTATTATTTTTTTCTTCTTTCCCCCCTACATGTTGGATCTGAGTGCTTCCCTTCTCTGCCTCCTGCCTCAGACCCTGTCTACTGGCTTTCCCTCCCCCCAACCATTCTAGTTTAAAGTCCCCCCGGTAGCCTTTGCAAATTTCCCTACCAGGATACTGGTCCCCCTCGGGTTCAAGTGCAACCCGCCCTTTTTATACAGTTCACTCCTTCCCCAAAAGAGGTTCCATTGATCCAGAAACTTGAATCCCTGCCCTGTGCACCAGTCCTTCAGCCAAGCATTTATCCTCCACCTTGCTCCATTCCTACTCTCACTGTCGCGTGGCACAGGCAGTAATCCTGAGATTGTTATCTTTGTGGTCCTTTTCCTTAACTCTCTTCCTAACTCCCTAAATTCTCCTTTCAGGATCTCTTCTCTTTTTTTACCTATGTCATTGGTACCAATATGTACCACGATCTCAGGCTCCTCTCCCTCCCTTTTCAGGATATCTTGGACATGTTCAGACACATCCCGGACCCTGGCACCAGGGAGCCAAACTACCATCCGGGTCTCCGGACTGCATCCACAGAATCGCCAATCTGACCCCCTAACTATAGAGTCCCCTATTACTAATGCCCTCCTCTTCTTTTCCTTACCCTTCTGAGCAACAGGGCCGGTGTCTGTACCGCAGGCCAGGTCGCTGTTGCTACCCCCAGGTAGGCTGTCCCCCCCAACAGTACTCAAACAGGAGTACTTATTTCCAAGGTGTACAGCCACTGGTGTACTCTCTAGCGCCCGCCTCTGCCCCTTGCCTTTCCTAACCGTGACCCACGTGTCTGCCTCCTGTGATTTTGGAGAGACTACCACCCTGTAACTCCTCTCTATGACCTCCTCACTCTCCCTGACCAGGCGGAGGTAATCGAGCTGCTGCTCCAGGTTCCTAACACACTCCTTTAGGAGCCCCATCGCGACACACCTGGCGCAGATGTGGACGTCTGAAGGGCTACCCGACTCCATGACCTCCCACATCTGACATCCAGAACAGTAAGCTGCCCTGGCACTCATACTTCTCTTACCCTAGATACAACACAAAATACAATATACAATACAAAGTACAGTACACTACAAACTGCTGGAATCTGACTGCCAATCAGCTGCGTATTCAAGTCCACCAATCAGCGGCTTCCTCAAGCCTAGTTAATTGAATGGAACGTTACGGATTTAGAACGTTACAGATTTCCCTCACCGCTCCGACGGCGCCCCTCCCTCACCAACGGCTCCTGGGCCTCTGTAAAAACAAAGCCCCGCGCTGGGATTTTACACTCACCGCTCGGACGTCGCTCCTCCCTCACATGAAGGCATGTTGGCTTTCATAGCGAGAGGATTTGAGTATAGCAGCAAGTAGGTCCTACTGCAGTTGTACAGGACTCTGGTGAGACTGCACCTAGAGTATTGTGTGCAGTTTAGGTCTCCTAGTTTGAGGAAGGACATTCTTGCTATTGAGGGAGTACAGTGTATGTTCACCAGTTTAATTCCTGGAATGGTGGGACTGACATATGATGAAAGAATTAATCGACTGGCCTTATATTCACTGGAATTTAGAAGGTTGAGAGGGGATTTATAGAAACATATAACATTCTCAAGGGATTGGAGAGGCTAGATGCAGGAAAAATGTTCCCGAGGTGGGGGGTGTCCAGAACCAGGGGTCACAGTTTAAGAATAAGAGGTAGGCCATTTAGATGAGAAAACCTTTTCACTCAGAGAGTTATGAATCTGTGAAATTCTCTGCCTCAGAGGGCAGTGGAGGCCAATTCATTTGATGTTTTCAAGGGAGAGTTCGATATAGCTCTTAGGGCTAATGGAATCAAGAGATATCATATTGAATGGCGGTGCTGGCTCGAAGGGCCGAATGGCCTCCTGCACCTATTTTCTATGTTTCTTAGTCTTGACCTGAACCTCAGTTTCCCTCATCATCCGTTTCCTCGCTCACCTGCTTGCCCATCACTTGCCCATCAAAATTAGGGAGTTTTAGCTACAGGGAGAGGTTGGACAGACTAGGATAGTTTTATCTGGAATGCAGGAGGTTGCATGTCGCACTGGTACAAGTATATGTGTCTTTTTACAATACTGGAGAGATTTTGAGGAACAAGATTATTATTCCGTTTTTTACACCGATACACTGTTCTTAACAAAAATCGGCCCATCATGTGAAACCTTATAAATAACAGATATAAATGAGATAACTTCAAGACCGAAAGTCGAAAACTTTTTTCATGACAAACAAATCTTCATTGTTTTACCACCAATTTGGACACCAAAAATGCGACATTAAAAACGCTGCCACATTTAGTAATGAATAATTCATTCATAAATATACTTCATATGGCCCCTAATACATATACATTTTGATAATGATCTAGGGATTCATTATCATGGTGTCGGATGGCCCTCTTGACGTCCACATCTGCATCAGGTGCAGAGAGATGGGGCTCCTAAGGGACCGTATTAGGATCCTGGAGCAGCAGCTCGATGACCTCTGCCTGGTCAGGGAGAGTGAAAAGGTGATAGAGGAGTTATAGGGAGGTGGTCACTCCAAAACCACAGGAGAGAGACATGTGGGTCACACTAAGGAAGGGCAAGGGGCAGAGGCATGAACAAGTGAGTACTCCAATGTCAGTACACCTGGCAAATAAGTACTCCTGTTTGAGTACGGATGGGGGTGACAGCCTACCCGGGGGTAGCGACAGCGGATGGGCCTTCAGCACAGAGACCGCCCCTGTTACTCCAAAAGGTAGGGAAAAAAAGAGGAGGGCAATAGTAATTGGGGACTCTATTGTTAGGGGGTCGGATAGGCGATTCTGTGGACGCAGTCGGGAGACCAGGATGGTGGTCTGCCTCCCTGGTGCCAAGGTCTTGGACGTGTCTAAACGTGTCCAAGATATCCTCAAATCAGAGGGAGAGGAGCCTGAGGTCGTGGTACATATAGGTACCAATGACATAGGTAAAAAAAGGGAAGAGGTCCTGAAGGGAGGATTTAAGGACTTGGGAGGAGAGTTGAGGAAAAGGACCAAAAAGGTAACAATCTCAGGATTACTGCCTGTGCCACGTGACAGTGAGAGTAGAAATGGAGCAAGGTGGAGGATAAATGCTTGGCTGAAAGACTGGTGCATAGGGCAGGGATTCAAGTTTCTGGATCATTGGGACTTCTTTTGAGGTAGGTGGGACCTGTACAGAAAGGATGGGTTGCACTTGAACCCGAGGGGGACCAATATCCTGGCGGGGAAATTTGCAAAGGCCACTGGGGAGACTTTAAACTAGAATGGTTGGGGCAAGGGATGCAAATAGCAAAAGCTAGTAGACAGAATGGGAGGCAGGAAGCAGAAAAGGGAAGCACTCGGACACAAGAGGAGAAAGAAAAAAAAGGAAATAAACAGAGAATAAGAGATGGGGGGGTTTCTTAAATGTGCATATTTTAATGCTAGGAGCATTGTAAGAAAGGTGGATGAGCTTAGAGTCTGGATAGACACCTGGAAGTATGATGTTGTGGCGATCAGTGAAACATGGTTGCAGGAGGGCTGTGATTGGAAACTAAATATTCCAGGATTTCGTTGCTTCAGGTGTGATAGAATTGGAGGGGCAAGAGGTGGAGGTGTTGCATTGCTAGTCAGGGAAGATATTACAGCAGTGCTTTGGCAGGATAGATTGGAGGGCTCATCTAGGGAGGCTATTTGGGTGGAACTTAGAAGTGGGAAAGGTGTAGCAACACTTATAGGGGTATATTATAGACCGCCAAATGGGGAACGAGAATTGGAAGAGCAAATATGTAAAGAGATAGCAGATATTAGTAGTAAGCACAAGGTAGTGATTGTGGGAGATTTCAAATTTCCACACATAGACTGGGAAACACATTCTGTAAATGGGCTGGATGGTTTGGAGTTTGTAAAATGTGTGCAGGATAGTTTTTTTGCAGCAATACATAGAGGTGCCTACTAGAGGAGGGGCAGTGCTGGACCTCCTGTTAGGAAATGAGACGGGACAGGTGGCGGAGGTATGCGTAGGGGAGCACTTCGGGTCCAGTGATCACAATACCATTAGTTTCAATATAATTATGGAGAAGGACAGAACTGGGCCTAGGGTTGAGATTTTTGATTGGAGAAAGGCTAACTTTAACGAGATGCGAGATGATTTAAAAGGAGTGAACTGGGACATTTTGTTTTATGGGAAAGATGTAGAGGAGAAATGGAGGACATTTAAAGGGGAAATTTTAAGAGTACAAAATCTTTATGTTCCTGTTCGGTTGAAAGGAACCAGTAAAAATTGGAAAGTGCCCTGGTTTTCAAGGGAAATTGGACATCTTGTTCGGAAAAAGAGGGAGATCTACAATAATTATAGACAGCATGAAGTAAATTAGGTGCTTGAGGAGTATAAGGAATGTAAAAAGAATCTTAAGAAAGAAATTAGAAAAGCTAAAAGAAGATATGAGGTTGCTTTGGCAAGTAAGGTGAAAGTAAATCCAAATGGTTTCTACAGCTATATTAATAGCAAAAGGATAACAAGGGATAAAATTAGTCCATTGGAGAGACCAAGTGGACAGCTATCTGCAGAGCCAAAAGAGATGGGGGAGATATTGAACAATTTCTTTTCTTCGGTATTCACCAAGGAGAAGGATATTGAATTATGTGAGGTAAGGGAAACTAGTAGAGTAGCTATGGATACTATGAGTTTCAAAGTAAAAGAAGTACTGGCACTTTTGAAAAATATAAAAGTGGATAAGTCTCCAGGTCCTGACAGGATATTCCCTAGGACATTGAGGGAAGTTAGTGTAGAAATAGCCGGGGCTATGACAGAAATATTTCAAATGTCATTAGAAACGGGAATAGTCCCCGAGGATTGGCGTACTGCGCATGTTGTTCCATTGTTTAAAAAGGGTTCTAAGAGTAAACCTAGCAATTATAGACCGGTTAGTTTGACTTCAGTGGTGGGCAAATTAATGGAAAAGATACTTAGAGATAATATATATAAGTATCTGGATAAAGAGGGTCTAATTAGGAACAGTCAACATGGATTTATGCCTGGAAGGTCATGTTTGACTAATCTTCTTGAATTTTTTGATGAGGTTACTAGGGAAATTGACGAGGGTAAAGCAGTGGATGTTGTCTATATGGACTTCAGTAAGGCCTTTGACAAGGTTCCTCATGGAAGGTTGGTTAAGAAGGTTCAACTGTTGGGTATAAATGCAGGAATAGCAAGATGGATTCAACAGTGGCTGAATTGGAGAAGCCAGAGGGTAATGGTGGATGGGTGTTTGTCGGGTTGGAGGCAGGTGACTAGTGGGGTGCCTCAGGGATCTGTGTTGGGTCCTTTGTTGTTTGTTATGTACATCAATGATCTGGATGAAGGGGTGGTAAATTGGATTAGTAAGTATGCAGATGATACCAAGATAGGGGGTGTTGTGGATAATGAAGAGGATTTCCAAAGTCTACAGAGTGATTTAGGCCAGTTGGAAAAATGGGCTGAAAGATGGCAGATGGAGTTTAATGCTGATAAATGTGAGGTGCTACACCTTGGCAGGACAAATCAAAATAGGACGTACATGGTAAACGGTATGGGAATTGAAGAATACAGTTGAACAGAGGGATCTGGGAATAACCGTGCATAGTTCATTGAAGGTGGAATCTCATATAGATAGGGTGGTAAAGAAAGCTTTTGGTATGCTAGCCTTTATAAATCAGAGCATTGAGTATAGAAGCTGGGATGTAATGTTAAAATTGTACACGGCATTGGTGAGACCAAATCTGGAGTATGGTGTACAATTTTGGTCGCCCAATTATAGGAAGGATGTCAACAAAATAGAGAGGGTACAGAGGAGATTTACTAGAATGTTGCCTTGGTTTCAACAGCTAAGTTACAGAGATAGGTTGAATAAGTTAGGTCTTTATTCTCTGGAGCGCAGAAGGTTAAGGGGGGACTTGATCTGGGCAAGCCTCAACGACTTCCGCCCAGTTGCACTTACCCCCATCATCACCAAGTGCTTCGAGAGGCTGGTCCTGGCACACCTCAAAAGCTGCCTACCCCCCACACTGGATCCCTATCAGTTTGCCTACCGCAAGAACAGGAGTACGGAGGATGCCATCTCAACGGCACTTCACTCCGCCCTCTCCCACCTCGACAACAGAGACACTTACGTAAGAGTGCTGTTCATCGATTACAGCTCAGCATTCAACACCATTATACCATCAAAATTGATCGCCAAACTCGGTAATCTGTGCATCGCTCCTTCCCTCTGCAACTGGATACTGGACTTTCTAACCAACAGACCCCAGTCTGTTAGGTTAGACAAGCACACCTCTTCAACCCTCACCCTGAACACCGGCGTTCCACAGGGCTGTGTGCTGAGCCCCCTCCTCTACTCCCTCTTCACCTATGACTGCACACCTGTACATAGTACTAACACCATCATCAAGTATGCAGATGATACAACGGTGATTGGCCTCATCAGCAACAACGATGAGTCGGCCTACAGGGAGGAGGTCCAGCACTTAGCAGCATGGTGCGCTGACAACAACCTGGCCCTTAACTCCAAGAAGACCAAGGAGCTCATTGTAGACTTCAGGAAGTCCAGGGGCGGCACGCACACCCCCATCCACATTAACGGTACGGAGGTGGAACGTGTTTCTAGCTTCAGGTTCTTGGGAGTCAACCTCTCCGACGACCTCTCTTGGACCCACAATACCTCAACTCTGATCAAGAAGGCTCACCAGCGTCTCTTCTTCCTGAGGAGACTGAAGAAGGTCCATCTGTCTCCTCAGATCCTGGTGAACTTCTACCGCTGCACCATCGAGAGCATCCTTACCAACTGCATCACAGTTTGGTATGGCAACTGCTCTGCCTCCGACCGGAAGGCATTGCAGAGGGTGGTGAAAATTGCCCAACGCATCACCGGTTCCTCGCTCCCCTCCATTGAGTCTGTCCAAAGCAAGCGTTGTCTGCGGAGGGCGCTCAGCATCGCCAAGGACCTCTCTCACCCCAACCATGGACTGTTTACACTCTTACCATCCGGGAGGCGCTACAGGTCTCTCCGTTGCCGAACCAGCAGGTCCAGGAACAGCTTCTTTCCGGCGGCTGTCACGCTACTCAACAACGTACCTCGGTGACTGCCAATCACCCCCCCCCCCGGACACTTATTGTTATTTATTCAAATAATTTGCTGTGTCGCTCTTCCAGGGAGATGCTAAATGCATTTCGTTGTCTCTGTACTGTACACTGACAATGACAATTAAAATTGAATCTGAATCTGAATCTGAATCTGAATCTGATAGAGGTCTTTAAAATGATGAGAGGGATAGACAGAGTTGATGTGGACAAGCTTTTCCCTTTGAGAATAGGGAAGATTCAAACAAGAGGACATGACTTTAGAATTAAGGGACAGAGGTTTAGGGGTAACATGAGGGGGAACTTCTTTACTCAGAGAGTGGTAGCGGTGTGGAATGAGCTTCCAGTGGAAGTGGTGGCGGCAGGTTCGTTGGTATCATTTAAAAATAAATTGGATAGGCATATGGATGAGAAGGGTATGGAGGGTTATGGTATGAATGCAGGCAGGTGGGACTAAGGGAAAAAAGTTGTTCGGCACGGACTTGAAGGGCCGAGATGGCCTGTTTCCATGCTGTAATTGTTATATCGTTATATGGTTATCATTTGATAATGATCTAGGAAATATCTTCATCAATACCAGGAGAAAAATACAGTAACATAAAGATAATATTTTTTTCTTATTTTACAATTTAATATATCAAAAGCATCATGGTGTCAAAAACGTAATGACCGTTTACGATATATTTTCTGAATTTTTAAAATCAATTAAAAAATAATTTTGGACATAAATTGGTCATTAAAACTAAGAAATTAAGCCAATCTTCAAATTGGCAACACACTGTCTCTTGTTTACCTTTTATATGGACCATGTCGAGGTCCGTTACTGAGACATTTACTTACTAAAAAATCAGCCCAAATCAAACGTTCTGATGAATCATCGGCCATCAATATAGCTCAAATCCATAAGATGATGTACCGTTTAGATCACATTGGTGAAAATGTTTGGTTTTAGCTAATAATGTAACGTTCGTTTTCTGGGACACCAAACCTTTTAGTGTACAACGCAACGTTCATTTGTGTGTATGATGTGTAACGCACGTTGCCGTGTCCACTAAGATGGATGCAGCATTCTACTACATGATCAGGTGAATGAAGTGGAAATGGTGTTTGCAATTTTATTGTTCCATGTGGTATCCATCAACATAGAAAGGAATAAGAAATAAGTGCACTTACTGTGTCAACCAGGACACTGGTGGACACCACTCAACAACCGTTACACAAAATGCATTTGTGTATTCTGATGCCATTTTTGGAAACTTGCTATCAATATGCTATATTTTCTTATATTTTTTGTTGATACTATGTTAGTCATGAACCCAATAAAGTGCTTGTCAACTTTTTTGAAGGAATTTGAAATTTGACCCCCTTTGTCACATTGACTCTGACATTGCTGAACACTGGTGTCTTTTCGTCGTGACTACACTCACTATGTTTGCATCGTTCATCGCAATGACCCCCCCGATGTGCGTGGTTCTGTATTGCTCAACTTAGCGGGACCTGAGGCAATGAATCGTGCCGACAATTTTACATTCGAGTCTGCCGTTTTGGATGCTAATGGACAGGTCCTGGTGCCTGCAGAGACGATTGATGACCCTGCCATTTTGCTTGCAAAGTTCAGACAGTTTTGCGCCCTGCCCTCGAACTATATTATTGAACGTACCAAGTTTTATGCTCGTATGCAACAGATTGATGGACCAATTGAACGTTTTATTGGCGGCTTGAAACACATGACTGCACGCTGCCAGTTTTGTGATCTGTGCGATGAACTCATCCGTGACAAGCTTGTTGGAGGTATGCTTGATAGCAAGTTAAGGGGTGAACTTCTTCGTAATACTGACCTAACCCTTAATCAAGCAGAGCACGTCTGTCGGATTGCTGAGATAACATCTTCCCACACTGAGTCTGTGCCTTCCGGTCACCGTTCGCAGTATAGTGTCAATCTTACAGACACATCCTCTCGTAATACCCGTTCCCAGCCTTCCCCTGCCTGGCAGCAGAGAGGGCCTGCTGTTCGATGTCAAAATTGCAACTATTTTCATGCTACGGGTCGGCAGTTTTGTGTTGCTTACCATAAAACCTGTAATTTCTGCAAGAAATTAAACCACTTTGCAAGATGCTGCCTTTCCCGTGCGACTCAGGCAGCTCCAAGGACAAGCCTGCACCTGTTACAACATGAACTTGCTGATAACAAATGCCTGGAGCCTGACTTGCCATCGTTAATGGGGGAAAAAGATCCATCATTTATTTATTTGCTTCTGTACTCCACAATTTAAGATTTGTAAGAGAGGTCTCAGCACCTAGCCTTTCCACCAGTCTTTCCGTCACCTTTAGAAACTTTTATTGCTGTTTATCAACATGAGGACCAAAGTTGTGTCGATTAAAGTCAAAGAAGCCATTATAAGATTGAGAAACAAGAATAAAACTGTTCGACACATCAGCCAAACCTTAAGCTTACCAAAATCAACTGTTTGGAACATCATTAAGAAGAAAGAGAGCACTGGTGAAGTTACTAATCCTTATAATAAAGAAAAATCCCCAAACACCTGTCCGACAGATCAGAAACACGCTTTAGGAGTCAGGTGTGGATTTGTCAATGACCACTGTCCGCAGAAGACTTCATGAACAGAAATACAGAGGCTACACTGCCAGATGTGAACCACTAATTAGCCACAAAAATATGATGGTCAGGTTACAGATTGCCAAGAAGTACTTAAAAAAGCAACCCCAGTTCAGGAAAAATGTCTTGTGGACAGATGAGACGAACATTAACTTATATCAGAGTGATGGCAAGAGTATGGAGGAGACGGGAGAGAAGGAACTGCCCAAGATTCAAAGCATACCACCTCATCTGTGAAACACAGTGGTGGGGGTGTTATGGCTTGGGCATGTATGGCTGCTGAAGGTACTGGCTCACTTACCTTCATTGATGATACAAATGCTATTGGTAGTAGCATAATGAATTCTGAAGTGTATTGACACATTCTATCTGTTCAAATTCAAACAAATGCCTCAAACCCCTTGGCCAGCAGTTCATTCTACAGCAAGACAATGATCCCAAACATACTGCTAAAACAACAAGGAGTTTTTCAAAGCTACAAAATGGTCAATTCTTGAGTGGCCAAGTGAATCACCCGATCTGAACCCAATTTAGCATGCATTTTATATGCTGAAGAGAAAACTGAAGGGGACTAGCCCCGAAAACATGCATAAGCAAAAGATAGCTGCAATACAGGCCTGGCAGAGCATTACCAGAGAAGACACCCAGCAACTGGTGGTGTTCATGAATCGCAGACTTCAAGCAGTCAAAGCATGCAAAGGATATGCAACAAAACACTAAACATTACTACTTTCATTTACATTACATTTCTGTGTCCCAAACATTATGGTGCCCTGAAATGGGGAGACTATGTATAAACACAGCTGTAATTTCTACGTGGTGAAGCCAAAACATAAAAATGGCCTTTAATAAAATCTGACAATGTGCACTTTAACTACATATGATTTTTTCTATCACAAATCTCAAATTCTGGAGTACAGAGGCAAATAAATAAACTATGGGTCTGTCCCGAACATTTTGGAGGGCACTGTATATCTAAATCCCTCTTGAAATATCAAGTGAATTGGCCTCCACTGCCTTCTGTGGCAGAGAATTCCACAGATTCACAACTCTCTGGGTGAAAACGTTTTTCCTCATCTCCGTTCTAAATAGCCTATCCCTTATACTGAAACTGTGACCCCTGGCTCTGGACTCCCCCAACATTGGGAACATGTTTCCAGCCTCTAGTGTGTCGGAATCCTTAAAATTTTTATATGTTTCTATAAGATCCCCTCTCATCTTTCTAAATTCCATTGAATACAAGTCCAGTCGACCCACTCTTTCATCATGTGTCAGTCCCGCCACCTAGGGAATTAACCTGGTGAACCTATGCTGCCTCAATAGCAAGAATGTCCTTCCTCAAATTAGGAAACCAAAACTGCACACAATATTCCAGGTGTGGTCTCACCAGGGCGATGTACAACTGCAGTAGGACCTCCTTGCTCCTATACTCAAATCCTCTCGCTATGAAGGCCAACCAACATTCTATTTGCTTTCTTCACTGCCTGCTGTATCTGCATGCTTAATTTCAGTGACTGATGTACAAGGACACCCAGGTCTTTTTGCACCCCTTTTCCTAATCTACCATTCAGGTAACAATCTGCCTTCCTGTTCTTGCCACCAAAGTGGATAAACTCACATTTATCCACATTATACTGCATCTGCCCACTCACCCAACCTATCCAAGTCACCCTGCATCCTCATAGCACCCAGCTTGTGTCATCCACAAACCTGGAGATGTTACATTTAATTCCCTTGTCTAAATGGTTAATATATATTGTAAATAACTGGGGTCCCAGCACTGAGCCTTGCGGCACCCCACTAGTCACTGACTACCATTCTGAAAAGGACCCATTAATTCCTACTCTTTGCTACCTGTCTGCCAACCAGTTCTCTATCCATGTCAATACCCTATCTCCAATACCATGAGCTCTAATTTTGCACACTGATCTCTTGTGTGGGACCTTGTCAAAGGCTTTTTGAAAGTCCAGCTACACCACATCCACTGGCTCTCCCTTATCCATTCTACTTGTTACATCTGCAAAAAATTTCAGAAGAATAGTCAAGCATGATTTCCCCTTCATAAATCCATGCTGACTTGAACGTCACTGCTTTCCACACACGTTGCTATTAACTGGTCTGCCATTTCCTTGTTTTCCATTATAAATTCACCTGTCTCTGACTGTAAGGGACCTCCGTTTTTTGGGTGTAAGTAAGTAAGTCATTTTTACTTATATAGCACTTTTAAATCAAATCATGTTGAAGTGCTTTACAGAGAAAAAAAATAGATTACCATACATCCATATAAAATAAAAAAGAAGAAAAGACACAATACACCATTGGATTCAACATGAAAATCCCCCCACAGCACAATCGACACTTTCAAATGTGAGGGAAGGCACCAAAAAGTCCAGTCCTCCTCCTCCCAGTCCATCCGAGGTCGGGGCCTGTTTGAGGCCTCCACGGCCAGTCGCTGCAACGGCGGCCCGATGTCATAGGCCCACCTGCCGGGAAAATAGAAAAGTCCTCAGCCGGATGGAAATGTCTGGAGCGGCCGCTTCCTCCCCGGAGAGCGCGGCACCCAAAGTCCTCAGGCCGCGCTGGTTGGAGCTCCTACTGGCGATCTTGGATCCCAGGCTCCGCGGTGTTTTAAATCTAGTGCCGCCCGCGGCTGGACGCCCTCAGCCACAGTGGAACTGAGAAATAGGATGGGGACCTTGTTGAAATTATACTATAAGCACCCAAATAGTCAATGTGAATTAGAGAGACAAATAATCAGTGGGATTGTGGAGAGTTGTTAGAATAAGGCTTCATCGGACTTTAGTTAGCAACATTTGAAGTGTATCGCTCCCCTGACTCTCAGCCTTGACCCTTCTCTGCTGCAGACACAGTGCTGGAGTATCTCAGCGGGTCAGGCAACATCTCTGGGGAACATGGATAGGTGACGTTTCACATAGTGCTGGAGTAACTCAGCGGGTCAGGCAGCATCTCCGTAGTACATGGATAGGTGACATTTTGGGTCAGGACCCTTCTTCAGACATTGTCTCAAAATGTTACCTATCCATGTTCTCCAGAGATGCTGCCTGACCTGCTGAGTTGCTCCAGCACTTGGTCCTTTTGTGTATTAACCAGCATCTGCAGTTCTTTGTTTTTCTGCGCAGAAACAGACAGTTCATCATACCCTGAACATGCTGACGATCAAATGCCCATCTACACTCATCCCAATTAGAGCAAGGAACAGCACCGGAACAGGCCCTTCGGCTCACCATGACGGTGCCAAACATGATGCCAATGTTTGCCTGCGTATGGTCTATATCCCTCTTCCCTCCCTGTTTATGCACCTGTATGCCCCTTGAACGTTGCTTCTACCATCTTGTACCATCTCTCTTTTCCCTGAGACCAATTACTTTCAGGGAACTGTTTTCATGCGACTTACACTAAATCACTTAGTCTAGTAAAACTGAACTGCCCAATGTTGAACCTACAATCTTATTTTATCTTTACTCTTTTCCATAACCATGTTAAATTAAACTGAATAATGATCAGAATTGAAAGCTAGAAATGTATCTACCACAGTGCCAAGTTACATTAAGATATGGCATGGTTATATCGGGGCAAAGTTCTGAGCTGAACCAGAATGTTGAATATAATGAAAAATACATTGATCAATGTGATAAATACAATACATGATTAGTTCTCTTTGATGCATCTTTTTGCAAAAATGTTCTTCAGCAGCTTCCTGTCCAGAACACAATGATCACCACCCTACCTGGTACAATCAGCCCCCAGGGAATTGTGGTTCCAGCTTCAGCATTGCAGCAGGGGAATGTCACAGTCACAACCGTCAACCCCACACAAGTTGTATCAGGTATGTCGACACGTGGAACTGTACGTAGGTGCTGCTTAACAAAAATAGGCCACAGAATGCTGGAGTAACTCAGCAGGTCAGGAGCACATTATATCAGGACTTTGTATCAGGTATATATGGTCATTAACAGCAGGTAACCAGCAGGCTGAGTTTTATCTGTAACATGTTACAGATGTTATCCCACTTTTCAGCTAATGTTATCCCACTTTTCCAGAAAGGAGCGAGAGAGAAAACGGGGGATTACAGACCAGTTAGTCTGACTTCAGTGGTGGGAAAGATGCTGGAGTCAATTATTAAAGAGGTAATAATGGGGCATTTGGCTAGCAGTAAAAGGATTAGTCCTAGTCAACATGGGTTTATGAAATGTTTGACTAATCTCTGGAGTTTTTTGAGGATGTGACAAGTAAAATGGATGAAGGGGAGCCAGTGGATGTAGTGTATCTAGACTTTCAGAAAGCCTTTGATAAGGTCCCGCACGGGAGACTGGTGACTAAAATTAGAGCACATGGTATTGGGGGTAGGGTGTTGACGTGGATAGAAAATTGGTTGGCCGACTGGAAGCAAAGAGTAGGAGTGAACGGGTCCTTTTCAGAATGGCAGGCAGTGGCGAGTGGAGTGCCGCAAGGCTCAGTGTTGGCCATATATGTTTACCATATATATTAATGATTTGGAAAAGGGAATTAGGAGCAACACTAGCAAGTTTGCAGATGACACTAAGCTGGGTGGCAGTGTGAACTGAGAAGAGGATGTTTGGAGGTTGCAGGGTGACCTGGACAGGTTGAGTGAGTGGGCAGGTGCGTGGCAGATGCAGTATAATATAGATAAGTAAGTAACTACGTTTATTGGCCAAGTATTCACATACAAGGAATTTGCCTTGGTGCTCCGCCCACAATTAACAACATGACATACAGTGACAGTTACAAATGACTCAGAAAACACTAAACATTAGTAATAATAATAAGACATTAATGATAAAACACCATTGATCAAGCATGTGAACCAACAAAATACCAGATCAAAGGGAGGCTATAGATTTTTGGCTGTTGCAGTGTACAGTTCATCAATGGAGGGAAGGTTGCAGCCAATAATCTTCTCTGCTGATCGAATGATTCGCTGCAGCCTCCAGGTGTCGTGCTTGGGGCCTGAGCCAAACCAGACCATGATGGAGAAGGTGAGAATAGACTCTACGATGTCAGTGTAAAATTGGACCATCATTGCCTGTGGCAGATTGTGCTTCCTCAGCTGCCGCAGGAAGTACTTCCTCTGTTGTGCCTTTTTGACTGTGGAGTTGATGGTAGCCCCCCACTTAAGGTCCTTGGAGATGATGGTTCCCAGGAACTTAAAAGACTCCACAGATGTGACTGTGGTGTTGTTGATGGTGAGTGGGGGGAGGGGAGGGGGAGCTCTCCTAAAGTCTACAATCAATTCCACTTTCTTAAGAGCATTGAGCTCTAGGTTGTTGCTACGGGACCAGGACGCCAGCTGTGATACTTCCTGTCTGTCGGCAGATTCCTCCCCATCCTGGATCAGTCCAATCCAATAGATGTGAGGTTATCCACTTTGGCGGCAAAAACAAGGGGGCAGATTATTATCTCAATGGGGTTAGGTTAGGTAAGGGGGTAGTGCAGCGAGACCTGGGTGTCCTTGTACACCAGTCACTGAAAGTTGGCATGCAGGTACAGCAGGCAGTAAAGAAAGCTAACGGAATGTTGGCCTTCATAACAAGAGGATTTCAGTATAGGAGTAAAGAGGTTCTTCTGTAGTTGTATAGGGCTCTGGTAAGACCACATCTGGAGTATTGTGTACAGTTTTGGTCTCCTAATTTGAGGAAGGGCATCCTTGTGATTGAGGCAGTGCAGCGTAGGTTCACGATATTGATCCCTGGGATGGCGGGACTGTCATATGAGGAAAGGTTGAAAAGACCTTCAAATCAGTAGAATTTCCTGTAGGAAGGGAAAGATCAAATGCCTTGGTCGTGAACTTTCCATTAAGCTATGAAGGAGAGAGGGTCTATTCTTCGGGCAGAATCAGCAGGTTCTATGAAATAGCTCGTCCCTATCTGGATTTGAAAGGCTAGTCATTTAGAGATAGAGACATAAAGCACCAAGCTGCAGACAAAGAGTAGAAGGGAAGGAGAAATTACTTACATAGGACAGGGAAATCTCTTTTATATTTAATCTCCTGCCTTGTTGAAGCTCTTTCAGGCTCTCTTAGATGTTCCTTTGTTGTTTTACGTGCTATCCTGGACTGTACTGTTCGTTGAGTGAGATGAACACAAGAAAATAAGAGCCACAAGGAACTGTGGATGCTGCAGAAAATATGAGCAGGAGATGCCACAGCCTCTCAAAGAAACATAGAAACGTGGAAACATGGATAATAGGAGCAGGAGAAGGCCACAGCCTCTCATAGAGACATATTATTATGGGGAACAAGGAAATGGCAGATGAGTTGAACAGGTACTTTGGATCCGTCTTCACTAAGGAGGACACAAACAATCTTCCTGATATTGTAGTGGCCAGAGGATCTGTGGTGACGAAGGAACTGAAGGAAATCCACATCAGGCAGGAAATAGTTTTGGATAGACTGATGGGACTGAAGGCTGATAAATCCCCAAGGCCCGATAGTCTGCATCCCAGGGTACGTAAGGAAGTGGCTCTAGAAATTGTGGATGCATTGGTGATAATTTTATAATGTTCTATACACTAAGGATCAGTTCCTGTGGATTCTTTTTTTTTTTATTTTTTATTTTATATTTTTTTAAAATTAGGTGCAGGAGTAGGCCATTCGGCCCTTCGAGCCTGCACCGCCATTCAATATGATCATGGCTGATCATCCAACTCAGTATCCCGTACCTGCCTTCTCTCCATACCCTCTGATCCCCTTAGCCACAAGGGCCACATCTAACTCCCTCTTAAATATAGCCAATGAACTGGCCTCAACTACCCTCTGTGGCAGAGAGTTCCAGACACCCACCACTCTCTGTGTGAAAAAAGTCCTTCTCATCTCGGTCCTAAAGGATTTCCCCCTTATCCTTAAGCTGTGACCCCATGTCCTGGACCTCCCCAACATCGGGAACAATCTTCCTGCATCTAGCCTGTCCAACCCCTTAAGAATTTTGTAAGTTTCTATAAGATCCCCTCTCAATCTCCTAAATTCTAGAGAGTATAAACCGAGTCTATGCAGTCTTTGTTCATAAGACAGTCCTGACATCCCAGGAATCAGTCTGGTGAACCTTCTCTGGACTCCCTCTATGGCAATAATGTCCTTCCTCAGATTTGGAGACCAGAACTGCACGCAATACTCCAGGTGTGGTCTCACCACGACCCTATAGAACTGAAGTAGAACCTCCCTGCTCCTATACTCAAATCCTTAGGAGGTTAGCTAATGTTATCCCACTTTTTAAGAAAGGCAGGAGAGAGAAAACATGGAATTATAGACCAGTTAGCCTGACATCAGTGGTGGGGAAGATGCTGGAGTCAATTATAAAAGATGAAATAGCGGCACATTTAGATAGCAGTAACAGGATCGATCTGAGTCAGCATGGATTTACGAAGGGGAAATCACGCTTGACTAATTTTCTGGAATTTTTTGAGAATGTATCTAGGGAAATGGACAAGGGAGAGCCAGTGGATGTAGTGTATCTGGACTTACAGAAAGCATTTGATAAGGTCCCACATAGGAGATTTTACTTCGGAGTCACGTGAGTGTCTACGTGAAGACCCCGCCAGCACGCATGCGCGACATATCGTCGTACGCATGCGGAAGCGACGGTCGGGAGGAGCGGGGCTCCTCCAGCGCAAGTTTAAATAGCTTACGCCAGGTAAGTCTCACCGGAGGTAGTGAGTCGACGACTAGCAAAATGGAAAGGAAATCGAAGAGAACAGCGGCCAAAGCAGCTGCCAAGGAGAGCAGCCAGCAGAGAGCCGCCTCTCCAGAGTTACAGGTTTTACCTGCAGCTCCCGACTTTTTGCCCTTTGGGACCGTTGGTATGCCACGGTCGGGCGGGAAAACCACCCGGAAGTTGGCCGGGGCCGACTCAGCGGAGTCCGGTCCCAAGGACACCCCGTTCGCAGATGGCGACGGAGGTCGTCTAAACCGCATGGAGCGGATGATGGAGCAAATGCTCCAACGTGACCTGCTAATGCAGGGGCAGGGTCACAGTGGGACTCCTAGCAGGCCCACGGCAGGTTCCTATCGAGGACTGCCCAATGTCTCCCCCTCTATACAGGGGAGCGTTGAGGGTCAGAACTGGGCTGACCCAGAAGAAGGGGAGCTGGTTGAACTGCCGAAGGTGTCAGGGGTGTGTGAAGACTACATGGATATGGTAAGCAAGCATGCTATGCCTAACAAAAAGGGCTTACCTATCCACCCTAAGCTGGCTGCCAGCATCAACTATATGGCAACAAACCAGTTGCAGGAACAGGCCATTAATGCTACAGCAGTCAAATATATGGCACCTGAGAACTGCAACTCATTGAATGTACCTGCAGTAAATAACCCTATTTGGGGAAACATGAGCCCCTCTAGTAGAGGCCAGGAGATTAAACTTCAGAGGATTCTGAAGCTCCTAACCGCAGGGATTACGGCAGTAGCAAGAACTGCAGTGGGTGTGGATATGCCGGAAGAATTACAGGATGCTTTGGCTCTACTCTGTAATACTCAATTTGAGATTAACAGTTTTAGAAAGAACATCATAAAGCCGGCGCTTAACCCCAAGTTTGCGGGGTTGTGTAAGCCTGGGAAGACTCAGCCTCCTAGCCTGCTGTTCGGGGAAGATCTCCCAAAGCAGGTTAAAGACCTTGACGAGGAGGCCAAGGCTTTGGGCCTTATAAAACCTGGCTACACTAAGCCGCAACACCCACACAGACAGCACCCCTACACATCCACCGGGCAGAGTTACCATAACGGGTCTGCCGGTGGTGAAAGCTCGAAGGCCGGCATTCCTGCACAGCGGTCTTTTTTAGGCCAAGGCCCAGGCCGGCCTTCTTGGAAGATGCGCCACTCCCAGAACACCCACAACCAACCAAGGAAGCAAGGACAGAAACCTCCACACCGGCAGTAACCATGGAGGTAGGTGGGTCTGGGGTCCCCAGGAACACATCTGGTCTAAATTCACTTTGTGTAGGGGGCAGGTTGCACATGTTCTTCGAGAATTGGCTCACTTTTACCTCTGATCCTTATATACTCAGAAGTATCCAGGGCTATAAAATTGAATTTGTTCATGAACTCCCTACCCCAGTACAGCATGCACCTAGCCGGAAATTTGTCCTTTCCCTAAAAGAAAGGGCAGCAAGGCATGCTGAACTACAGAGATTAATAGAAAAAGGGGTAGTTGAGAAAGCCATCAAAGAACCTCAGGAGTTCGTGTCTAATATATTCACCAAAAATAAAAAAGACGGCGGTTGCCGCATCATTATAGATTTGACCGATCTGAATACTTCTGTCCAGTGTATTCATTTTAAAATGGACACCTTTAATACTGCAATACAGTTAATAGCCAATGGGTACTACATGGCATGCATTGACCTCAAGGATGCATATTATTCAGTACCCATACACAAGGATCATAGGAAATACTTAAAATTTGTCTGGATGGGACAATTATGGCAATACAAAGCTTTGCCTAATGGGTTGTCGTCAGCACCCAGATTGTTTACCAAGATATTAAAACCAGCTTTGGCCTATTTAAGGAAACAGAAACATACTGTTATGGCCTATCTTGATGACATCCTCATAGTGGGGGAGAATTTGGAAATGGCTACTTTGGCAGTTACAGCCACGAAACATCTTTTTCAGAAGCTGGGGTTTACGATACATCCAGACAAATCAATATTGGAACCTTCTACCACCATGAGATATCTGGGGTTCATTATTGACTCAGTGCAAATGTCTGTCACGTTGCCACCAAGCAAGGTGGAAGGCCTGATAGAGGCTTGCAGGAGCCTCATTGGCATTAAGGTCCCATCCATTCGGCAGGTGGCCAGAGTGATTGGGAAGATAGTAGCTGCATTTCCTGCAGCACAATTTGGGCCCTTACATTACCAAAACTTACAAAGAGCCAAAATTACAGCGCTCAAAAATCATGCTGGCCATTTTGACAGGCCTATGAAAATTTCAGGAAAGGCAAAAGCCGAATTATATTGGTGGATGGGTAATGCCCAAAATTGTTCTAAACCTATCAATATCATCAATCCCTCGATCATCTTACAAACGGATGCCAGTGCCAAAGGGTGGGGAGCTACTAACACTACCTCTAGTTGTGGGGGTAGATGGAGTGCACCAGAGTTAACCCTATTCAAAAACTTGGGGATTAACTATTCAGAAATGCTGGCAGCATTTCACGGCCTTAAAGCATACTGCACTAATATGCACAAAGTTCATATTAGAATACAAATTGACAAAACCACGGTGGTAGCATATATTAACCGTATGGGCGGTATAAAGTCGATATCGTGTGATGAATTGGCTAACAATATCTGGCACTGGTGTCTGCAAAGAGAAATTTGGATTTCAGCTACTTACCTTCCAGGTAAGCTAAATACAGTGGCAGACACCAGATCACGTAAATTCAACGACAACATAGAATGGATGTTGGATCGGAATGTGTTTTCAGATATTGTAGAACGTTATGGAACACCAGATATCGACCTTTTCGCGTCCAGGCTAAATCACCAACTACCAACATATGTTGCTTGGGAGCCAGACCCGGGGGCAGTAGCGATGGATGCCTTCTCGCTACATTGGGGGGATCTATCTTGCTACGCATTTCCTCCTTTCTGCCTGATCAGTCGGGTCTTGCAGAAAATAAAGCAAGACTCAGCATCGGGTATTTTGGTGGTGCCCGACTGGCCTACCCAACCATGGTTCCCTATGGTACAGAAGATGGCCACAGAACCCTGTATCAGGGTGAACAAAAGACCAAGCCTGCTCGTTCATCCTGTTACAGGAGAATGTCATCCATGTCATGACCGCATGGACTTGTTAATTTGCAGATTTTAAAACGGCCACTTCACGGATTCGGGCTCTCCAACAGGACCATTGATACCATCACAGCAGCCTGCAGAGAGTCCACAAGAAAGCAGTACCTGACCTACATCAGGAAATGGGAAGGATACTGCGTCACAGCCAACACGACATATGAAACCGCCACCATAACGGAAGTGCTGGAATTTTTGGCTACCCTTCATTTCGATGAGGGTTTGAGTTACAGTGCCATTAACTGTGCCAGGAGTGCCCTATCGTCCTACTTGGGCAAGGGGAGTGACCAATTGGGAATTGGGTCACATCCGCTAGTATCCAAATTTATGAGGGGAATATTCAATTCTAATCCCCCCAGGGCTAGATATAGCCATATTTGGGATATCAGCACAGTCTTGACTATGCTGCGAGGATGGACACCTAACACGGGACTCCCATTGGCGAAACTCACCTACAAGATGGTCATGATTATGGCACTTATCACGGCACAACGGGTCCAGTCCCTGCACAAACTTAACCTGGATGATATGGCAATCACCAGTGACAAAATCACTTTCTATGTACAGGGACTGCTGAAACAAGATCGACCCGGAGTGTCTGGACATACTTTGGAGTTTCTGGCTTACCCAGCAGATCCTCGTCTTTGTATCGTCTCAATAATATTACGATACATTACAGTCACTAAAAATCGTAGGGGCTCGGAAACAGCTTTGCTTGTTAGTCACAAGAAGCCCCATCACAGAGTCACGGTGCAAACCATTTCCAGATGGTTAAGGGTGGTACTGGATGCAGCGGGGGTGGATACTAACAAATTTAAATCTCACTCCACCAGGGCAGCATCCACCTCGGCGGCTAGAAGGATGGAGGTACCATTGGATCACATCCTGGCTACAGCGGGTTGGAGTAACGAAAAGACCTTCCACCGCTTTTACTATAAACCCGTGACCTCCCCTGACACTTATGCAGGGAGGATTTTAAGTGCTGCCAGATAGTTACCCTTAGGGGACACTATTTTTGTTTGGTATGAATAAATACCTGATTTTGTTTTTCAGCCAGTGTCTTGTCTGAATTACGCTCATCCTCTTATCCCAACTTTAGCGGTGTGTGAGCATGGAGCTTCCAGGGCATGAAATCACAGAGCTTTGAAATCTTCACGTAGTCACTCACGTGACTCCGAAGTAAAATAGTAAGATTAAACGAGAACTTACCAGTTTGAAGTTTGATCTTTATTTTATGAGGAGTTACGATGAGGGATTACGTGCCCTCCGCTCCCAACCCTCTATTATAAAGATCACCTGGTATGGAAGTTCTCTTGTTTATCTTACTATATTAGTCATTGTGACTGTATTTCTGTGATTTCACACCACTGCTTTGAAGAAATGTCGCGCATGCGTGCTGGCGGGGTCTTCACGTAATCCCTCATCGTAACTCCTCATAAAATAAAGATCAAACTTCAAACTGGTAAGTTCTCATTTAATCTTACTATTAGTGAGCATAATTAGGGCATATGGTATTGGGGGTGGAGTGCTGACATGGATAGAGAAGTGGTTGGCAGACAGAAAACAAAGAGTAGGGATTAACGGGTCCCTTTTGGAATGGCAGGCAGTGACTAGTGGGGTACCGCAAGGCTCTGTGCTGGGACCGCAGCTATTTACAATATACATCAATGATTTGGATGGAGGGATTCAAAGTAACATTAGCAGATTTGCAGATGACACAAAGCTGGGTGGCAGTTTGAACTGTGAGGAGGATGCAATGAGAATGCAGGGTGACTTGGACAGGTTGGGGGAGCGGGCGGATGCATGGCAGATGAAGTTTAATGTGGATAAATGTGAGGTTATCCACTTTGGGAGTAAAAACAGGAAGGCAGATTACTATCTAAATGGCGTCATTGGGAAAAGGGGAAGTACAACGGGATCTGTGGGTCCTTGTTCATCATTCTATGAAAGTAAGCATGCAGGTACAGCAGGCAGTGAAGAAAGCGAATGGCATGTTGGCATTTATAACAAGAGGAATCGAATATAGGAGCAAAGAGGTCCTTCTGCAGTTGTACAGAGCCCTAGTGAGACCACACCTCGAGTATTGTGTGCAGTTTTGATGAAGGACATTCTTGCTATTGAGGGAGTGCAGCATAGGTTTACAAGGTTAATTCCCGGGATGGCAGGACTGTCATATGCGGAAAAAATGGAGCGGCTGGGCTTGTACACTCTGGAGTTTAGAAGGTTGAGAGGGGATCTTATTGAAACATATAAGATTGTTAAGGGTTTGGACACGTTACAGGCAGGAAACATGTTCCCGATGTTGGGGGAGTCCAGAACCAGGGGCCACAGTTTAAGAATAAGAGGTAAGCCATTTAGAACGGAGACGAGGAAACACTTTTTCTCACAGAGAGTTGCGAGTCTGTGGAATTCTCTGCCTCGGAGGGCGGTGGAGGCAGCTGCATGCCGGTCCCAGCGGCCATTTCCAGCCCCTGCTGCCAGCACAGCGTCGAAACCGGTCTCGGGCAACGCCGACAAAGGTACAAGGTGCTACTACCACCAACGCTGGGGTACTGAGGCCCGTCGATGCTGTTCTCCTGATAATTGCTTGTTCCTGAGCTTCTCCCCGGTCTAGTTTCAGTAAAAACACTGAATCAAGCACTTGAATTAACTACATTTTATTTTACCAAAAGTGGGTCACAGATCACATACTGTACCTATGCCCCACCGCGGTTTTGATCCCTGTGTCTATCTGTTCAAGCCCTCTAGGCCTCACGCAGACAGAGACACTCCAGAAGTTCCTCCAGAAGATCGACCTTAAGCCTCGTGATCACGGCCTTTTATATGCCCCGCATATCTGAGGGCCAAACCACACGGGGGTTGGCTTCCAATTACCCAATTACAGATATCAATTAACCCCATACATAACTGACATTTCCCTAACCCAACAATACAACAGTTCAATACATTGTATTCACAACGGACTTTGAGATGGTCAACTTTTGAAACATTTACCCTGATTAACAGAACTCTCAGATAAGGCTCAACAACCCATCCAATCACCATCCAGCAATCAGGGTCTGAAGAAGGGTCTTGACCCGAAACGTCGCCCATCTCCTTCGCTCCTTAGATGCTGCTGCACCCGCTGAGTTTCTCCAGCCTTTTGTGTATCCTCCAGCAGTCAGATTCTGCAACATTATTTACAAGCTATTTACAAAATGTATATCTAGTTTGCAACCACCCAATCCATTCTATGCATTTGGTATCAGATTAACAAGGCTTACAGGTCTTCCTATTCTTTGCATATGAATTGCATTTAAGTTCCAGACTCTCTGGCACCTCGCAGCCTGTCCCAGCTCTGCAAAGAGCAATCCCAATTTGACCAAATCTCCCAGCAAGCCCTGACACTTAACCCCATTTTGAAGTCCAGGCTGGTCCAATTTAGCCAGGATTAACAACACTCCCTGCTCGCATCCGGGAAACGCTGCGGCCGGCCGCCAATAGTGGGTGTCGCGAGGTCAGCATATTGCCCCTGTCGGGAGTTGACACTCGTTCCAGTAAGCAAGGGCCTCCCCTGACCTCCGTCAAAGGCAGCCCCATCCGGATATACGGTGTTCGCATGGTTCCCCTTATCGTCGGCTCCTGCCACTTCACTTGGTCTTTCACTGTCACGGACGTCTCCCAACCGCCGACTTCCTCCAAGCACATTCTCTGCTGGTGGATGTGAAGGGACAACGCCTCGTCCACTCTGTGACTTTCCAACCCGTATCTTTGCGCCCCGCCATTCCCGCTGCCCCACACCTCGATTCAGTATCATCCGCTGAGTTGGGGTACGGTCCCAAGGGACTTCATCCCAGCAGCACGTGGGCAGCAAGAGCCTCCTTCAGCTGTGCTGGTGCGTGTCCACCAGCAGCTGGGCCAGCTGGCCCCTGTACCGACGTCTCGCCATGGACTTACTACTTCACACATCCCGCCTACCCTCAAGGACTGTCAGTATGTTTTCCTTCGCAGGGACTCTCATCGGACCCCGCTGCAATGGCCTCATGAAGATAACTTGATGGCAGACGGGAGATTGTTTCGGTTTCCCGCCTTAAGCCTGCTCATGTTGACATTGATCAGCCGGTGCAGGTAGCACAGCCCCGTCGTAGGGGTTGGCCACTTGGCCTCCCGCACCCACCCTCGCCTCTGTTGGTGGTGCCTCTGAGCTCGCACCATGTGTACATGTGGTCTGGACGCCCTACTCGGGCCCCTTGCAGTTCTGGGAGAGGGGGGGAGGTCATGTGGTGCCACTTACTGATCGAACCTTCATCACCAGAACTGGAACGATCACGTGACAGGGAGATGACAGATGGAGATGAGAAACTCAGCTCCAGCCCATGTGTCAACAGACGTGTGGTGCACCTCACAACGGCAACAAGCACCAACTGTGTCCAACCGCTGTTTCGTTTGATTCCCGTTTGATTCACAACGCTTGGTTTACTACACACCCAGTTTAGTTAAAACACATTAACTAAAAAGGGCACAACCTTAACCCTCTGTTCTTTTCTTGACTCTGAACTCAATTTTTGCACCTGCTTATTGACACACTGCTGAATTGTGTACACCTGTCAAGATCATAGAGCTATTTAGCACGTCTGACGAGTTTAATTTGCTAATCTCATTCCTTTATTTGATAGGTGGGGCAGTTTATCAGCCTGTAACCGTGGTGACGCCTCAAGGACAGGTAGTGACACAAACACATGGTACAATCCGCATCCAGAATGCACAGGTAAGTTGTATCCACACCTGCCCTATGAATACTGACAGCAAACCATCACCAATGACTAAAAAACATGTAATAATGAAATCATTGTTAAAGATAACTGTGTATCTGTGTAAAGATAACTGTGTCCCTTCACCTCCCCCATCCACTCCTTTCAGGGACCCAAGCAATCCTTCCAAGTCCGGCAGAGGTTCACCTGCACCTCCTCCAACCTCATCTACTGCATCCGTTGCTCCAGATGCCAGCTGATCTACATCGGTGAGACCAAGCGGAGGCTGGGCGATCGTTTCGCCGAACACCTCCGCTCGGTCCGCAATAACCAACCCGACCTCCCGGTGGCTCAGCACTTCAACTCCCCCTCCCATTCCGTATCCGATCTCTCGGTCCTGGGCCTCGTCCTGGGCCTCCTCCACGGCCAGAGTGAGCAACACCGCAAGTTGGAGGAACAGCACCTCATATTCCGCTTGGGGAGTCTGCATCCTCTGGGCTTAAACATTGATTTTTTTCAATTCTGTTAACCCAGACTGCCCCCTCCCCCTCCCCACCTCTTCCTCAGCCCTCGGGCCCTGACATTCCTTCTCCATCTCCCCCCCCCCCCCCCCACCCAAGTCGCACTAGCTTCTCATTTTCACACTACAAACAGCTTACAATGGCCTGTTTCCTTTATCATCAATACTTTTTTGCATATCTTTCATTCATTGTTCTTTATCTCTCCACATCACTGTCTATATCTCTCGTTTCCCTGATCCCTGACCAGTCTGAAGCAGTGTCTCGACCCGAAACGTCGCCTATCTCCTTTGCTCCTTAGATGCGGCTGCACCCGCTGAGTTTCTCCAGCTTTTTGTGTAACCCCCCCTAACCATTTAATTAGTTACAACACTGGCTCAGGAAAAATAAATAAATTGGCTCTATTATTGGGTATGGTTCAGTGCAGCCGAGGAACAGGCCCTTCGGCTCACAATATCTGCACCAAACATTATACTAACATTAACTAATCTCTGCCTGTGTGTGATCCATATCCCTACACATCCAAGTGCTTATCTAAAAGCGTCTGTTCTGATATCGTATCTGCCTCCACCACCGTCCCGGTGGCACGTTTCAGTCACCCACCTCCTCTGTGTAAAAACATTGTCCCACACATCTCCTTTAAACTTTGCCCCTCTCACTTTAAAGCTAAATGTCTTTGACATTTCTATCCTGGAAAAAGGTTCTGACTGTCTATCCTATCTATGCCTCAGATTCAAGGGACGAATCAACCTGTATCATTGATTAAGGGTAAAATATATAAGGAGATCAGTTTAATATAATCTAGGATAAAATATTTTTTTCCTAGTTAGAACGAAGATGAAGATTAGAACGGAGGAGGAAACACTTTTTCACACTGGGAGTTGTGAGTCTGTGGAATTCTCTGCCTCAGAAGGCGATGGAGGCCGGTTCTCTGGATACTTTGAAGAGAGAGCTAGAAAGGGCTCTTAAAGATAGCGGAGTCAGGGAATATGGGGAGAAGGCAGGAACGGGGTACTGATTGTCGATGATCAGCCTTGATCACATTGAATGGCGGTGCTGGCTTGAACGTCTGAATGGCCTACTCCTGCACCTATTGTCTATTGTCTAAAATCAAGGGGCTGATTGTCTTCCTCATACTATCATTCTATGATGGTACTTCTTCTTTCGTGTGGCGTGCACAGCCTAAAGCTGTATGACAACGTGTTCCATTTGATCTTCCGTATGTGCACGTCGAGTTGATTGCATTAGTCGAAACAGAGCGGACCACATGATGGTTGCAATCTTCCACCCCATGATGGTACTACAATATCCAAAATGCAGTTTGCTGGTGGGAGTACTTGCCAGATTCCTGTTTGGAGATCCCTGCTTGTGACTGTTTGGTGTTGGAATTAAATTCTCTGACGTGACCAGACAATGATGAACCAGGTGTTGATGGCTCTGAATGCTTCCCCATGTGTAGACCTGTACCTGTGAAGAATGTGGGAATAAATGCTCGTCGCTTGAGAGCTAAATTGCACCATAGATGCCGAGGATTATACGCCATCTGGATGCAACATGATTGGGATGACGCAAATATTAAACTATCTTTCCACCACTGTGCATTGTTTTAGATTTATGTTATTCCAGGTGTTAGCTTGTGTTTAACCTCACAATATCTCATGCATGAGCCTTAAATCTCAGACTTTTGAACAGGTAGATTTGTTTATGCATTAAAGGTTCTTTGACAAGAAATACTTCCTTTTATAGCTTCAACTGCAATTAAATCAAGATGTGAATGTCTTGCATCAAGACAGTGAGAATTCTCCAAAAAGTAAGCGGGGAGTGTTACCGAAGCAAGCTACAAATGTCATGAGATCCTGGCTGTTCCAACACATTGCGGTGAGTATCACATGGTGTGTTGCTTTGCTGCTGGTGCTAGCTGGTCGGCACATCATTAATCAGATGGCTGTTTCCAATTAGTCATGCTTGTTTACACAGAATTGCTATTTTATTTTCTGTGTTGAATTGGTTTAATTGTTGGTTCCATCAGAAAGCTGCTCATATGATGAACATTTTCAGTTGCATGTCCAATCACATGCCCAAGGGCTTAGTTGCCTATTTTACTGCTCTGCTGGTATTTTGCATTGACTCTGACTACTACATGGAACAGTACAGCATAGGAACAGGCCCTTTGGCCCACAAATATGATGCCAAGTTAAACTAATCTCTTCAGCTACAGATATTCCTCCATTCCAATATTTATGCATTTTCAATGCCACAATCCATCACCACCCTTGGCAGCCTGTTCCAGATGCACACCACAAAAAAAATTACCCTGCACATCTCCTTTAATCTTTCTCCCTCTAAAACCTTAATGCTACACCCTCTAATCTTTGATATTTGCGGCCTAGGAAAAAGGTTCTCACTGTCTTCCCTATCTGCCTTTCATCATTTTATATACTTCTCCATTTTCCCCTCCGCCTCCAATGATCCAACCTCTTTATAAATAATAACCTCTAATCCAGGCCTCATTCTGGTAAACTTCTACTGCACCCTCTCCAAAGCCTTCACATCCTTCCTGTAATAGGATGACCAGAACTGCATTCAAGACTCCAAAAGCAGCCAACTTGACTTATTATCGTTTACTAGACCAGGTGTGGCCCCGTTGGCCCGTCCCCCAAGGCAATGTTGCACCACTGACCCAAAGCCCCCAACTGCGCAGGCGCGGCTGACGGGTTCCCGTTGTGACGCCAGAGATCGCTGTTGTGACGCGAGTCACGGCAACCCTCCCCAACTGCCGGCAAGTGGGAGCGCGACTGCGACGTTTTTAAAGCTCAAAATGGCAATAACCTGTAAATAATAAGATCAATGTGAACGCATCTCACTCTCCCTCTTCAGTCCTCTATTCCTCTCCTCCATTATTATTCCTTCTCCACACCATCCACCAACTCTCCTCTGGTTCCTCCCCTCACCCACTCTCTCCCCTCCTCTCTCTTCCCCTTCCTCGCCTCCATTACCTCACCATCCCTCTTCCTACCCCTATCCTCCTCCATCCCCCTCATCTTTCCCCTCTCCTCTTCCCCTCCCCCACTCCCTCCCTCACCTCTCCCTCCCTCTCCTTTCCCCTACCCTCAGCCACTCCCTCCCTCCATAACCTCTCTCGCCTCCCTACCCCCCTCCTCTCCCTCTATCCCCCTGCTCCCCCACCCCTATCCCATCCCCCCACTCTCCCTCCTCACCTCCCCACCCCCTACCTCCCCCACTCCCCCCTCCTCTCCCTCTATTCCCTCTCCCCCACTCTCCCTCACCTTTCCCCTCCATCTCCCCTCCCTACCCCCCTCTATCCCCTGCTCCCCCACTACTCACCTCCTCCCTATCCCACACCCCCCCCACAAGGAAAATCGCAATGTTTTTTTTAATGCAGTTCTCAATGAAAATCACGTTTTTTCTTTAAAATAACCTAAACACAATGTTATCTGTTAATGAAAACAGTGTGGCGGCACTGGGTGATGGGCCACGCATTGTACATAACCTTCGGCTCCTGGGGGGGTGGGGGTCACGTGTCCCGGTGACAAGTGATAGGGGTCACGGTGTCTTTGGTACCAGACCGAGGCGGACAACCCCGACATCCAGAATAGATATTCTGGAAGAAAAATGCGCCAAAACCCAACCCTTCGCCGCCGCTGCTGACGAAGACCAGGCCCAACTCAGCGCCGTCGCCCTGAAGCGTCGGACCTTCTGGACCACCCAGCCGCAGGTATGGGTCCAGCAGGCCGAATCCCAATTCTTCGTCCGCGATGAGACCCGCTACCAAGAAACGGCCGGGTGAACCATCCCCTTCCTGCAGGATCCACCAGCGGCCGATAAATATGGCGGCCTGAAGGCACTGCTGTGCCATACCTTCGGCCTCAGTCGAATGCAGCGAGCTGCCTGCATTTACAATATGGGCGGGCAAATCCCCGAGCTTTAGCGGAGCGTGCCGACGAGCTGTGGCTGTCCAGATGGCAGGAAATGGGCCAGCTGGATCGAGTATCCACAGGGCCCTGGAAGGCGCACAGGCCTCGAGCCACGCCCACCATGGGCTCCACGGAGCATCTGGAGCCTGCCCTTAAAGGGGAAGTCCTTAAAGGGGAATGGTGCTTTTACCACCAGCGTTGGGGCTCGGCAGCGTTTCCTGTGCGTTTCCGGGAAACTCTGAGGCTGGCCACCGCAGCGGTCGGCAAAGTTCATCGCCTTTACGCCTGGGACCGGCGATCGGGCCGAAGATTTTCTGTTGATACGGGGGCCGAGGTCAGCGTGGTGGCCCCGTCCGGGATGGACACGCGTGCCGGTAAGTTGGGACCCTTATTG
Source organism: Raja brachyura (assembly GCA_963514005.1). The sequence continues at coordinate 284,983 of OY740792.1, forward strand.
ACTGCTGCGAATGGCAGCCCCATATCAACGTAAGGGATCCGCACCATACCTGTGATATTTGCCGCCTGCCATTTATCTTGCCCATTTACAGTGGCAGACATGACCCAGCCATTGTTGGGTGTAGATTTTCTCCGGGCGCAATCTCTGCTGGTGGATGAGAGGGGACAGCACCTTGTCCATGCTTCTACGCTCGAGGCAATCACCTTGCACCCTGCTGCGTCTGGTGTGCCAATTCACAATTCGTGGCGTTGGTGGACAATATCTACGCACATTTTTTGGCAGAATACCCGGCTATCCTGACCCCTCAGTTCGACTTGATCTATCCAAAGCATGGGATTCAACATCACATTCTGACTTTGGGAGCACCGTCTCACACCCGCGCCCGCAGACTGGTGCCCGACAAACTCCGGCTTGCCAAGGCAGAGTTCCAAAAGATGGAAGCAATGGGAATTGTCCGTCGATCAAACAGCCCATGGACCTCCCCTTTGCACATGGTGCCCAAGGTCTCCAGCGGCCTGAATGACACCACGATTGCAGACCGGTACCCCGTCCCACACATTCAGGACTTCTCTGCCCATCTAACTGGAGCTAAGTTCTTCTCCAAAATCGACCTCGTCAACGGGTACAATCAGATACCCGTGCGACCGGAGGATGTTCCCAAAGCGGCTTTCATCACCACCTTCGGGCTCTTTAAATTTGTGCGTATGCCCTTCGGCCGTGAGAACGCCGCACAGGCATTCCAACGCCTGATGGACACTGTGGGACGGGGGCTGGATTTTATCTTCATTTATCTGGATGACATCCTAGTGGTGAGTCATTGATGGCAGTAACATTGCGCCCACCTCCGGTTGTTGTGCCAGTGCCTGAGCGAGTTTGGGTTGGTATTAAACCCGGATAAGTGCCAGTTAGGCCTTCAGGCCATCGACTTCTTGGGCCATCGTGTGACGCAGCACGGTGCGGTGCCTCTACCAGACAGGGTGGATGCCATTCATCGGTTTCCACAGCCATCCACAGTCGTCGGAACGGTACAGTTCTAGCACCGATTTGTCCTGGCAGCAGCAAGAATACTGCGGCTGCTATTTCAACTGTTGTCAGGCAAGCGGTGGGACGTGCAATGGACCGATGTTGCCGTGGCGGCCTTCGAGGGGGCGAACGAGGCATTGGCTCGGGCGACGATGCTGATACATCCGCGGGTCAATGCACCTACAGCACTAACTGTAGATGGCTCAGACTCTGCGGTTGGCGGTGTATTGGAGCAGTTTGTAGACGCTCACTGGTGGCTTCTTGCTTTTTTCAGCCGGCATCTCAACCCGGTGCTCGCTGGCAGTGTATACCTGGCGGTGATGCATTTCTGTTATTTCCTGGAGGGCAGGAACTTCGTTGCATTTATCTACCATAAGCCCCTCACTTTCGCCTTTGCCAAGGTGGCCGACGCCTGGTCCGCTCGGCAGCAGCGCCACCTCACCACTATTTCCGAGTTCACGTCGGACATCCGCCACAACGCCGGGAAAAATAACAGGGTCGCAGCCGCCTTGTCCCGCCCGGCTTTAATGGCCGTTCTCGACGCAGCCCCAGGAATCGCTTACTCCGCTTTGGCAGCAGCACAGCTAGTGGACGAGGAGATGAGGGAGTACCGAACTGCCATCACAGGGCTGGTGCTCGAGGACGTGCTTTTTGGGTTCCACTGGCATCACCGTCCTGTGTGACGTCTCCACAGGGCAGCCGCGGCCTATTGTTCCGGCGACCTGGTGTCGTCGGGTTTTCAACGTCATTCATGGTTTGGCCCACCAATCCATCCGGGCAATGGTGGCGTTGGATGCTGCCAGATTCATATGGCACAGATTGCGGAAACAGGTCTGTCATCGGTCCGTGCGCCAGTTCAAGACTTTGCAGTGCCTCGCCGCCGAGTCGACCACGACCACGTGGATATCGTGGGGCCGCTGCCTCCGTCCCGTAGAATTTCACACTTGCTTACAGTGGTGGACCATTTAACCCGGTGGCCAGAGGCCATCCCGCTTGTCGATACCTCGACCGTGTCATGCGCGTGTGCCCTGGTGGCCTATTGGGTTGCCCGTTTCGGGATACCGCTGGACATCTCATCTGACCAGGGTGCCCAATCCATGCCGGAGCTGTGGTCAGCAATGGCTTGCCTGTTGGGGGCTCAGCTCCACCACTCAAAGGCCTGTCACCCCCAGTCGAATGGGTTGGTGGAACGTTTCCACCACCGGCTTAAGGATGCTTTGAAGGCTCACCTCACCAGTCCCGGTTGGATGGACGATTTGCCGTGGGTCCTGCTGGGGACTTTTCTCACCGCCCCAAAGGAGGACTTGCAGGCTTCATCAGCCGAGTTGGTTTACAGCGTTCTACTGAACGTGCCCGGAGAGTTTTTCCCAACCGCTGGCAGCCCCCAGGAGTCGCTGTCATCCTTGTGGCCCGACTGCGGGAAAGGGTCGGCACCCTGTCTCCTGTGCCAATGTCTCGGCATTGTGTTGCTCCATCTCACATGCCGCCGGCTCTTGCGGACTGTCAGATGTCTTCCTCTGCCGCAACGCCCACATGTCGCCCTTGTAGCACCCTTACAAAGGTCCTTTTTGGGTGCTGTGCCACGGGCCCACGACTTTTGAATTGGACATGGGGGGTCGGGGGGAGACCGTTTTGGTGGCTCCTTTGAAGCCGGCCCACTTGGATCTGAATGAGCCAGTCAGGCACGTGCCATCAGGGTAGGCAAGGTTGGCACTGCCTACCCTGACTAAAATTATACCATAGTAATTACTAAATATAAATAATAAAGGCACGGGAGAATTATGCCTGTCTAAGAGATCGATCTCTTTGGTAGGCATAATTCTCCGTGCCTTTCATCCGCAGCGCTTGTAACCCTGGAAGATCTGTGCAGCCCACGTGCCGTCAGCGCTGCTTCAAGCGTCAATTTCAAGCTGGGCTGAAGGCAGCTGAAATTCTGCCTTTGCAGCACTACGCATACGCAGCGCTAGTTTCTTGGGGGGGTTTTGAAATATGGATTGGCATTATTGTAAGTGTATCTTAGGAAACGGGGGGGGAAGAATGGAGCCCGTGTACCGATAATGTGGTAAGTGGGGGGAGATGTGGGGTGGGGGGAGAGCTCCTTTCAGAGCATTTGGGTGGTCTGGCCCGGGGTAAAGTTGCGAGGAGGGCACGAATGGTGCGAAGGAGGGGGTCGGGGCATGCCACTTGCGACGCTCCTTGCACGGAGGCGTGCAAAACCTCTCTCCTGTCACCCGCTGGCCTCACTCATGTCCCGCAAATCCTTAAATTCCAACAGCGCGATTGAGGTTACTCGGCTGCGGGAATTTGAGGATTTGCAGGAAGTCACTGACATGAGCGAGTGGCAGGTGAGAGGTGTTCAGACGGAGAGCACTGCCAGAAGTGAGCGGGCCGGCAGAAGGCGTTAATGTGGCGGACAGTTTGACTGTCGGGTCCCGGCGGCCGCTCGCAGCTCCCCGAGCTGCTTCTATCCCCGCTACAATGTGGTGGATCCACGCCTGGAGCGCCGCAGCAGCGGTAAGTGAGTGAGTTACTGGCATTATCCCCGACGCCCTCATTCTCAACAGTCGTGCTCTCCCTGCAACCTTACCCCTGGCACAGACTCTCCACACGCTGTGAAAGGAACTCTCCCCCCAATTGGTCACTTGAACAAGTGTTGTCATTCAATAAGATGACAACTGATTCAACTTTTCCCTGTGTGCTCCTGTTTTTCCCACCATCTCTCCACCTGCCTTCACCCTTCACCCCCCCTCCCCCACCCATTCAGTAATTCAGAATAAAGGAGACTAGGGCAAATGGAATTGTTACTGTTTATATTTTAATTTTTAATTTTTACGGAGAACAATCTGCGCATGTGCGGTTTATTTATTTTTTAATCCGACTGAGTGCCTACCCCGAGTAATTACTCACGGCACGTGCCTGGAGCCAGTCCAGGTGGCCCAGCCTCGCCGTCAAGGGCATCCGCCATCTCAGGTCCCACCTAATTCGTCCTTACCTGAAAATAAACCTTTGCGTGGGGACGCACGTACGAGGTCCAGCTAATGTGGCGGCACTGGGTGATGGGCCACACACTGAACATAACCTTCGGCTCTTGGGGGGGGGGGGGTCACGTGTCCCGGTGACGAGAGATAGGGGTCACGGTTTGGTCACAGATGCCCCTGGGGTGTATTTAAAGGTTAATCGCGCACACAGTGTTGGTGAGTGAGGAGAGTTAGTGTAGAATAAAGTACCAGTATTTTGTACAAACTTCGTGTCTGCCTCGTTCTTTAACGGACAACTCTGTGTCTGCTACAACAGAAGAATTTGAGTAAAAGGGATTTTTTTAAAAATAAAATCAATGTCAATAAAAATCGCGATTTTTTAATGTAAATTAAATTTGGGATCCCATTGTGACGTTGAAGGCGGCTGACGGGCAGGGCAAGTGGTTTGAAAAATATTTTTTGTAAAGTTTCAAATGTCAATAACTTGTAAAATATAACATAATTCTGAACGAAACTTGGTACTGCATTTCGCAGGACAATGGTGAGTAAGATGGGCCAAAATTTGTAGCGTACACGTACGCATACAAACAAATAAATAAGATGAGAGTTTTAGTAATATATTAGACCAAGTGCGGACCCATTGGGTCTGCTCCCCTAACGCAATATTCCACAAACTGTTGTTTGGTGGAATATTGTTTGTGCCATTGATGGCTGAAATGAAGTTAAAGTTAATAAGGTGAATAGAGGACCCGTGGAGGCATTTGTAAAGTAGAAGGAAATTTACCCGTGGAGCTGTTGCATCCCCGTTGTGAGGCCAGGCAAGTACACGCGGGAAAAAAAACATGCCTATTTTTAACAAATGAAATTTGGGATACCATTGTGACATCATTGTGACTTTGAATGCGGCTGTCGGGCAGGCCAAGTGTCTAGTGGGTTTTTTTGTAAAGTTTAAAATGTCAATAACTTGTAAAATATACCATCAATCTGAACAAAACGTGTTTCATTTACATCGCAGGACAATGGTGAGTAAGGTGGGCCAAATCTTGTTGCGCTATCATGTACCATTTTGGCGGAGTTTCCGGAACTTGGGGAACACACGTACACGCATGCACACATACATACAAACAAACAAACAAGATGAGAGTTTTAGTAATATATAAATAGATAGATACTAAGTGCACCGAACGATGAAGACAAGCACATCGCACACGTTCGTTACCACTTTACCTCCTTGGTTTGCCATTATCATTGACCCAATGACTTTTTCCCATCACCCAGCATCCTTATCCTACAGAAGATGAGAAGAGGCAAATCGCTGGTCAGACCAACCTCACATTGCTCCAGGTCAACAATTGGTGAGAGAATTATTTTATCTTTGTTAGACTTCATCAAACAATTCCTGGTGTACCTTAAACCTGTTTTTACATGAAAGTCATTGCACACAAGAATTAATCAATTCTCGTTACTCGTGATTCATGGGGTAAATGCTTGGGAACAGGGAAATTACTCCTGGGACTTATGGAGTTTGACCAGGTACCATGGAATTGTAGCCCAGGAGAGATTAAGGATCATTCAAGGCCCAACCTCAGTGGAGGAGGTGGGGGAATGTGGTGCAAGATGCAGTGCAAGATGCATGAGCCAATCTATCTTATCCACACATTTCATAATTTTATTTATCTTATTCACTTTATTCCTTGGAGCGCAGGAGGCTGAGGGGTCATAGAGTGATACAGTGTGGAAACAGGCCCTTTGGCCCAACTCGCCCACACCAGCGAACAATGTCCCAGCTACACTAGTTCCTCTTGCCTGTGTTTGGTCCATATTCCTCCAAACTTGTCCTATCCATGTACCTGTCTAACTGTTTCGTGAACGATGGGATAGTCCCAGCCTCAACTACCTCCTCTGCAGCTTGTTCTATACACCCACCAACCGTTGTGTGAAAAAGTTACCCCTCGGATTCCTATTAAATCTTTTCCCCTTCACCTCTGGGGGGCGCCGTCCTGTATGGTATGACTGCCCAGCCTGCAGCTGTTTGTTTTTCACTCTTTTCTTTATTTTTAGTGAGTTAAAATGTTTTGTTTTTGGTGTTCTATTATTTTCTATGTGAGAGGTGGGGGGGGGGGGGGGGGTTAGGGGGGGGGAGAGGGAAACTACTTTTCCTGATCCCTACCTGGTTGGAGAGGCAGCTTTTCTCCGGGCTGTACTTTCGACCCGTCCTCGCGGCCTACCAGCAGGCCTGGAGCGGCGTTTCTTGAGGAGACCGCCCAGAACTTCAGCTTCGGCAGCGGCGCAGCGCTGGAGCACCATCGCGGAGCGGGCGATACCTTGCCTGGGTCGCCACACTGGAGCTCCGGTGAGCTGAAGACCGCGGACAAAAAACATCGCGGAGCTGCGGGTCTGTGGAGTGGCCAGCCGCGGGCGGCGGTGCTGACTTCAACATCGGGAGCCAGTGGGGGAGCTCCATTCAGCACGGCCTTGTTGGCTTCGGAAGCCGCGGACTCCGGTAAGGAAGCGGCCGTTCTAGGTGTCCCAAGCTACTGAGAGGATTCTCCCGACGCCGGAGCACCATCACCCGGCGAGAACGGCCTGGAACATCGGGCTTCCGTGAAGGGGACTGCGGAGGCTTCAATAGGCCCGACTATGGGTGGACATGGGTTGGGGACTGAACATTGTGCCTTCCCTCAAAATGGGAACCATTATTTATATCTCTTTATTAGTGTTATGTCTGTATTCTTTTTTTATGTGCTGCATTGGCAAGAAACATTTCACTACACCAATTGTTGTATGTGACCAATAAAATAACCATTGCACCTTTGAACCTTGGACCTATGTCCTCTGGTCCTCGATTTCCCTACTATGGGCAAAAGACTCATAGTAGAAGACCCACTGTGCATCTACCCAATCTATTCCTCTCATGATTTTATTCACCTCTATAAGATCTCCCCTCCTCCTCCTGCACTCCAAGGAATAGAGACCCAGCCTACTCAACCTCTCCCTGTAGCTCACACCCTCTAGTCATGGCAAATCTTTTCTGAATCCTTTCAAGCTTGACAATATCTTTCTTATAACATGGTGCCCGGAACTGAACACAATAGTCCAAATGCGGTCTCACCAACTTGGTCTGATGCAACTGCAACATGACCTCCCAACATCTATACTCTTACATAGGTGTTTAAAATCATGAGGAGAAAGATAGGATGAATGCACAGTCTATTCCCCAAAGTAGATACATTTTAAGCAGATTAATGTGGAGGGCAGAGGAAGGCTAATGGGTGCATCATGGAACTTTGGCAGGCTGAGACATTTATTTCGATAAAATAGATTATGGGTATATTTTCATAGATTATCAAGATTGAAAGGGCTCGACTGGTGAAAAAACGGAAGATGTTCTTGTGGGAAGAACAGACCATGGATCATAAATGTAAAGCAGCCACAGAAAGGAATTTAGGAGAATTTACTAAATGAGTGGATGGAATTAGAAATCATGCTCACATGAAGAAATTGATACAGGCAGCAGTGATAGACAATAGACAATAGGTGCAGGAGTAGGCCAATCTCCTGTGCCTTTAAGGGAAGAGAATTAAGCATGTGGGGGGACAAGAATAGAGGATGTGATGAGGTTGTGAGGAGGCACTGTAGAGTTTATTTGTTCCTGCACTGTTCATTCAGTAAATATAAAGATTAAATGAAATCACGGCGTGCGTGCGTGCGTTTTGGAGATGGCGACAGTCAGCAAGGATGGGCAACAACAGCTGGAATGTTGAGTGGACATTGCAGTAACGGTGGGGTCTGGCTCAGGCACTGTGTTATGAGCCTTGGTTTCTCCATCTCCCACAGGACCAAGGAGTGCCTGCTCCCAGGCGCATCTGTGGGCTCCGAGGTTGCTAATGAGCCAACGTGGGGCCCAGGGACTGTGCGGGTCGAGGTAGTTGTCGAGATGAGTCCAGATCCTCTGCTGCTTGTGCATAGCTGACGGATCGCAATACCAGGCTGAGCACTGCTGCTCATGGCCAACGTTCTCAACGCCATTCTTCAAGGAAGCGTTGAGCATTTCCTTGAATATACTCTTGTCTCCTGGTAATCTCTCACGATGGAGACTGAGGTCAGACTGTGGATAACAAGATCAACTCAACACAGAGAATGAACTGGATCTCAGTGAAGGGATGTTGACCTGGGGAGGTCGCTGACGTTGGTTGCTTGACCTTTCCAGTGCAGGGGGGGGACTTGGTGTTTCTTCCACGATGTTGGTAGTACGTGTCAGAAACCTGCAGGATTTAGGCATCACTGTTCCGGAGTAAAGTGGCAGGTCTTGGAGGGTAAGTGGCAGAGGGTATGGAGAGAAGGCAGGTACGGGATACTGAGTTGGATGATCAGCCATGATCATATTGAATGGCGGTGCAGGCTCGAAGGGCCAAATGGCCTACTCCTGCACCTAATTTCTATGTTTCTATGTCTTGATCTCCAATCACTACTAAACTGTTCCATGTTTGGCCACAGGTTCATCAATGCTCGAAGGCGGATATTACAGCCCATGCTTGATGCCAGCAATCCGGACACTCCGCCCAAGGCCAAGAAGATCAAGACGCAGAGTCGGCCGGTGCAGCGCTTCTGGCCGGACTCCATCGTAGCAGGAGTGGCGCAGCAGCATGTGACCAGTATTACAGTGTCGGACAGTAAGTCTGCCACATCCTGCACCAACCCCGGCATTCTCTGCAATGCACAAAGTGGCAAAGGTTCATGTTACTGCAGAATGGAGCCATGCCCATCAGTCCTAATATTGTCGGTGTGATATTGTCACCAAACTTCTGTAACACTTGCCTGATGGGAGAGGGGAGAAGAGGGAGGGACTGGGGTGAGACCCGCCTGATGCTGGTGGCCTTGCCGAGGCAGCATGAAGTGTTGATTAAATCAATGGTTTGCTTGATGGTCTGGGCTGCGTCCACAATTCTCTGCAATTTCTTGCGGTCTTGGATATACTGTAGCTGTTCCCAAACCGTGCTGTGATGTATCCTGATAAAGTGCTTTCTACAGCGCATCTGTGGAGTTTAGTGAGAATTGTTGATGACATGTCAAACTTCCTAAGCGTTCTCAGGAAGTAAAGGTGTTGGTGGGCTTTCTTGCCGATTGCTTTGATATAAGTTCATGTCATAGGAGCAGAGTAGACCATTGAATCTACTCCACTATTGATTCATGGCTGATCTATCTTTCCCTCTGAACCCCATTCTCCTGCCTTCTTCCCATAACCCTTGACACCCCTACCAATCAAGTATCTGTCAATCTTAAAAAATCCAATGTCTTGGCCTCCACAACCAACTTTCGTAATGAATTCTGCAGATTGACCACCATTTGACAATAGATAATAGGTGCAGGAGTAGGTCATTCGACCCTATAAGCCAGCACCGCCATTCACTGTGATCATGGCTGATCATCCACAATCGATACCCCGTTTCTGCCTTCTCCCCATATCCCTTCATTCTGCTATCTCTGGAATTCTCTGCCTCAGAGGGCGGTGGAGGCCGGTTCTCTGGATACTTTCAAGAGAGAGCTAGATAGAGCTCTTAAAGATACTTCCCTTGTCAGCCACGGTCGCCTCTTAATCCCCTTAGAATCTTTCTTCCTCTTTGGAATGAACTGATCCTGCACCATCTGTATTGTTCCCAGAAATACCTGTTATTGTTGTACCACTGTCATCCCTGCTAGGGTATCTTTCCAGTCAACTTTGGCCAGCTCCTCCCTCATGGCTCCATAGTCCCCTTAAGTGGGACAGGCCCATTAGTCCAGTTGCCGTTTTTTCGGTGACCTTATACTACTACTAAGACAGTCGCCGGCAATCGCCTAAAAAGTGGGATAGGCCCATAATACTGACACTTCCGATTTTCCCTTCTCCCTCTCAAATTGTAAAGAAATTGCTTTTTTCTTCTAAAGGTATGTCCTTTTATTCTGAGGCTGTACCTTCTGGTTCTTGACTCTCCCACTGGTGGAAACATCCTGTCCAGGACATTCACTATGCGGACATTTTCAATTAGGTTCCTTCCCCTCAACATCCAAATCATTGTGAAGATTAGCAGCCCCAGCACGGACCCCTACGGAAGGTTGCTAGTCACCGCTGCCTTCTGCCATTCAGCCAACCTTCTATCAATGTTAGTATCTTCTCTCTAATAGCATGGGCTCTCATCTTCTCTAGTGCTATCACATACGGCACCTTATCAAAGGCCATCTGAAAATCTAGGTAAACAACATCCACTGACTCTCCTATGTCTGTCTTGCTATTAATTTTCTCAAAATATTCCAACAGGTTTGTCAGGCAAGATTTCCCCTTCACAAAACTATGCTGACCGGCTTATTTTATCATGTGCTAAGTACCCATGTGCCCTTGGTATGTTTAAGTTTAACCTGGTGATTGTGAAATGCCACACCCACAAGAGGCCATGCTGGCATTACTGATGTAGAAACTGAATGCTCTTCTCCCCTCCTGCAGGTGCGATGGTTTCGATATCAAGTCCCGTGAACGTGAATGTGGACAGTCTGCAGTCCTTGTCTTCTGATGGAGCAACACTGGCTGTGCAGCAGGTCATGATGGCTGGGCAGAGTGGAGACGATTCTGGAAACAGTGTGCAAGAAGATGACAGCGATCTCTCAACAACAAACATAACTGTCCTGGCCTTAGACAATAGTGACTCCCTGCAATAGGCATGGCTCGGAGAGGATGGAAAGACATGGCAAGCACTCAGACCAGGCATTTTTATTCTTTGCACTCACAGTGCATTTTATTTCTGATCTCTTTTATACATCGGTAGGAGAGCACACTTTTCTATTTCACCTTGTATTGAATGAACGGGGGTTTAAATATTCTCACATTGAAGCAGCTGCTTGAATGTGAGCAGTTGTCATCGTTTACTGATCGATGTACAGACTCAGACTGAAGGTTCAACTTTGTGTGCACTTTGCCTCTTTCATTCAGAAATAACTGGCCATAATTGACAGGTGATTTTCAAAAACTCAGCTTAGCTGCCCGACAAACAAACAAATTATTGGATCAAATCCTGCCTTGGTAAAATTGATGAATGTTATTGTCAAAAACATTTTGCAGCCAGCCTCCCACATACTTGGGCACGGATGGGTTCAGGACAGAGTGTAGGTGAGCAAACTTCAGGTGAGTTCACAATGCAGCAACTGCTCTGAGGCAGGTGATATGTGAAAGGTACTGGTGAGGGCAGGTGGGGAGGGTGACCACTCACCCTAAGCTGGTGCTGAACAGCTGTAGGGTTTGGTGGGCAGTTTCCCCAGTGCCCTGGACCGGCTCCAACAGTCACTGGCTTTAAGTCTTCTGTTCTTACTCATGGGAGCCTCTTGATCTAGCGAAGACATGACCTCAATGAGTTTCTCCACCAGGTCTGGAGATGGGATGGAAGAACGGGCTGAGTGCTGGTGATAGTGGGAAGTAGGGCATGAATTAGACGCTGTTTACCTGAACCACTCCTGTACCATCTATTCCATACTCTACATCATCAGCAGCAAGACCTGTGGCAATGAACTGCCTCCAGTTGATCAATTCTGCTCACTTGGGTTTCAGTGCTTTTACTTCACCAACTCTACTGAGATTCTTTGTGCCATTAATACAAATAATGTAAGCTTTATATATTTTAAGTATCTTAAAAATAAGTGCTGTAGCAGCGCAGTGAGTATGGGTGCTAATCAATTCCTTGCTCCTTAGGAAATTGTTCAAACACTCCTTCCTGTTCGCCTCACTCTGCAACTTCCTGGCACTGGCCATTCTTCCTGAGAGCCAAGACAGAGGAGACTGAGCAATGACTCTCACTCCAACCCAGGCAGAGTCGTCTAACCACACATTGAGTTGAGATAGAGTGAATATCCCACACCACAACACTCACTCAGAGTTACGAGCAGCATACTTTACTTCATTATTATTTGCCTCACTTATTAAACTGAAGAGAAGCATCATACTAGATTTAAATTATATTCTTGTTACAATGCTATTAGTAGTCTACTGTGTTCATTGACCAGTAATGGGCCAAATGAGTGTGTCCATCGCTCGATTGCACCAGCTGTGGTCTGTAATGAAATCGTTGTAAGGATAAGGCTATCGGCGTTCTGACCAGCAGTTATTTTTCTATCCCCGCTGGTCCCACCAAGTAAGTGGGTGCAAGGCCATTTCAGAAAGGTGTTCACATCCTGCACCTGGAGTCACAGATCAATCACGGAAACTACCACAACCTTCCATTTCCTTCCCTGTATGGCTTCTGTGTTGTGACAGGCTCTGTGAGCGTGTGTGAGTGCGTGCATGTGTAAGCGTGTACGTATTTGTATGTGACTACATCGACAAGACAGGGTGTAGAGGAGGGTGGCACAGCTGGTAGTGTTCCTCCTTCCGTCTCCAGTAAGCTGCTTCAGTCCTGACCTCATTTGCTGTCTGCAGGGAATTTGTCCATTATACACCGAAATAAGGTCACCCTTCAGCCTTCTGTACTCCAAGGAATAAAGTCCTAGTCTGTGTCGAGCTCCTGCTGTTGGAATAACTTAAGTCACGCACAGTGATTAAGATCCAAAGACTTTATTAGCGGTACACCATGGGTAACTTCATGGGTAACACATACAGTGGCTTGCAAAAGTATTCATACCCCTTGAACTATTCCACATTTTGTCACGTTACAACCACAAACGTAAATGTATTTTATTGGGATTTTATGTGACAGACCAACACAAAGTGGCGCATAATTGTGAAGTGGAAGGAAAATGATACATGGTTTTCAAATTTTTTCACAAATAAAAAACTGAGAAGAGTGGCGTGCAAAAGTATTCAGCCCCCTTTACTCTGATACCCCTAAATAAAATCCAGTGCAACCAATTGCCTTCAGAAGCCACCTAATTAGTAAATAGAGTCCACTTGTGTGTAATCTAATCTCAGTATAAATACAGCTGTTCTGTGAAGGCCTCAGAGGTTTGTTAGAGAACATTAGTGAACAAACAGCATCATGAAACCCAAGGAACACACCAGACAGGTCAGGGATAAAGTTGTGGAGACGTTTAAAGCAGGGTTAGGTTATTAAAAAATATCCCAAGCTTTGAACATCTCATGGAGCACTGTTCAATCCATCATCTGAAAATGGAAAGAGTATGGCACAACTGCAAGCCTACCAAGACATGGCCGTCCACCTAAACTGACAGGCCGGGGAAGGAGAGCATTGATCAGAGAAGCAGCCAAGAGGCCCATGGTAACTCTGGAGGAGTTGCAGAGATCCACAGCTCAGGTGGGAGAAACTGTCCACAGGACAACTATTAGTCGTGCACTCCACAAATCGGGACTTTATGAAAGAGTGGCAAGAAGAAAGCCATTGTTGAAACAAAGCCATAAGAAGTCCGGTTTGCAGTTTGCCACAAGCCATGTGGGGGACACAGCAAACATGTGGAGGAAGGTGCTCTGGTCTGATGAGACCAACATTTAAGTTTTTGGCCTTAATGCAAAACGCTATGTGTGGCGGAAAACTAACACTGCACATCACCCTGAACACACCATCCCCACTGTGAAACATGGTGGTGGCAGCATCATGCTGCGGGAATGCTTTTCTTCAGCAGAGACGGGAAAGCTGGTCAGAGTTGATGGGAAGATGGATAGAGCCAAATACAGGGCAATCTTGGAAGAAAATCTGTTAGAGTCTGCAAAAGACTTGAGACTGGGGCGGAGGTTCACCTTTCAGCAGGACAACGACCCTAAACATACAGCCAGAGCTACAATGGAATGGTTTAGATCAAAGCATATTCATGTGTTAGAATGGCCCAGTCAAAGTCCAGACCTAAATCCAATTGAGAATCTCTGGCAAGACTTGAAAATTGCTGTTCACAAATGCTCTCCATCCAATCTTACTGAGCTTGAGCTATTTTGCAAAGAAGAATGGGCACACATTTCAGTCTCTAGAAGTGCAAAGCTGGTAGAGACATACCCCAAAAGACTTGCAGCGATAATTGCAGCGAAAAGTGGTTCTACAAAGTATTGACTCAGGGGGGCTGAATACTTTTGCACGCCACACTTTTCAGTTTTTTATTTGTAATAAAATTTGGAAACCATGTATCATTTTCCTTCCACTTCACAATTATGCACCACTTTGTGTTGGTCTATCACATAAAATCCCAATTAAATACATTTACGTTTGTGGTTGTAACGTGACAAAATGTGGAAAAGTTCAAGGGGTATGAAAACTTTTGCAAGCCACTGTAACTCAAGACTTGAGTATAGGAGCAGGATTTGAGTATAGGAGCAGGGAGGTTCTACTGCAGTTGTACAGGGTTTTGGTGAGGCCACACCTGGAGTACTGCGTACAGTTTTGGTCTCCAAATCTGAGGAAAGACATCCTTGCCATAGAGGGGGTACAGAGAAGATTCACCAGACTGATTCCTGGGATGTCAGGACTTTCATATGAGGAAAGATTGGATAGACTCGGTTTGTACTCGATGGAATTTAGAAGATTGAGGGGGGATCTTATAGAAACCTACAAAATTCTTAAGGGGTTGGACAAGCTAGATGCTGGAAGATTGTTCCCGATGTTGGGGGAGTCCAGAACAAGGGGTCACAGTCTAAGGATAAGGGGGAATTCCTTTAGGACCGAAATGAGGAAAACATTCTTTACACAGAGAGTGGTGAGTCTCTGGAATTCTCTGCCACAGAAGGTAGTTGAGGCCAGTTCATTGGCTATATTTAAGAGGGCGTTAGATGTGGCACTTGTGGCTAAAGGGATCAGGGGGTATGGAGAGAAGGCAGGTACGGGATACTGAGTTGGATGATCAGCCATGATCACATTGAATGGCGGTGCAGGCTCGAAGGGCCGAATGGCCTACTCCTGCACCTATTTTCTATGTTTCTAAGACTGAGGCAGAAAGGGCAGAGAAGATTTCTGTTAAACTAGTGGGCGGAGCTACAAGTATGACTCATAACATGAGTGACACTGATCTACACTCTCCCTCTTAAAGAATTAAATGTCAGTACAAAACCATTGACTAAATAAGGCATGCATAGCAATTGATAATAAGCTGGAGGAAAGTCACCGGGTACTTAACGGTGGGCTTGCAAACACAACCAGCACGTGTGCGATAAAAACCATCTCCGTTTTTCCCCACCGGGGACAGAGCCAGTGGCTTCACAGGTGAGGGAGACTGAACCAGCATTCCCGGTGATGAAAGGGGACTGTGGCGCAGGCGTCGCCACTGGCAAAGCAGCCGTTCCAGAAGTGGCTGTGTTGTGCTGGTGTAGGCGGATCAATGCCGCTGGACACGGACGGCAGTACACTTGTACGGTCTGGATAACACGGATGTGGAGCCGGCTCATTCACAGGCAGGATATGTTGTCTGTTACACCTGTAGGTGCTGCCATGGGGACTGTCCAGATATTGTCGTGACTCAGAAGCAGTTCCAGAAATGACACTGATACGGTCATGGCCTTTGTCAGTTTGCAAACGAACCAACTGCCCCTTGGTTAATGGTGGCAGCGGCCTACTTGTTTTGTCATACCATTGTTTTTGAATATCATGCTTTCGTTGTAACCTGGACTGGACTTCCGATGGTGGAACTACCTGCGGGATCAATGCCTGATCCACTACAGGCACCGTGGCTCGGGTCTGCCTTGACAATAAATGTTGAGCGGGTGAACCCAAAATGGGGTCGCGAGAGATGTTGCATCGGTTGAGCAGATTCAGGTTAACGTCTGAATTAGCTCAGTGCGATCGTTCCATGAGCTGTTTGGCACTCTTGGCAGCCCTCTCAGCTTGTCCATTCGACTGGATATTCAGGGCTGCTGGTGATGTGGCGAAAACCCCGGCATGCAGCAAACTCCTTGAAGTGTTGGCTGGTAAATTGACTGCCATTATCAGATAACAGTATGCACGGAGCTCCGTGGTTTGCAAAATGGTGAGCAAGCTTCGAAACTACCCCGCGAGAAATGGGGCTGCTAAGAAAATCGATGTCAAACCATTCAGAATATGAATCGACCAGTCCCAGGTACGCCTTGCCATGCCATTCAAATATGTTGGTTGCCAATATCGACCACGGGAGGGCAGGAGCCGGATGTGAAAGAAGTGGTTGCTTTTGTTGATGTTGTGCGAAGCTGTTACATACTGCACAGGACGCCACATTCTCGGTGATGTATTCGTTCATGCTAGGCCAGTAAAACATGTTTCTTGCCCGTAGGACGGTGGCTTCAGCACCTGGGTGTCCTGCATGGACAACGTTAAAATACTTGCTGGGTCAACAGTCTTGTGTCCTTTTACACTAATGCCATCCTGCAGCACTAGCTCATCGCAGACAGCAAAGAAAGGCCGAACTGGCAGCGGAACGTTGTAGTGTTTGTCTGGCCAGCCGCGCTTAATGACGGAGGCGAGCGACCATAAAGTACAGTGTGGGCAACCAAGTCCTCCACATAGGACGAGGGAATAAAAGACACACATCCGGCGAGGACGGACCCTCACAGGTCTTCTGGGGTGCACTCGAGAGAGTGTCAGCCAGGTGCATATACTTACCATGCTTGTAGGTTAGAACAATGTCATATTTTTAAAGTTGTAGCAGCATCCGCTGTAAGCGCGCTGGAGGGGCATGAATCGGTTTGTTAGATGCTGATCAGAGGTTGGTGGTCAGTATCAATCATGACCATATGTCCGAAGATAAAGTCGTTACATTTCTTGCAGATGAACATCCGAGGGGTCAGCGACGGGAGCAATCACACCCAGAGACACCATTCTGTTGAGTTCACTTTGAACACGGTCCCGCATAGCGTGGGGAATCTTGTGTGCTGGACGGACAACTGGGAGTATCTCAGGGTTAATGGTAATTGTGTACTTAACAGGCAACCTGCCCAGCTTGTCGTCAAACAAAGTTTTGTATTGTGTCAGGATTTGTTGGCTAAAGTCACAGGTTGTAGTCAGATGACAAACAGAAGAGCTGAAAGAGCTTGTTTGTCATCTCCATGACCAAATTAGAGTGTAACTCACATAACTGTTGGAATTTGCGTAGTAGGCAATCAGGGTCCCGGATAGGCTCAGCGAGAGCGATCTGGACACCAGCCGGGTCAAACCTAGCTGGTTCATAATGAAATCTTCTGACAAGTCAAGCAGCTTCTGTGCTTGCTGGATTAAGAAGAATTGACACCTGAACACAGGAGCAGTAGCAGGGTGAGCCGCTTCAATGTAAATTGAGAAATCTTCTTCAAATATGCGCCACCATTCTGCAAGGTTTTCGTCAAACACCAGGATCTCTGGTTTTCTGAGAGCAGAAGCCATAGTAATATATACTGGAGAAAACAACAAACTAAAATAAAAGCAATATAATTAAGCAAGGAGTGAGCCCGTACACTCTGACACAATGTTGAGCTTCTGCTGTTGGAATAACTTAAGTCACGCACAGTGATTAAGATCCAAAGACTTTATTGGCATTACAGCATATGTAACTTCATCTTAATATGTACATCAAGACTGAGGGAGAAAGTGCAGAGAAGCTTTCTGTTAAACTAGTGGGCGTAGCTACAAAGTATGACTCATAACATGAGTGACACTAATCTACACTCTGCCGAACTTTTCCCTTTAGCCCAGACTCTGGCAAAATCCTTGTAAACATATATAGAATTATAAAGGAGATAGGATAGAAAGTCAGAGTCCTTTTCCCAGAGCAGGGTACCCAACAACTGGAGGGCACAGGTTCAAGGAGAAATGGGAGAAATGTAATGATGAGAGAGTGGTGGATGAGCTGCTGGAGCCTGATACAATTATAATGTTAACGAATGTAGACATGCAATAGGATAAGAAAGAAGTAGAGGTATATAGAAAAATAGGTGTAGAAGTAGGCCATTCGGCCCTTCGAGCCAGCACCGGCAAGTCAGCTGGAATAGCCTGTTCTGTGCCACGCAATTGTAATTCCCTCCCCATCCATTTTAGGGAGATTGGATAGATTTGCATTGCTTTTTCTGGAAGGCTGAGGCTAGAGAGACATGAAGGAAGTATATAAAATGATTGGAGATATAGATAGGGTAGACAGTGGAAATATCAAAGATTAGAGGACATGGCTTTAAGGTGAGGGAAAAGTTTAAAGGAGATGTACAGGGCAAGTTTGTTATACACATAGTGTGGTGGGTCCGTGGAAAACACTGCTGGGGTGGTGGTGAGGACAGATGTGATTGGTGTTTAAGAGGCTCATGGTTATGCGAAGAGTAAAGGGGTCATGTGTTGGCAAATTAAATGGTTTATCTCAACCTCATGTTCAGTACAAACATTAGGGCCGAAGGGCCTGTTCCTGTGCTGTATTTTTCTACATTCTGAGAAATGTTTCAGAACAATTGCCTTGCATCAAATTGTATTTCTATTCTTATTTTGGATTCCCAGCATTTTCTGTATTTGTTGCTTCTTGTGGTGAAATGGGTTTAGTTGAGGACAGCAGTTCGGTTCCTGAATCAGTATTGCAAAGCAGGTGGAATTTGAACTCAGCTGTTAAAAATAGTAAATTTGATAGGGGCGACAAAGTGGTCGAGTTACTGCCTTGCAGCATAGAGTCCCGGGTTCAATCCCGACTATGGGTGCTGTCCGTACGGAGTTTGTACGTTCTCCCTGTGACACCGTGGGTTTTCTCCGGGTGCTCTGGTTTCCTCCCACGCTCTAAAGACATACAGGTTAGGAGGTTAATTGGGTAAAGTAATTTGTAAAAATGATCTCCAGAGTGTGTAGGTTAATGTAAAGGGGGTGATTGGTTGGTGCGGACTCATTTGGCCACTGGGCCTGTTTCCGCGCGGTATCTCTAAACTGCAAAAGGGAAAAAGAGCAGTGCCATGAAAATGACACCATTGTAAAAACTGAAGAGGTCACTAAGGTCCTTCAGGGAGTTTAACCTCTCTTTGGTAGCCAGGGCCTATCGCCTCTCAAATGCCCACTGAATGTCCCACAGGCTCAATTCACCATCACTCTGAAGTTCAAACAGAGAAGGGATTGACTTGTGGGGTGACTCTATCAATGAGGGTGGTGCAGTTGATGCGAGTTGGCAAATTGCATGTAAAATTGGTTTGCCAATGGGACACAGGCTTCTACCATCACTGTAGGGATTGGTGTTGGCATCCTCACTGTCATATTCATTCATGATTTGCATCTGAATCATGGAGTATGGTAAGTTTGCAGATGACAAACAATAGGTGGTGTTATCAAAACTGGTCCTTCGTCACAAGCATTTGACCCATATCCCTCTAAAACGTTCCTATCCATGAACCCGTTTAAATATCCTTAGACATTTAATGACAAACAACAGAGAATGTTTACAAGCTATTTATAATCTATTTCTCTGGATTGGACCGGAGTATTAAACGTGTTTGGAGCAATACAGGACTATATATTTGGAGTTGTTCAGTAGAGGCGAATGGGGTTGAAAGGGAAAAGTAGATCAGCCATGATTGGATGGGAGAGTAGACTTAATGTGTCAAACGGTCTAACTCTGCTCAGAATTCCTGTCCCATGCACCAGTTCCTCAGCCATTCACTCATACCCAATGACAGCCAATTGCGGCCATGAATTGCACAGATTCGCCACCCTCTGATCCTCCTGTACTTATCCTCACTAGCACGAGGTGCCAGAGCAATCCAGAAATTAATGGCTGCATGGAAGGAAGCAGAGTGATGGTGGAAGGTTGCTTCTCGGACTGGAGGCCTGTGACTTGTGGTGTGCCTCAGGGTTCGGTGCTGGGCCCGTTACTGTTTGTCATCTACATCAATGATTTGGCAAGATTAGCAAGTTTGCTGATGATATAAAAGCGGGTGTTTTTTGCAGATAGTGAAGATGGTTGTGAAAAATCAAGATTGATTGGCCAGGTGGGTTGATGGAATTTAATAGAGAAATGTGAGGTGTTGCATCTATGGATGTCTAACACGAGCAGGAGTTACACAGTGAATGGCAGGGCTCTGGAGAGTGTTGTAGGGCAGAGGGATCTAGGAGTACAGGTGCATGGTTCCTTGCAGGTAAATATGGTGGTCAAAATGGCTGTTGGCACATTGGCCTTCATCAGTCAAGGTATTGTGTATGGAAGTCGGGGGACCATGTTGCAGTTGGTGAGACCGCGTTTAGAGTATTATGTTCAGTTCTGAGCACCGTGTTATAGGAAAGATGTCAAGCTGGAAATGGTACATAGAAGATTTACGAGGATAGACACAGCGGGACAGGCTATATCTGTGGAGAGAAGGAATGGGTGACGTTTCAAGTTCAGACTGATGTCAGGGGAGTGGGCGGAACAGAGATAAAATGTAGTTGGAGACAGTAAGATTGGTGGGAGAACTGGGAAGGTGGAGGGGATGGAGAGAGAGAGAGAAAGCAAGGGCTACTTGAAGTTGGAGAAGTCAATGTTCATACCGCTGGGGTGTAAACTACCCAAGCAAAATATGAGGTGCTGCTCCTCCAATTTGCGCTGGGTCTCACTCTGACAATGGAGGAGGCCCAGGACAGAAAGGTCAGATTGGGGCTGGGAGGGGGTTTACAAGGATTTTGCCAGGGCTAGAGGGTGTGAGCTATAGGCTGGACTTCAGGAGGATGAGGGGTGATCTTATAGAATCATGAGAGGAATAGATCGGGTAGATGCACATAGTCTCTTGGCCAGAGCAGGTGAATCAAGGACCAGAGGACATAGGTTTAAGTGAAGGGGAAAAGATTTAATGAGAATCTGAGGGGTAACGTTTTCACATGAAGGTTGGTTGGTGTATGGAACAAGCTGCCAATGGAGGTAGTTGAGGCTGGAACTATTCCAATGTTTAAGAAACAGTTAGACAGGTACATGGACAGCACAAGTTTGGAAGGAAATGGGCCAAACGCAGGCAAGTGTGACTAGTGTAACTGGGACATGTTGGCCGGCGCCTCAAGGTCCTGTTTTTAACCTTTTGCTTAACTCCCTATATTCATTGGACAGGACCTCATTCCTTTTTCTAGCCGTCATTGCGCCAACATGCACAACGACTTCTGGCTGCTCCCCCTCCCCCTTGAGAATGTTTTGCAGCCATTCGAAAACGTCCTGAATCCTGACAGCCTGGAGTCTCAACCTCAGACACAGAATCTCCCACAAACATTCACTGACGTTCTGCCTGACTTACGCAGAGCCAGAGTGGGAACACATGGCTTTCACTCACAGCTGTGTAGATTCGCTCGTTGCTCATCTCAGCTCCGCAGCCTCACCAATGAAAGATAGGACTAGGAAATCAACTTCTTTATTAAATCGGGGTTACAGAGTTTGTAACTGATCAGAATTGCAGAAGTCTTCCACAACATCACAACTGACAGCCAGATTTCACCGCGTTACTTGTGGGAGCACCCAGGCGAAGACAGCAAGCAGACAGGAGGGCAGACAGTGGGGGAGCCACAATCCCAGGCCAGCACAAGACACATGGAAAGCCCTCAGTACCAGAGACTATTGCAGTTGCAGCAGAGGAGTGCGTTCCCCACTGCCAGTTGGATGTGGCCGGGATACTCACTCTGAGCAGACGACCTTCTCTCGTGTGATAAAATCCAGCAGGTCACCCGGCGTCAGGATACCAGTGACCATGGCCGCTGTGGACAGAGGGGTCACAGTCAGAGGGCAAGTGGCATGGGGGGGGGAGGGGGGGGGGGGGGGACAGATTGCGTGTCGGGGCGGCAATGCGTGATGGATACTCACGGGTTTCCCGGCAATCCATGACCAGAGCGAAGGGGCAGGCGTCCAATCGTCTGGCCACAGCTCCCAGCTCATCCTCAGCCTCGACCTGTAGACACAACGGCCAGGGGACAGTAGCCAGAGGGGGGGAATAAACCCACATACCCTGCCCACAGCGCGGACCCTGCCCACAGGCTGCCCACGGGGCAGAGGTCCAAAGAGTGGCATCTTTCCAAGAGTAGTAATGTTTCCTCAGTTTCAAATGAGTTCTACTGTTCTCCAGACACTCGCCGTCTCCGAATGTCCCACGAGATTGCGTCAACCCCAATAATCACAGTTTCAATAACACAAAGACCCTCAATTACCTTTGTGCAGTTTCCTGCAGAATATGTTTTTTCCTTCTTTGTTACCTCACCTCAACTTTCACTTGCTTTTCCACCTATTTTTATGTCTTTCCTTCCTCCAAGTCACTGATTCTGATGTACACTCCAGGGGATAAACTTCCAATATCCGTGTTTATATTCCCTGCTAGCGGGCGGTTATTTTTTCACCCTGGCTTCATCCCTTTGAGTTTATCCACCACAAACTTTTGCCTCAGTAGTGTTCTCTGTCGATGACATCTCCTTACCTCCTGCAGCTCATGATCTCTTCCTCCCTTATTGCTGGGAGCCATGAAAAACCTTGTTAAAAGCTGCCTCTGCCTCCCTCCAGGCTCCAGTACACCCCACTGCAGACAGTCCAGGGTGGGAGGCCCTCATCACCCAGCCAGTGTGTGGAGCAGCTCTGTCTCCAACCCTCACCCAGAACATGTAACAAGGAACTGCAGATGCCAATTTATACAAAAGGACACAAAGTGCTGGAGGAACTCCGCAGATTAGGCAGCATCTCTGTAGAACGTTAGCGTTCGGTGACGTTTCAGTTTGAAGAAGGGCCCCGACCCAAAAAACATCACCTATCCATGCTCTCCAGAGATGTCCCGCTGAGTTTCTCCAGCACATTGTGAAACGTCACCAATATAATGAAAAATATGGACTTGAGAAAGAGGGGAGGGAATGGGCAGGTGCTGCGTCAGCAGAGAGCACGGCAAGATTACTGGCACTGTAGGGAGAGCAAGAGTGGAGCCATGCCCCATGGCACGGCATCGGGAACCCCAGCTTCAGTTACAGGACTGGAGGGAAACACAAGGGGGTTGCACAAAGCTGTGAAACGCTCTTCTGGTTTGGATTACTGGAGCCAACACCAGGTCAGACTTGGCTCAGCGGCCCCGGGTGAGAAGCTCCATTGGTAAGAGGCTGGCCAGTAGCAACAATCAGTCACCTTTGTAGAAAAAGGAGATAAAAATGCTGGAGAAACCCAGCGGGTGAGGCAGCATCTATGGAGCGAAGGAATAGGTGACGTTTCGGGTCGAGACCCTTCTTCAGACTGATGTGGGGGTGGGGGTGGGGTGGTGGGGTGGGGGGGGCACAGTCTCCAGCATTTTTGTCTATCTCTGATTTTTCCAGGATCTGCAGTTCTTTCTTAGACCTTTGAATAAACATATCTGGATGCATAAATTACAATAGGAGCGCAGAGAGATGTAAAGATGGAGCCCTCCCTCAGACAGCTGCTCCCAGCAGGTGGGCCAACTGGTGTCCTGACCTCAACACCACAGTCCCCACCCCTACAAATTTGCAACGGAATTTCGTTTGAAATTGCATATATCAATGTATTTCTAAATGACAATAAAGTTTGATTGATTGATTAGCCTGGTCCCACCCACACCCCCACCCCAGTCCCACCCACACCCTGGTCCCACCCCAGTCCCACCCACACTCCGGTCCCAGTCCCAGCCACACCCCCACCCACCCACACCCCAGTCCCACCCACACCCCGGTCCCAGTCCCACCCACACCCTGGTCCCACCCCCACCCTGGTCCCAGTCCCACCCACACCCCCACCCCAGTCCCAGTCCCACCCCCACCCCGGTCCCACCCCCACCCCAGTCCCAGTCCCACCCCGGTCCCAGTCCCACCCCGGTCCCAGTCCCACCCCGGTCCCAGTCCCACCCCGGTCCCAGTCCCACCCCGGTCCCAGTCCCACCCCGGTCCCAGTCCCACCCCGGTCCCAGTCCCACCCCGGTCCCAGTCCCACCCCGGTCCCAGTCCCACCCCCACCCCGGTCCCAGTCCCACCCCCACCCCCACCCCAGTCCCACCCCCACCCCGGTCCCAGTCCCACCCCGGTCCCAGTCCCACCCCGGTCCCAGTCCCACCCCCACCCCGGTCCCAGTCCCACCCCAGTCCCAGTCCCACCCCAGTCCCAGTCCCACCCCGGTCCCAGTCCCACCCCCACCCCCACCCCGGTCCCAGTCCCACCCCCACCCCGGTCCCAGTCCCACCCCCACCCCCACCCCAGTCCCACCCCCACCCCCACCCCGGTCCCAGTCCCACCCACACCCCCACCCCAGGAGCAGTACCTGTGGAAATTGCTTGATGAGAGCTTGATCCACAGGGTCATCACGTTGAACCTTGGCAGCCAGGACGGAACGAAGCAAATGGCTGAGGGTCACCACTCCCAGGACCCGTCTAAAAACACAACACACCTGGTCAGCAGCTCACTACACCTGGTGCAACAGCGCACCTGGTCACCGCACCTGGTCACCCCCTCCCCTCCCCGCACCGGTCACTCACCCCCCCTCACACAGCACGGCCGCCCGCTCACACCCACGCTGCCGCAGAGTGTCCAAGGCGCCACGGACAGAGAGCGAGGGAGGCAGGGTCAGAGGTTGCGAGATGTCCAGCTGCTTCACACGTGCTTGCCACCACCTGGGGAAGGACAGAAACACGCGTGACCGTGATCCGGGAGCAGAGCGCCCCCCCCCCACCCCCCAACCACACACAGTCATGCTCACCAGGGCTGCTGGACATCTTCCGGAGGTTTCTGTTGGAATCCCTTCTGCGCCATCCAGTCATTGCTGAGGAACTTGGTCCTGGAGACATAGGCAGTCAGTGGGAGCATCGAGCCTCAATACACCCCCTCCCCCAATACACCCCTTCCCCCCCCAATACACCCCTTCCCCAATACACCCCTCCCCCAATACACCCCCTCCCCAATACACCCCCTCCCCCTCCCCCCAATACACCCGCCCCCACCTCCCCATAACCACCCCCCAATACACCCCCTCCCCCAATACACCCCCTCCCCTCCCCATAAACACCCCCAATACACCCCCTCCCCCAATAAACCACTTGCCCCCAATACACCCCCTCCCCCCAATAAACCACTGCCCCCCAATACACCCCCTCCCCCCAACACACCCCCTCCCCTCCCCCATAAATCACTGCCCCTCGCGCACCACCATCCCCCACTCACATGTAGTTGCGGACGGAGTCGGGCAGGATGACCACACATCGCTGACCCGCGCCCAGACAACGGGCCGCTTCCACGGCAACGGAGACGGCGCTCCCAGAGCTACCACCTGCAGGCCAGGACAGCGGTCAGTGCGGACAACACGGACACAGGGAACGCACGTGCACTCGTGGAGCTGTGCTCCGAGACGGACACGCATGGACAGGGACGGCTGGGGCAAGGTCACTGCCCCCCCCCCCCCCCCCCACTCACCACAGAGCAGCCCCTCCTCCCGGATCAGTTGCCTGGCCATGAGGAAAGAACGTTCATCGCTGCTCTTGTACCACTTGTCCACCACCTACAGAGACCAACATCGTCAGCCTGAACCCCAAAATCCCCAACACTGTCACCCCCAACACCGTGGAGGGCGATGGCGATGGCCCGGGCGTGGGCGCGGCAACAGCCGGCCCTTGTTTGACGTATTATGGCACTGGGTTCGCTTTTGATTTATTTTGTTCTGTTAATATTGTAAATAATTTGGGGGAAAAAACTTCAACTCCCAACACTCCCCCCCCCTCAACCCCATCATTCCCCCCCCACTCCCAACACTCCCCCCCCCCTCAACCCCATCATTCCCCCCCACTCCCAACACTGCCCCCCCCTCAACCCCATCATTCCCCCCCACTCCCAACACTCCCCCCCCCTCAACCCCATCATTCCCCCCCACTCCCAACACTCCCCCCCCCCTCAACCCCATCATTCCCCCCCACTCCCAACACTCCCCCCCCCCCTCAACCCCATCATTCCCCCCCACTCCCAACACTGCCCCCCCCCTCAACCCCATCATTCCCCCCACTCCCAACACTCCCCCCCCAACCCCATCATTCCCCCCCACTCCCAACACTCCCCCGCCCTCAACCCCATCATTCCCCCCCCACTCCCAACACTCCCCCCCCCTCAACCCCATCATTCCCCCCCAATCCCAACACTTCCCACCCTCGACCCCGTCATTCCCCCCCAACCCTGTCACCATCCCACCCCATCACCCCCACCCTCAACCCCGTCACCACCCACCCACCCTGGGGAACCTCCCCCGCCCCCCCCAAATCTGCCGCGCCGTGCCCGAGGTCACAGGGAACTCTCAGGGGTGATGGGGTCACTGGGGGTCAGGGGTCACGGGAGCCACTGACCGATCGGTCCAGGACGGTGGGGATGAAGTCGTAACCAATCCCCTCCACCTCGTAGCCGCTGACGTCCGTCTGGTTGAGTTGTGCCGGCTCCGCCAGGATGGAACCTTCCGGATCCACACCGACAATCTGAAGGTCAACAGGGCAGTGAGACCGAGAACAGCAACTGGTGACCGTATCTAGTGACCCCGTCCACTGATCCTGGCTAGTGACCATACTGGTGACCACTAGTCACCCCAACTAATGACTGTGACGTGACCCCGACTAGTGACCGCAAGTACTGGGGGGCCGAGGATCTAGTGGGAGGGAGGAACTGAAAGGAATCCACATTAGTCAGCAAATGGTGTTCGGTAAACTGTTGGGACTGAAGGCAGATCAATCCCCAGGGCCTGATGGTCTGCATCCCAGAGTACTCAAGGATGTGGCCCTAGAAATCGTGGATGCATTGGTGATCATTTTCCAATGTTCTCTCAACTCTGGATCAGTTCCTGTGGACTGGAGGGTAGCCAATGTGACTTTTTAAGAAAGGAGGGAGAGAGAAAATGGGGAATTAAAGACCGGTTAGCCTTGCATCGGTAGTGGGGAAGATGCTGGAGTCGATTGTTAAAGATGTAATAGCAGCGCATTTGGAAAGCAGTGACAGGATTGGTCAAAGTCAGCATGGATTTATGAAGGGGAAATCATGCTTGACTAATCTTCTGGAATTTTTTGAGGATGTAACAAGTAGAATGGATAAGGGAGAGCCAGTGGATGTGGTGTATCTGGACTTTCAAAAAGCATTTAACAAGGTCCCACACAAGAGATTAGTGTGCAAAATTACAGCACATGGCACTGGGGGTAGGGTATTGACATGGAGAACTGGTTGCCAGTGGAAGCAAAGAGTATGAATTAATGGCTCCTTTTCAGAATGGCAGGCAGTGATTAGTGGGGTGCCACAAGGCTCGGTGCTGGGACCCGTTATTTACAATATATATTTAGACGAGGGAATTAAATGTGACATCTCCAAGTTTGCAGATGACACAAAGCTGGGTGGCATTGTGAGCTGCGATGAGGATGTTATGAGGATGCAGGGTGACTTGGATAGGTTGGGTGAGTGGACAGATGCATGGCAGATGCAGTATAATGTGGATAAATGTGAAGTTATCCACTTTGGTGGCAAGAACAGGAAAGCAGATTATTATCTGAATGGTGTCTGATTAGGAAAAGGGGAGGTGCAACGAGAACTGGGTGGACTTGTACATCAGTCACTAAAGTAAGCATGCAGGTACAGCAGGCAATGAAGAAAGCTAATGGCATGTTGGCCTTCATTACGAGAGGTTTAAGAGCAAGGAAGTCCTTCTGCAGTTGTACAGAGCCCTGGTGAGACTGCACCTGGAGTGTCTCCTAATTTGAGGAAGGACATTCTTGCTATTGAGGGAGTGCAGCGTAGGTTCAGCAGGTTAATTCCCGGGATGGCGGGACTGACATATGATGAAGGAATGGGTCGACTGGGCTTTAGAAGGATGAGAGGGAATCTTATAGAAACATATAAAATTCTTAAGGATTGGACAGGTTAGATGCAGGAAAATGTTCCCGATGTTGGGGGAGCCCAGAACCAGGGGTCGCATTTTAAGAATAAGGGGTAGGCCATTTAGGACTGAGATGAAGACATTTTTTTTCACCCAGAGAGTTGTGAATCTGTGCAATTCTCTGCCACAGATGGCAGTGGAGGCCGATTCACTGAATGGTTTTAAGAGTTAGATTTAGCTCTTGGGGCTAAATAAATCAAGGGATATGGGAAGAAAGCAGGAACGGGGTACTGATTCTGGATGATCAGGCATGATCATGTTGAATGCTGGTTCAAAGGGCCAAATGGCCTACTCCTGCACCTATTTTCTGTTTCTATGTCCCCATGCACCTCCCCTCCCCTCCCCATTGTCCCCCACCCCCCACCCCACCCCCTCTCCACCACTCGTTCCCCCCACTTGTCCCCTCCCTCTCCCTTACCTGGCACTGCGGACATTTCTCCTTCAGTTTGCGGGCGATGCCGGTGATGGTTCCCCCGGTGCCGGCGCCAGCCACCAGCATGTCCACTCTCCCTGGCAACAGGACAGAGGTCAGTCTCGCCGCTCACTCTCCCTGCCCCCAGCCCCACACTGCATCTCACTCCCCCCCCCACACCCACCTGATGGGCAGTGTGGAACTTCGACCCAACTTGCCCACCCTAGCCAACATGCCCCACCTACACTAGTCCCACCTGCCCATGTTTGGTCCATATCCCTCCAAACCTGTCATATCCATGTACCTGTCTAACTGTTTCTTAAACGTCAGGATAGTCCCAGCCTCACCTACCTCCTCTCCATACACCCACCACCCTTTCCAATTAAATCTTTTCCCCTTCACTTTAAACGTATGTCCTCTGGTCCTCGATTCCCCAAATCTGGGCAAGAGACTCTGTGCATCTACCTGATCTATTCCTCTCATGATTTTATACACCTCTATCAGATCACCCCTCATCTTCCAGCTCTCCAAGGAATAGAGACCCAGCCTACTCAACCTCTCCCTGTAGCTCACACCCTCTAGTCCTGGCAACATCCTCGTAAATCTTTTTTGAACCATTTCAAGCTTGACAATACATTTCCTACAACATGGAGCCCAGAACTGAACACAATACTCTAGATGCGGTCTCATCAACGTTTTATACAACTGCAACATGACCTCCCAACTTCTATACTCAATACTCTGACTGATGAAGGCCGTTTTGACCACCTTATCTACCTGTGACTTAACCTTCAAGGAACCATGCACCTGTACTCCTAGATCCCTCTGCTCTACAACACTCCCCAGAGGCTACCATTCACTGTGTAGGTCCTGCTCATGTTCGACGTCCCAAAATGCAACACCTCACACTTCTCTATATTAAATTCCATCAGCCATTCCTCCACCCACCTGGCCAATCGATCCAGATTCTGCTGCAATCGTTCACAACCACCTTCACTATCTGCAAAACCACTCACTTTTGTATCATCAGCAAACTTGATAATCTTGCCCTGTATGTTCTCATCTAAATCATTGATGTAGATGACAAACAGTAACGGGCCCAGCACTGAACCCTGAGGCAGACCACTAGTTACAGGCCTCCAGTCCGAGAAGCAACCTTACACCATCACCCTCTGCTTCCTTCCATGGAGCCAATTTGTTATCCATTCAGCTATCTCTCCTTGGATCCCATGGGATCTAACCTTTTATTTCAGGGAGAAGGGGAATAGTGGGGGTAGTAGGGGAGGGGGAGGGAGGGAGGGAGGGAGGAGGGAGGGAGGGAGGGAGGGAGGGAGGGAGGGAGGGAGGGAGGGAGGGAGGGAGGGAGGGAGGGAGGGAGGGAGGGAGGGATGATCTACCATCACACTGCTTCAGGATCTCCTCTGCCGTCTCGTCGTAGTGGACTAGGGGGTTGCTGGCGTTACGGTACTGGGGGGGGGGGGTAGAGCAAAGGGTTAGTGCGGGCAACGACACAGTGACCACCCCGTAACCCCCACAGTGACCCGCACGCCGTCCCCACTGCCCCGTGCGTTGCTGCCTCACCTGGTCGAGGATGCAGGAGTTGGGGATCTGGGTCTTCAGCCGCCAGGCGACCCCCACGTGGGATTCGGGCGAGTCAAAGGCGGCGTGAGTCGGTGTCCGCACGATCTCAGCACCCAGAGCCCGCAGCACATCCACCTGCAACAGACGGCCATCAGCGAGAGGAACAGAATGCCACTCGGCCCATCAAGTCTACTCCACCGTTCAATCATGGCTGACCTCTCTTCCTCCTAACCCCATTCTCCTGCCTTCCCCCCATAACCCGACACCCGTACTGATCAAGAACCAATGATTAAAAATATCCATTCACTTGGCCTCCACAGCCGTCTGTGGCAAAGAATTCCACAGATTCACCACCCTCTGACTAAAGAAATTCCTCATCTCCTTCTTGAAGGAACGTCATTTAATTCTGAGGCTGTCACCTCAAGTCCTGGACTCTCCCATTAGTGGAAATGTCAATCAAACCCTTTATTCCTAAGACCAAAATACACGACTCCACACTTTGCTCCACTATATTCCATCTGCCACTTCTCTGCCCACTCTCCCAACCTGTCCATCCCTGCTTTCTCTACACTACCTGCCCTTCCACCTATTTTCGTATCATCCACAAACTTGGCCACAAAGCCTTCAATCCCCTTGTCCAAATCATTAAAATACAACGTGAAGAGCAGCGGCCCCAGCACCGGGCCCTGCGGAACTCTGGTAGTCACTGGCAGCCAACCAGAAAATGCCCCCTTTATTGCCACACTTAGAATAGAATAGAATGCTATTTATTGTCATTCAAACAAGTTTGAACGAAATTGAATTTTCCAGTTTTTTGTTTTACATTACAAAACAACCCAAGACCCACACTTAACACAGTTTACACAAACATCCATCACAGTGAGTCTCCAACACCTCCTCACTGTGATGGAAGGCAAAGTCTTATCTCTTCCCCCTGTTCTTCACCCGTGGCCCAGCAGTCCAACTGCAGCATCTAGGCGAACTGGGGCTCCGATGTTAAAGCCCCCGGCGGACGATGGTAAGTCCCGTGGCCATTAAGCCACGCGGGGTGATGTTTGGCCCCGGCTCCTTGTCCTGTAAACCCCGTGGTTCAAGCAGTCCAACCCGCGGTCCAGCAGTCCAACTGCAGCATGTAGGCGAACTGGGGCTCCAATGTTAAAGCCCCCGGCGGACGATGGTAAGTTCCGTGGCTGCTAACCTGCGAGGGGTGATGTTAGGCCCCACTCCGTGTCCTTTAAACCCCACGATTCCAGCAGGGGAAGTTGCTGTTGCGGGAGCTCCGAAAAGCCGTGTCCCACCATGGACCTGGAGCTCCCGGTGTTCCCGTCCACCGGGCCTAGAGCCGGAGCTTCCGAAGCTCCAAAGTCGGGTCACAGCCGAGCGCCACCACAGCTCTCCCCGCTCCAAAGACGGCCAGCTCCGCGATGTCAGGTCCGCAGGCTCCGTGACTGGAGCCCTCAGGTTGGTCCCGGTCGGAGGCCGCCGCTGGCTCCACGATGTTAGGCCCAACGACACCGGAGACCCGACAGGGAAAAAGTAGGGTCCCCGTACAGGGAAGAGACTAACGGTTTCCCCCCACATCCCCTCCCTCCACCCCCCACATATACACAGCTAAAAAATATTAAAAACTAAGCTCAAGACCTACATTTAACAAGACAAAAATGTAAAAAAAAGACGGACGACTGTAGACGAGCCGCTGCCGTTAGGCGCCGCCACTCCCACTTTGCCTTCTGCCATCCAGCCAACCTGCTATCCATGCTAGTATCTGCCCGCTGATACCGTGGGCTCTCATCTTCCTAAGCAGCCTCACATGTGGCACCTTATCAAAGGCTTTCTGAAAATCTAAGTAAACAACATCTACTGACTCTTCTTTGTCTGTCCTATTTACTTCTAGAAAGAGTTTCAGTAAATTTATCAGGCAAGACCCCCCCCCTTCACAAAGCCATGCTGACTTTGGCTTATTTTATCGTGAACTTCTAAGTACTCCATAACCTCATCCTTTATAATGGACTCTAATAAGATTTTTATATAATGGACTATAAGATTTTAATCTTATCAACCACCAAAGTCAGACTAACCGGCCTATAGTTCCCACTATTCTGCTTTGCTCCCTTCTTGTGCAGCGGGGTAATATTGGCCACTTCCCAAGCGGGCTCTGGGTCCACTCCTGAAACATCACTGTGAATGCCTCCACAATCTCTACAGCCACCTCTTCCAGAACCCTAGGGTGCAGACCATCTGGTCCAGGTGACTTATCCATCTTCAGCCCTTTCAGCTTCCCAAGCACCTTCTCCCTTGTAATAGCCGCTCCACTAACGTCCACCCCCTGACTCTCTTGAATTTCAGGCATGTTGCTGGTGTCTTCCACGGTGAAGACTGATGCAAACACGTTATTCAGCTCCTCGGCCGTTTCTTTATTCCCCATTATCACTTCTCCTGCATCATTCGCCAGCAGCCCAACGTCCACTCCACTTGCTCTTTATATAACTGAAGAAACTCTTGCTATCCTCTTTTATATTATTGGCTAGCTTACATTCGCATTTAATCTTTTCTCCCCTTATTGCCTTTTCAATTACCTTCTGGTGTTCTTTAATAGCTTCCCAATCCTCTGGCTTCCCACTAATCTTTGCTATGTTATATGCCTTCTCTTTTAGTTTTATACAGTCCTTGACGTCCTCTGTCAGCCACGGTTGCCTCTTCTCCCCCTAGAATCTTTCTTCCTCCCTCTTTGGAATAAAAAGTTCCTGTATCTTTCGAATTATTCCCAGAAATTCCTGGCATTGTTGTTTCACTGTCATTCCTGCTAGGGTCCCTTTCCAGTCAACTTTGGCAAGCTGCTCCCTCATGCCTCTGTGGTCCTCTTAGTTCATCTGCAAAATCGGCACATCCGATATCACCTTCTCTCTCTCAAAACATATCAGGTTGTCAGACGGGGGGATGGGGTCACGTGGAGGGTGTCATAGACGGGGGGATGGGGTCACGTGGAGGGTGTCATAGACGGGGGGGATGGGGTCAAGTGGAGGGTGTCATAGACGGGGGGTGGGGGTGGGGTCACGTAGAGGGTGTCATAGACGGGGGGGTGGGGTCACGTGGAGGGTGTCATAGATGGGGGGATGGGGTCACGTGGAGGGTGTCATAGACGGGGGGGGGGGGGCACGTGGAGTGGGGCCGCAGGGGGTGGGCTCACTGACCTTCTCGTTGCTCATCTTCTCGGGCAGCACGATGATGCAGCGATAGCCCTTGACGGCCGCGGCCAGCGCCAGGCCGATCCCTACAACACAGGCGGTCACCATCGGCCCGGCACAGCAGGAGCATCACCCGGCTCTCACCCTCTGTCTGACCCCTGACCCCGGCAACAGAACAGGCCAATTCGGCCCAACCACCCACTCACGCCTCACCTACATCCCAGAGCAACCGCCCCCTGAAACACTCACTAATTACAATAATAAACCTCGCGGAATTCCCCGCCAGATTCTGGGTGAAAATCCGTTAGCCCCTCAGCCCTTCCCCTACCCACAGCCCCTAACTCCTCCCATAGCCTTAGCCCCTCCCCTCAAACAGCCCCTAACCCCTCCTGCAGCCTTAGCCCCTCCCCCTCCCACAGCCTTAGCCCCTCCCCTCCAACAGCCCCATGCCCCCAGCCTCAGACCCTCCCCCTCCCACAGCTCCTCCACTGCACCACCTCTCCTCATGAGGACCAGTCAGTGTGTGTGTGTGTGTGTGCGTGGGTGCGTGGGCGCGTGTGTGTGTGCGCATGGGTGTGTGTGGGTGTGTGGGCGTGCGTGCGCACACGCGCGTGTGTGTTGCGTGTGCGGGGGTGTGTGTGCGTAGAGTGTGTGCAGCGCATGGCAATGCGGCCCCTACCTGTGTTCCCTGAGGTGGGTTCGATGATGGTGTCTCCCGGTTTGAGGGTCCCAGCTCTCTCTGCATCCTCCAACATCCGCACGGCAATGCGGTCCTTCACGCTGCCCCCCGCATTGAAGAACTCACACTTGGCCACTGATGGTCACAGAGAAGCACAAACCTCAGCCACGCATCCACACCAATGCAGCGCAGCGCCACCGCAATGCACCGCCCCACAGTACAGAAACGCAGTGCCACTGCACATCGCCACGCCGCATCGCAGTACAGCCATGCAGTGCCGCACAGCTCGGACACACCCGCAGGCCCTTCAGCCCAACACACCATGCTGACCAAAGTGCACTAGCTACTTTAAGTTTAGATTTATCATTTACACCAGGAATTATTAACCGGAAAAATCATAGTGAGAAGGGTTTAGATGGGGTGCAATTTCTCAAAATTGTTCAGAAGAGTTATCTCCAGCAGTATGCAGAGGCCCCCACACGTGAGAGGGCAACACTGGATCTAGTATTGGGAAATTGGGATGGGCAAATGAATGAAGTGATAGCGTAAGAAACAAAGTGGATGAGCTTATGGCACAGTTGGAAATTGGCAGCTATGATGCAGGCAATACGGAGACATGGCTGCAAGAGGATCGCAGCTGCAAGAGGATCGCAGCTGCGAGCTGAATATCCAAGGCTACACACCCTATCGCAAGGACAGAGACGTGGCCAAGATCTGCTGGGTGGGATAGCACTGCTGGTAAGGAATGAGATTCAGTCCTTAGCAAAGGGTGGCATAGGATCAGAAGTTGTAGAGTCCTTGTGGGTAGAACTGAAAAACTGCAAGGGTAACAAGACTTGAATGGGCGTTATTGACAGGCCCCCAAACAGTAGCCAGGATACAGGGTACAAGTTGGCGTGCAGGTAAGGCAATGTTACCGTGGTCACGGGAAATTTCAATATGCAGCTAGACTGGGAAAATCAGGTTGGTACTGGATCCCTAGAGAATTTGTAGAGTGCGTCCGAGATAGTTTCTGAGAGCAGCTTGTACCAGGGATAAATTAGTGTTGTGCAATAAACCAGAATTAATAAGAGAACCAGAGGTAAAGGAACCACCAGGAGGTAGTGACCACAATGTGATAAGAACAATTATCAAATGTCAGCTAGCCAATAATATTAACAAGGATAGCTAGAGTTTCTATGGATCTATAAAGAGTAAAATAGAGGCAAGAGTGGACGTTGGGCCGCTGGCGAATGATGCAGGAGAAGTGATGATATGAAATAAAGAAATGGCAGAGGAGTTGAATAACTTTTTTGCATCAGTCTTGACAGTGGAAGACACCAGCGGTGAGCCTGCAATCCTAGAGAGTCTGGGGGTGGAAGTTAGTGGAGTGGCGATGACTAAGGAGAAGGCGCTGGGAAACTGAAAGGTGTGAGGGTGGATGTCACCTGGACCGGATGGACCGCACCCCAGGGTTGTGAAGGAGGTGGCCGCAGACATTTGTTGTGATATTTCAAGAATCATTAGTGTTGGGAGTGGTTCCTGAAGATTGGAGAATTGTGAATATCGCCCCACTACACGAGAAGGGAGCACGGCAGAAGAGCGGAAACTATCGGCTGGTTACATACAATCGGGCACATACAGCAGATAATCGTCCAACATTCTCGCCGCCTCCAATGGGATCTCACTACCGGCCACATCTTCCCATCTCCACCCCTTTCTGCTTTTCGCAGAGACCGTTCCCTCCACAACTCCCTGGTCAACTGGTCCCTTGCCACCCAAACCACCCCTTCCCCAGGTACCTTCCCCTGCAACCGCAGAAGATGTAACACCTGTCTCTTTACCTCCCCCCTCGACTCTATCCAGGGACCCCAACAGTCATTCCAAGGCGGCGGTCCACTTGCACCTTCTCCAACCTCATCTACTGTATCTGCTGTTCCAGATGTGGTCTCCTGTACATCGACAAGACCAAATGCAGGCTGGGGGGGGGTTGGGATTGCAGGGGGGCGTTGGGGTTGGGGGTGTTGGGGTTGCGGGGGGGGGGGGGGGGGTTTGGGTTCGCGTTGGGGGGGTTGGGGTCGCGTTGGGGGGGTGGGGGTCGAGGGGGGTTGGGGGTCGAGGGGGGTTGGGGGTCGAGGGGGGTTGGGGGTCGCGTTTACTCACACAGCTCACACTGCAGTCCATGCGTCTGGGGGATCTTGTTGAGACGG
The DNA here is from genome assembly GCA_963514005.1 of Raja brachyura. The sequence goes on from OY740792.1 coordinate 320,754, forward strand.
ACCAGCGGAGTGTTGCCGATCTGCCCCAGGATGTCGGGCAGGATGTTGGGGGCCGGAGACCTGCAAGGACAAGGCACTGGTCAGTCTGACCTCTCACCCCCGGCACTGACCTCTGACCCTGATATCATAGGTAAAGTAATAAATGTTGCTGCAGGAGCAGAGAATGAAGAGTGCGGAGCGATAGTAATGCGATTGTAGATCTGCTTCTGTTGCCAGCGAGCAAATAGTTGCCTGGGATGGACGCCATCTTGGAAATGTTTCCTTGCACCCCACCCCCCAAAACCCCTGGTCCCCCCTCCCCCACACCCACCCCCTCGCCTCCCAGCCAGAATCCATTTTAATCTGCAATTTGAAAGGGAGAAGGTGATATCGGAGGTGTCGGATTACAGCTGGGCAAAGGGGACTACAGAGGCATGGTGGAGGAGCTGGCCAATATATGTCAAGGACAGTATAAAACTGAAAGATAAGGTGTATAACATTGCAAAGATTAGTGGGAAGCCAGAGGATTTGGAAGCTTTTAAAGAACAACAGAAGGCAACTAAAAAGGCAGTATGTGGAGAAAAGATGAAATACAAAGGTAAGCTAGCCAATAATATAAAAGAGGATAGCAAGATAGTAGATACATAGAAAATAGGTGCACGAGTAGGCCATTCGGCCCTTCGAGTCAGCACCGCCATTCAATGTGATCATGGCTGATCATCCACAATCAGTACCCCGTTCCTGCCTTCTCCCCATATCCGTTGATTCCACTAGCCCCAAGATCTCGATCTTACTCTCTTTTGAATGCATCCAGTGAATCGGCCTCCAATGCTTTCTGAGGCGAATTCCCCAAATTCAGTTCTATAAAGAGTAAGAAAGAGGCAAGAGTGGATGCTGGACATCTGGAGAATGATGCAGGAGAAGTGATAATGGGGAATATAGAAACGGCAGGGGAGTTGAATAACGTTTTGGAACAGCCTACACAGTGGAAGACACCAGCAACGTGCCTGAAATTCAAGAGAGTCAGGGGGGCGGAAGTTAGTGGAGCGGCCATTAGTAGGAAAAAGGTGCTTGGGAAGCTGAAGGGCTGAAGGTGGATAAGTCACCTGGACCAGTTGGTCTGCACCCTAGGGGTCTGGAACAGGTGGCTTTAGAGATTGTGGAGGCGTTGGTGGTGATATTTCAGGAATCACTAGAGACAGGAGTGGACCCAGAGCCCGCTTGGGAAATGGCCAAAATTACCCCGCTGCACAAGAAGGGAGCAAAGCAGAATAGTGGGAACTGTAGGCCGGTTAGTCTGACTTTTGTGGTTGGTAATATTTTAGAGTCCATTATAAAGGATGAGGTTACGGAGTACAGAGTTCACGATAAAATAAGCCAAGGTCAGCATGGCTTTGTGAAGGGGAAGTCTTGCCGGACTAATAAAAGATGAGAGCCCACGGTATCAAAGGGCAGATACTAGCATGGATAGCAGGTTGGCTGGATGGCAGAAGGCAAAGAGTGGCAATAAAGGGGGCCTTTTCTGGTTGGCTGCCAGTGACTAGCGGACCTCCACAATGGTCGGTGCTAGAAGTAGGGTAGAGAAAGCAGGGACTCTGCAGAAGGACTGTGACAGATTGGGAGAGTGGGCAGACAAGTGGCCGATGGAAAAGTGTGGAGTTATGCATTTTGGACGTAGGAATAAAGGGGGAGACTATTCTCTAAATGGAGAGAGAATCCAGAAATTGGAGGTGCAAAGGGACTTGGGAGCTGGTGCAGGATTCCCAAAAAGTTCATTTGCATGTTGAAACAAATTCAATGCTAGTATTCATTTCAAGAGGGCGTGTACACAAAAACAGGGATGTAATGCTGTGGGTCTATAAGGCGCTGGTGAGGCCGCATTTGGAAAATTGTGAGCAAGTGGGGAAATGCACTATAATGTGAGGTTATCCACTTTGGTGACAAGAACAAGAAGGCATGTTATTGGAAGGACATTATTGCCATAGAGGGAGTGCAGAGAAGGTTCACCAGATTGATTCCTGGGATGTCAGGACTGTCTTATGAAGAAAGACTGGATAGACTTGGTTTATATTCTCTCGAATTTAGGAGACTGAGAGGGGATTTTATAGAAACTTACAAAATTCTTAAGGGGTTGGACAGGCTAGATGCAGGAAGATTGTTCCCGATGTTGGGCAGGTCCAGGACAAGGGATCACAGCTTAAGGATAAGGGGGAAATCCTTTAGAGTGGTGGGTCTCCGGAACTCTCTGCCACAGAGGGTAGTTGAGGCCAGTTCATTGGCTATATTTAAGAGGGAGTTAGATGTGGCACTTGTGGCTAAAGGGATCAGGGGGTATGGAGAGAAGGCAGGTACGGGATACTGAGTTGGATATCAGCCACGATCATATTGAATGGCGGTGCAGGCTCGAAGGGCCGAATGGCCTACTCCTGCACCTAATTTCTATGTTATTATCTGAATGATGTCCAATTAGGAAAAGGGGAGATGCACGAGGTCTGGGTGTCCTTGTACATCAGTCACTGAAAATAAGCATGCAGGTAGCCCAGGCAGCTTTCATAGCGAGAAGATTTGAGTTTAGGAACAAGGAGCCCCTACTGCAGTTGTACAGGGCCCTGGTGAGACCACACCTGGAGTATTGTGTGCAGTTTTGGTTTCCTACTTTGAGGAAGGACATTCTTGCTATTGAGTGCAGCGTCGGTTCACCAGATTAATTTCCAGGATGGTGGGACTGACATACGAGGAAATAATGGGGTGACTGAGCTTGTATTCACTGGATTATGAAGAATGAGAGGGGATCTTATAGAATTATTAAGGGATTGGACAGGCTGGATGCAGGAAACAATTTCCCCTTGCGCAAGAAAGAACTGCAGGTGATGCAATATCTCTGCAGAAAAGGAATGGGCGACGTTTCTGGTCGAGACCTTTCATAATGTTCCCGATGTTGGGGAGTCCAGAACCAGGGGTCACAGATTAAGAATAAGGGGTCGGCCATTTAGGACTGAGATGAGAAAAACGTTTTCACCCAAAGAGTTGTGAGTCTGTGGAATTCTCTGCCACAGAGGCCAGTGGAGGCCGGTTCACGGGATGATGCCGAGACTTGGATTTAGCTGTGAGGGCGAACGGAATCAAGCCGTGATCACATTGAATGGCGGTGCTGGCTTGAAGGGCCGAGTGGCCTCCTCCTGCACCCGTTTGGTATTTTACTGTGTAATTTCCGGCACCACATGTGAGGGGGGGAGCGGGTTAACATATGATGAGCGTTTGTTTGTCGGCGCTGGAGTTTAGAAGGATGAGGGGAAGCTGATTGAGACACAGAATAGTGGGGACACAAACTAACTCAGCGGCGGGAGCAGCGGCATCTGAGGAGCGACGGCCTTGTCGGGGACAAGGCGGGAGACGGATGGGCCGAGCGGCCGGGATCTGCTGCTATCCCACTTGACCGGGTCTTACCCGCTGCGGTGGGGGTGGGGGCTCGGCCCCCCCGGGCACAAACTCCAGCTGCAGCGGCTCCGCACATCCGGCCGCGTCCACTGGCGCTCCTCGCCGTTCACCGCCGGCTGCATGTCTGCGGGGAGAGGGGGGAGAGTGAGAGGCGGCCGCGGGTCACGCCCGAGGGTCACTCTCCCCCCGTCTCCCCCCCACACGTGACCCCCCCGTCTCCCCCCCACACGTGACCCCCCGTCTCCCCCCCACACGTGACCCCCCGTCTCCCCCCCACACGTGACCCCCGTCTCCCCCCCACACGTGACCCCCCGTCTCCCCCCCACACGTGACCCCCCGTCTCCCCCCCACACGTGACCCCCCCGTCTCCCCCCCACACGTGACCCCCCGTCTCCCCCCCACACGTGACCCCCCGTCTCCCCCCACACGTGACCCCCCGTCTCCCCCCCACACGTGACCCCCCGTCTCCCCCCACACGTGACCCCCCGTCTCCCCCCACACGTGATGCCCCCCGTCTCCCCCCCACACGTGACCCCCGTCTCCCCCCCACACGTGACCCCCCGTCTCCCCCCCACACGTGACCCCCCGTCTCCCCCCCACACGTGCCGCGCGCCCCGCTCGCTCGCCCACTCACTCACTCTCCGTCTCCGTCTCCGTGTCAGGTTCAGGTTCCGGCCGCAGCGGCTTTAAAGCTCCGGGAGGACGTGTACCGGCCGACCAATCAGCGGCCAGCGCGTCACGTGTGGGGATTGGGGCACGTCGGGGGAGGGTCACGTGTGGGGGAGGGTCACGTGTGGGGGTGGGGTACGTGTGGGGGTGGGGTACGTGTGGGGGGTGGGTCACGTGTGGGGGTGGGTCACGTGTGGGGGTGGGGTACGTGTGGGGGGTGGGTCACGTGTGGGGGTGGGTCACGTGTGGGGGGTGGGTCACGTGTGGGGGTGGGGTACGTGTGGGGGTGGGGTACGTGTGGGGGTGGGGTACGTGTGGGGGTGGGTCACGTGTGGGGGTGGGTCACGTGTGGGGGTGGGGTACGTGTGGGGGTGGGGTACGTGTGGGGGTGGGTCACGTGTGGGGGGTGGGTCACGTGTGGGGGGTGGGTCACGTGTGGGGGGTGGGGTACGTGTGGGGGGTGGGTCACGTGTGGGGGGTGGGTCACGTGTGGGGGTGGGGTACGTGTGGGGGGTGGGTCACGTGTGGGGGGTGGGTCACGTGTGGGGGGTGGGGTACGTGTGGGGGTGGGGTACGTGTGGGGGTGGGTCACGTGTGGGGGTGGGGTACGTGTGGGGGTGGGGTACGTGTGGGGGTGGGGTACGTGTGGGGGGTGGGTCACGTGTGGGGGGTGGGGTACGTGTGGGGGTGGGTCACGTGTGGGGGTGGGGTAAGTGCGGGGGTGGGGTACGTGTGGGGGGTAGGTCACGTGTGGGGGAGGGTCACGTGTGGGGGTGGGGTACGTGCGGGGGGGAGGATCACGTGTGGGGGGTAGGGGAGGGTCACGTGTGGAGGGTGGGGTACGTGCGGGGGTGGGGTACGTGTGGGGGGTGGGTCACGTGTGGGTGTGGGTCACGTGTGGGGGTGGGGTACGTGCGGGGGTGGGTCACGTGTAGGGGGTGGGGTACGTGTGGGGGTGGGGTACGTGTGGGGGTGGGTCACGTGTGGGGGGGGAGGATCACGTGTGGGGGGTAGGGGAGGGTCACGTGTGGGGGGTGGGGTACGTGCGGGGGTGGGGTACGTGTGGGGGAGGGTCACGTGTGGGGGTGGGTCACGTGTGGGGGGGTGGATCACGTGTGGGGGGGTGGATCACGTGTGGGGGGGATCACGTGTGGGGGGGAGGATCACGTGTGGGGGGGGAGGATCACGTGTGGGGGGTAGGGGAGGGTCACGTGTGGGGGGTGGGGTACGTGTGGGGGTGGGGGAGGATCACGTGTGGGGGGTAGGGGAGGGTCACGTGTGGGGGGTAGGGGAGGGTCACGTGTGGGGGTGGGGTACTTGTGGGGGGTGGGGGAGGATCACGTGTGGGGGGTAGGGGAGGGTCACGTGTGGGGGTGGGGTACGTGTGGGGGGTGGGGGAGGATCACGTGTGGGGGGTAGGGGAGGGTCACGTGTGGGGGTGGGGTACGTGTGGGGGTGGGGGAGGGTCACGTGTGGGGGGATTTCTCTGTCACAATCCAGTTTCTCAGAATCCCATTCAGTAACTTACCCACCACTGATGTCAGGCTCACCGGCCTAGACTTCCCTGGCTTCTCCTTGCAGTCCTTAAATAACGGCACATTAGACACTCTCCAATCTGCAGGTGCGATGCTGTCTCTGCCAAGGCACCAACACTTTCTTCCCCAGCTTCCCACAATGTCTGTGGATGCATCATAATTGTAAATGTCTCTATTATAGAGACAATGATAGAGGTATATAGAGTCTATATACCTCTATCATGTCCCCTCTCAACATGCTTTGAGGAAAAAACAGGACCAACCCATCATTATGGATCTTTCCTGCACCCCCTCCAGCTTCATCATATCCTTCCTTTTGTCCAGAAGATATAAACCAAAGCTGAACACAGTACTTAACAAAAATGTTACCAGGACTAGAGGGTGTGAGCTATAGGGAGAGGTTGAATAGGCTGGGTCTCTATTCCTTTGAGCACAGGAGAATGAGGGGAGATCTTATAAAGGTGTATCAAATCATGAGAGGAATAGATCGGGTAGGCACAGTCTCTTGCCCAAAGTAAGGGACATAGGTTCAAGGTGAAGGGGAAAAGATTTCATAGGAATCTGAGGGGTAACTTTTTCACACAATGGGTGGTGGGTATATGGAACAAGCTCTCAGAGGAGGTAATTGAGGATGGGACTATCCCAACATTTAAGAAGCAGTTAAACAGGTACATGGATGGGACAGATTTGTAGGGATATGGACCAAGTGCAGGCAAGTGGGACTAGTGTAGCTGGGACATGTTGGCCAGTGTGGACAAGTTGGGACGAAGGGCCCGTTTCCACACTGTATCACTCTATAACTTCAAATACAGTATCTTTGGTATACAACTATATTACATCCCAACTGTGTGATCTAGTTGATGGTAAGCATGCCACACTCTGTTCACCTCCATCTACCCGTTACGTTTCAGGTGCTGGGGATATATTCAGTCCTCCATATTCCAGGACACACCATCTTAATACTAACCTGTTCCAGACTATCAACATCTCCCTCCCTGCACTCACCATCCTCTCTGTCCCCTGCACACCTCACTTGGAGTGTAGAATGTCGGGGGGGTTCCCCTTAACCTTACTTGCCAAGAATATTTCACATCCCCTTTTTGCCCTCTTAATTTCTCTCTCGTTCTCTTCTACACGCTAGTGTGTCATCCAGCATATAAACAGGCCTTTGGTGCTGCTGACCCAGAGGCCCATCTAACCTAATTCCATTTGCCTGTATTTGGCCCATATTCCTCTGAACCTTTCCCACCCAGGTCCATGGCCAATTTAATTCCAGGGGCCTGCTTGCATACAGTTGCCTATAACTGTCACGTTACTATTTATTTCCCGATCAAACCTTCAATAAACATGTCGCCCAAGGTTGGCTGCCCTTCCCATCTTTGCCTTTCTCCCTCGCCCCGGCCTTTTCTGCAGTTTGATGACTTTGTTCGTCGAACTGCAGATGAGTATTGGGAGACCAATAGTGTAACCCAGGCTAAGAGTTCCACCCATGGGCCATGTTGGAATATTCCCCCAGGATATCCTCACACGTGTTACTCTCTTCTAATGCATTTCCCTCTGCCACACCTGGAACCTGTCTGTCCCCCGATCAGCGAGCAGGCAGTCCTGCCATTCCCTGAAGCACACTTCCCTGACTGGAATAATATTTTAATTCAAGGTGCTAACCCACACTCTAAGCTCATCGACTTGCCTATGAAACTTTGTGCAGGTGATCCATCTACTTGCCCTGCTCCCTGGACTTGTTTGATTCTCCACATTCAGGTCAATCTCCCCATCACCATCAACCTCTTACCACCAAAACAAATCTGTATCCAGTTTGCTACCTCACCTTGGACCCCATGTGATCTAACTTTCTGGACTAGGGTTGGCATTCCAGAGGCCCATGCAAACAAATCTACCACTGCTGAATCTTTTTGATAATTGTACTTGAAATGACAGTTTTCTTGCAGTTTACCCTTAATTTATACTGTGATTCTTTATTATTATACCTCAAAATAACACATTTTGCTTGCTTATATAAACGTCAAATGGATTTCAAATCCAACAGTTAGGATGAAAATGATGATCCATCTACTTCAAAGATGATCATATTGTGCCACATAGTCAAATTATGTGCAGTGGACAAAATGTTAACATCTGAACCTGGAATTTAAGACATTACTTGAAAATAACCATTTCCAAAATTTTAAATGAAAGATTTCTTTTTTTTTTAAATCTGGTCAATTTGTTAAAAAAAAAGAAAAATAATCTTTTATCTTCTTTTGATTGCAGGACATTTTCTGATTGGCAGAATTTGCAAAGGCAGTGACTATTAAGGAATGCTAATTGTCGTCTCAATGGCGAGTCCAAGTTGGAAATAGACAACAGGTGCAGGAGTAGGCCATTCGATCCAGCACCGCCATTCAATGTGATCATGGCTGATCATCCCCAATCAGTACCCCGTTCATGCCTTCTCCCTTCTACATTGTATTGCGCGGCCAGAAGGCTTCCTGACGGCCCGCGGCTGTGAACTGTGAATGTGGCCAGAGGCATTTATCAAGGCGCCGCCGTCTCGATGCCTCCCGGATCACCACGTAGAATCCCGGGTCGGACGAAGCGGCCGCTGGTGCCTGCGGCTGGGGCCCAGGTCGGCACCGCGGAGGCATGAAGTAGGGCGCCAGAGGGGCGAGGCAGCGGTAGCGGCGAAGCCTCGCAGCGACGGTGGTGCCTTAACGAATTTCAAAATCTGCGGAGAAATCTCATGCCTGAGCTCCCCCACCCCAGTTTCCATCTCCCTTTGCCCCTCTGTAAGTTTGTTTGCCAGGTATGCAAACCTTGAAGAACTCTCCTCATCTCCATCACTATTCAGTCTGCCATCTCCGGTCCCTCCTTTCCAGGTGGCTGGATATTCGACTTCCTGAGGTGGTGGTGCCCCAGGTGGTGAGAATTGGCAGCCACATCTCTTCCTCACTGACCCTCAACACAGGCGCACCACAGGGCTGTGTGCTCAGTCCTCTCCTGTACACACACGACTGTACTGCTAAGCACAGCTCCAACATCATCTTAAAGTTTGCTGACGACACGACCATCCTGGGCCTCATCCAAACAATAATGAGACGGCCTATAGACACTAACCCGCTGGTGCCAGGAAAATAACCTCTCTGTCAATGTCAGCAAAACCAAAGAGATGATCGTGGACTACAGGAGACAGCAGGGGAGCGGTCACCTCCCCATCCACATCGGTGATGCTGAGGTTGAAAGGGTCAGCAGCTTCAAGTTCCTTGGTGGGCACATCACTGAGGACCTCTCCTGGGCACTGCACACGGACACGGACACAATAACTAAGAAAGCTCGCCAGCGACTCTTTTTCATGAGAAGACTGAGGAAGTTTGGCATGAACGCCAGCATCCTCACAAACTTCTACAGTTGCACCATCGAGAGCCTGCTGCATCACGGGCTGCATCACAGTCGGGTACGGGAACTGTTCTGCCCACAGCCGCAAATCACTACAGAGAGTGGTGAAGGCGGCACAGCACATCACTGGCAACTGTCGCCCGGCCATTCAGGACATTTCCCACCGGTGGTGCCTGCAGAAGGCACACAGCATCAAGGACCACAGCCACCCAGCACACAGACTGTTCTCCTTGTTGCCGTCAGGCAGACGATACAGGAGCATGGCTGCACGCACCACCAGATCTAATAACAGTTTTTATCATCATGCCATCAGGCTTCTGAACTCATAAACACTTCATCTATGTTGATTATTTTATTTATTATTGTCTTTTACCTACCAATGTCTCTTTTATCTTATCTTATTTTTATCCGTGTAATATCATTGCTGAGGTGACCCGTTGTCTTGTCAAACACATTTCATTTTACCGTTGACCCTGCGTTAACGTTGACAGATAAAACTGAACTAGAACTAATCAGTTTCTAAAGCTTGCTTCCAAAGCCACCTCTCCATCAAGCATACCTGCTCCCCATGCATACTCCTCCATCACCCCTGCCTTCTCCCGCCCCCCCCCCCCCCCCCCCCCCCCCCCCCCCCCAGCTCAGTACCCCTCCACTCTCCCCCAGTTCTGAAGGCTCCCTGACCTGAAATATTAACTGTTTCTCGCCACAGATGCTGGTTGAGTTCTCTCTAACTGTTCAAGAATGTGAAAGATTGCCCAAGGGCTGAAGCTTTGTTACTCCTAAAGAACAGTGTTGTACCTTGAAGTCCATACTTAGTTAATACCAGGCAGTGGTTAACTGAGATTAACCAACAGAACTGGGATACCGAGTTGGATGATCAGCCATGATCACATTGAATAGCGGTGCAGGCTCGAAGGGCCGAATGGCCTACTCCTGCACCTAATTTCTATGATTCTAACTTTAAAATGAGTCACTCTACTGAGTTTGAACAAAACTCTCCAGTTTCCAAGTGACCAAATGCAACCTATTGCCTTCCATGGTTGAAGCTAAGAAGCTGGTGCAGAGTGCCTGCTCCACAGTGCCAAGGCCACTGTCGTTATCATGGACAACACCCTTACACTTCCAGCAAAGGTCTGCAGGGCTCCAGACATCTGCTGCCTGGGTGTCGATTTGAAGCACTCAGTCAGTGTGGCTTCTCATTGCTCATTGGGCACACACTGGTGCACACACTGGTGCACACACTGGTGCACACACTGAGCCACACACTGGTTGCACACACTGGCCCACAGTAACCTGTTGGTGACACCCAGTACCCGCCAACATCTGACGAGATTGTGAATCTCCTCCCCACGTTGCTCCTTACTTCAGTATTAGGTTCACCTTGGACCTTTGCATCTTCAAGGCAACTCCACGATACTCGGGTTTGAAATCATGCACGACTTCCACAGAATCCCACAGAAGTATCTAGTCACCGTGGTCTGAGTGGCATTGGGTTTCACCTACCAAATCCTGACATAGCACAGACACCTCCAGGGAGACTGACTGCGGTGAGCATATCATGCCTACACCCTTGTCCAACTAATGGCAACAACGCCACTGGTACCTGGAGCATCAGTGCAGGGTGGAGCAGCCACTGGTACCTGCAGCATCAGTGCAGGGTGGAGCAGCCACTGGTACCTGCAGCATTAGTGCAGGGTGGAGCAGCCACTGGTACCTGGAGCATCAGTGCAGGGTGGAGCAGCGACTGGTACCTGCAGCATCAGTGCAGGGTGGAGCAGCGACTGGTACCTGCAGCATTGGTGCAGGGTGGAGCAGCCACTGATACCTGCAGCATCAGTGCAGGGTGGAGCAGCCACTGGTACCTGGAGCATTCGTGCAGGGTGGAGCAGCCACTGGTACCTGGAGCATTGGTGCAGGGTGGAGCAGCCACTGATACCTGCAGCATCGGTGCAGGGTGGAGCAGCCACTGGTACCTGCAGCATTGGTGCAGGGTGGAGCAGCCACTGGTACCTGGAGCATTGGTGCAGGGTGGAGCAGCCACTGGTACCTGCAGCATTGGTGCAGGGTGGAGCAGCCACTGGTACCTGGAGCATTGGCGCAGGGTGGAGCAGCCACTGGTACCTGGAGCATTGGCGCAGGGTGGAGCAGCCACTGGTACCTGCAGCATTGGTGCAGGGTGGAGCAGCCACTGGTACCTGCAGCATCGGTGCAGGGTGGAGCAGCCACTGGCCTCCCTAAAGCAGGTTCCAACATTTGCCATTCTGTCAAAACCTCCAAGCAGCAGAAAACTCCTGCAACTGATTTCTCAACAGAGACACACAGGCAATGACAAGGTGGGCAGTGGGGAGAGGAGCAAGAGGGATGAGAGCTCCACTCAGACACAAGACCAGACAATTAGCTAAAAACAGGAACTGGCATTGCAAGTCAGCTAGCATCAGCTCCACTTTTATTTTAAAAAGGTTTACTGGACATCAAAAAGAAACAAACCCAGGTTTATTTTAAACTTGAACATAAAAAGTATTAAATTCCAATCACATCTTGGTCGTGGTCCTTCCAAATGAGCTGTCATGCAGACTGATGTCGATGCTCAGAACCTTCCAGATCGTTCACGATCCTTGGAACGTCTCCGGTCGCGGTCTCGGTCCCTCCCACCACGACCTCCACGCTCCCGTGACCTGGACCTCTTGCGCTCACGAGATCTCGATCTGGACCTGTGTCTTTTACAAAGCAAAAGAAAAACAGTCAACGTTGAGTGTACCCAGCTAGGGTAAAACTGTGCTGAAACGCCACTAGCCTGAGCCACAGTCTGCTCATGACTAGAGGGGGAGGCCACTGGCCTGAGCCACAGTCTGCTCATGACTAGAGGGGGAGGCCACTGGCCTGAGCCACAGTCTGCTCATGACTAGAGGGGAGGCCACTGGCCTGACCTACAGTCTGCTCATGACTAGAGGGAGAGGCCACTGGCCTGACCTACAGTCTGCTCATGACTAGAGGGGAGGCCACTGGCCTGAGTCACTGCCTGCTCATGACCAGAGGGAGAGGCCACTGGCCTGAGTCACTGTCTGCTCATGACCAGAGGGAGAGGCCACTGGCCTGACCTACAGTCTGCTCATGACTAGAGGGAGAGGCCACTGGCCTGAGCCACAGTCTGCTCATGACTAGAGGAAGAGGCCACTGGCCTGACCTACAGTCTGCTCATGGCCAGAGGGAGAGGCCACTGGCCTGACCTACAGTCTGCTCATGACTAGAGGGAGAGGCCACTGGCAGGTAGCATTTAATCCTGGCACGTGCCAGATGATGCACTAAAGCAGGAATATTAGGACTGGGCATATACAATGAACAGCAGGGTACTCAGAGCTGGGACCTTGGTACACAACACAAGGATCTCTGAAGATTGCAAAGACACAGGATGTTGAAGACACATGGACGGGCACCTGCCCTCACTAACTGGGGCAGACAATATACAATGGGGAGGTAATGGTACAACTATGTATGTGGACAGTTCTGGTCACTGCAGGATGTGAAAGTGCTTGTAGATACAACATTTAGATGTTGCTTCAGATGAAACCTTTGTCATGAGGGAGAGGGCTGGATTGGCAGGGTAGATGCGAGGGGGAACTTGATGGAAGTATATAAAATGAGACAGTGCATGGACAGGGTACCGGTGGGAAATCTTTCCCCAGAGTCGATGGATCCAAAACTATTGGACATGGGATTGGGGCGAGCAGTTTGAGGGTTTGGACAATGGCTGGTTGGAATCTAGAATGCATCTCTTGAGTGGGTGTTACAGGCAGATACTCTCAGCATCTATCACGTTGGATTGTAAAGACAGGAGAATGGACCACTGATATAGGGACAACATGATATGGTGGGCCAAACAGCCTGGTTCTGTGTGGCAATGACACCACTGATAAGATTATAGGTCACTTCTGCAATGGGGTTGATGCAGGACAGCAGTGGGTAAAAGATTATCCATGGCTGAAGGTGTAGACTGGAGAGCCCACCCTACATTTTGGCTCTGCCTCACCAGCTCCCACCATTTCCTATTCAGATTTAAATTTCCTGGTTGGGCAGCATCTTGCTTTTTCAGAAATATCCCATAACTCGGAACATTCAGAATCATCCTACCCTTCTCACCCCAGCCAACCCAACCCAACCAATACAATGCCTCTACACCGAGGATGCATTCAGCATGGCAGCACCAACAAACACAAGCCAGAGACTCCCAGAAATCAGTAGCCAACGTGTTTCCCTCCACCGGCCCGGCATCAATCCCACATCTCCCCTCCACACGCGGCAAGGTCTCACAGGCTGCAGGGATTTACCAGGATGGTACCACAGGCTTGGCACGCAAGGTTTGTAGAGACTCGAGAAGTTGGTTTAGAGCAGGGAAAGGTTTAGTTTGGATTGATGTTCATTATTAAGGGTTTTGATACAGTAAATGAGAAATGTCGAGCTGCAGGAGCATCGGGGCACGGATCTGTCAGAACTATTAAAGTCCTTATAGTTTTAAAAAAAAGCTCAGAGTTATTTGAACTTGAATGTGCTGACTGAAAGGGAGGTGAAAATAGAATTGATTCAATAGAAACTTTACAAAAGATGAAGACCAGGCAGAAACATTCCAACATGAGACTGTAGGACAAGACTGACTGGATGGTTTAAGATCCAACAATACCACTTACTCTGCAATTCCAAACCCATTCCACTGCCCTTCTCTTCCCATGGTCGATATCAATTCTAACCAATTTCATTGCCCCTCTCTTCGCACTGCCGGTAGCCGTCTCAATTTCAAATCAATTCCACTATCCTACACTTTGCCAGAGCCCTGTGTTATTAGTTCATTAACCCCACTTGCATGCTGTACAATATTTCCATTTCAGTTGCAATTCTACACCCCAAATCAATCCCAGTGCCATCCTGGCCTTTATCAAACACCCACATTTTCACCTTGGCCTTAGTACATTCCTGTACTTCAAACATTTCTCACTTCACCCTGAAACATAAGACTCAGTTAGCAGCTTTGATGCTCCAGTGCCTCCGATTCCTCCAATTCCTCCAGCAGAAGCATCCTCTACTTGGTATTCCATCAACATGTAAAACTCATTAATTCCCTTTTCCTCTATCCAGTTGCTATAACCTCACTATTTCAAACCCTTCCATCTTTCCAGCTTTGCACTGCTAACAGCACCTTGGTGAATCTAACCTGTACTAACTCTTACAGCTAGAATAGGTTTCTGATAATTGCACTCAGTTTAGCAATGCGTCAGCATTCACACCCCAAACCCTCTGGATGTGCATGCAGGGATAACTGACATCAGCAGAGCACCCATAGACCATGCCCTGACCCCTGAGGCACAATCTCCTTGAACTTGCGTGCCCCTGCCTCTCTGCACATCTCTGCACTGAGGGCACAGCTGCACTGTGATGAATGCCCGTGTGTCTGTAGAGCCAGCCTAACATCGGCAGGCATGTCACTGGACAGCCAAGATTACACAACAGCCTGGGCCTTAAGAGCAGGCAAAGTGCCAGGAAATTGCTTGGTCATGATTCACACGCACGTTATAGACAGTCGCCCTAAAGCTCCACCGCTCCCTGCACCCCGCTCCCCGCACTGAATGACGACTGTCGCAGAGAGCCTGCAGCAGGTAGTGCAGAACAACGGGGCCACACTCCGCACCTGCCCTTCCATTACAGAGGAACACTACACTGTTGCCCGTGTGAATAGACCGGTGGCCTGCTCCCCCACACAGGCACGGCAACTTTGGGGAAATCACTGGAATTATGGAAGGAAGATGAAAGGCAATGGGGTTGTACGTGCACCTCCATCTTCTGCCCAAGGTTGCTGCCCTCATGACTGGATGACCCAGCCAACCCGCTCCAGATTCTCCAGCCAACCCGTGCCACATGGACAGACAACCCGCTCCAGGGACACTCTGCACCCAACCCGCGCCAGACTCCTCGCCCAACCCGCGCCAGAGACCCTCTGCACACTTCCTCCCCACTACTTAACTAGAATGGAATTAGTCTGATGCACATGATTGGCACTCAGACTGAAGAAGGATCGTACTCACCTGATGGCAGCCATTAAGTGCTTTGGGGTGATGGTTAGCAGCCGTTTGTCCCCAGATGAGGTGACACGGCTGCCCTGCTGCTGGCTGAAACACATGGGAAACGGAGATGCATTTTTGATAAGAAAATAACAGTAGTAATTATACTCGGAGAGGAAGTGCCTCGATCAGTGGGAGAGCAGAGATCAGTGTAAAAACTTGTATTGGTTTCCCAGTCTTCGTCCCAGCATGGATACCCAAAACTACAACCAACCCTCTCACCAGCCAGGAGGAAGGGCTCTGTGCTTCTTTCACCAAGCCAGCTCTGACCCACAAGCATCATCTTCCTGTCTCCCCCACAATAAGCCTCTTGCACTCTACTGGTCCACATGGCCCCAACACTGTCCAGTAGATGGCGAACCCCTACCCTACTCGTCATCTCTTCTTCCAAAGCACCGATAACTTTGCTGCTGCTCTCTTCATCACCTTTACTGACAATGTCTTCTCTTCCCTCACCTCCCATTCATACAAATCTCCTCTGCTGCTCCAGGATCCCTGTTGCTAGGATTCTAGTTGCTAGTCTGCAACATCAACACTTGAAATCATCTCAGATTCTGTTGTCTAGATTTCATCCACCAGTTGACCTCATTTGTCCCATTTCCAATATAAAATTGACACCCAACTGTGTTCCCCACATCCCCATCCACCAATCCCCCCCTTTTCAATGAATCACCATCACCTCCAAACACATCATCCCCCCGTTTGCTGCATTCTGCAGGGACTGTTAACTCCACAATAGCCTGGTCTACTCAATCACCATAATACCCACAGCACATCCAGCATCAAACACAGGGGTCCACCACCTGACCTGATCTTAAGTGATTTATTGGTACTTCCAATTTATCACCTGTATGGACTGCTCACATGTGATATCTTCCACATCACAGAGACCAAATGGGGATTTGGTAACCGGTCTGCAGTGTGTGACCAGGACCAAGCTTCTAGTTGCCTTTCACTAGATCTCCATCCACTCAGGAATACCGCCATGCGCTCCCCAATCTCAGAGATATAACTCCACTCAAGCTTACCCAAACCAATTTGAACAAGTTCAGGTAACGTTAGTCCTGTTTACATTCCTTATGTCCAATTCCACCAACATCTCGTTGTTCCAAACACTGCCCTCTGTCCGTGCAGCCACCACCATGCAATGACACACCACCCTTACACTTCTCCTCAACATTTCTCCTGGTCTGATGGAAGGCCACCTTTCACCACATGAAGAGACTAAACGGTTCCATTATTTTCTTAAGGGCCACTCATCCAACTGATAAGTTAGTAAGTATGAGGGTCGACTAGTACTGAGGCTAGATAGCTCCTTAATATAAATCCATAGGCTTCAGGCACTGACTGCAATATTGGATTCATGACAAAGCTAGTGTTTGAGAGGATGTGGACATGCTGTGAAGTTATCTGGAATACAAGGACAAGCATGGAAACACTGGGTCAATAAAGGAGCATTGAGAGGACGTGGGAGAGAGTGGTTAGAAGCAGAGTATGCAATGGGTGAGGGGGAAAGTAGTTTAAATACAGGAGAGCTGCAAAAGGCCAGCAGTCTCGACTTGAGTGTGGTTGGACGTGGCCAAAGGAATGTGGAGCAAAGGGCTGACAAATGGGACTAATTGGTCTGCACTTTAACACTGGGCCAATAAAGAAGCATTGAGAGGATGTGGGAGATAGTGGTTAGAAGCAGAGTATGCAACGGGTGACTGGGCCAAGCTATGCAGCCTACCTGCCCATCTGCTGTCGCAGCTCAGAGCCACAGTACTACACATGTCAATTCCGCATTGTGCAACTGCCCGGGAAGCAATGTGCGACTGTGCAGCTAGTGGGCTTGGCGTGCACGTGTTCCCCGGCAGTTGCAACCGGTGTGAATGCAGCCTGTGCATGTCTGTCAGTGTGAACACAAGAGAAGGAAACCAAGAGCAATGATCTGCAATAGCAGGAAGCAGGAATGCACAGTGGGCCACACTACTCTTTGCCAAACAGCTGGCACCCCCAGACTGAGGGGACAGAAGCCACAAGATGTGAAGGCAGGGCACCAGATTCTGGTGCCGGAGATACTGAGACCCCACTGACAAACACTGCCATGCAGAATGCTGACACCACCCACGAATCTGCTCTGACTTGCCCACTCACTCACACACCCACTGCCACCATCACCCCAGCCTCAGTCCTGCGGCAGTCTCACACACAACGCACAGACACGTATAGAACACAAAACTGACCTCTTGCGGCGCCGACCATACAGCTCACGGCGTAACTCCCGCGATATGGGCTTCAGATGCATGAAGTTGCAGAAACCTCCCCGGGTACACTCTCTGCAAAAACAGTCACCATTCAGCAAACTGGACAAGGGTGGAAGATTATCATCGCATCACTTCATGCTCCTGCTCGAGCAGGCTCCTCAATCCTTACCTCTGCCTCTCGGCTTTCTCCAAGATTTCAATCTTTTGAAACCTACAGCACAGAAACAGGCCATTCGGCCCACCACACTAATCCCTTCTCCTTCCAAACCCGGACTTTAAGAGCGGATCTACACACGTTAAACGCTATCAGTGACTCCGACTCCACCGCTCCCTGGCTGAGTGTTCCAGATACTCACCACTCTCTGGGTGAAGTCCCCAAAGATGCCTTCGAAATCACTTCCCCCTTAGCCTAAACTTAGGCCCTGTAGTTTTAATCTATTTCTAACACAGGGGAAACATCTGCTGCATCTACCCCCGTCTATAAGCCTCAATTTCACTT
Organism: Raja brachyura; assembly: GCA_963514005.1. Next base: position 338,620 of record OY740792.1, read on the forward strand.
GCTTGACATTGCAGGCTGCAAGCTGCTGCTGGCCAGAAGTGAAAGCCAATCCATTCGTGGCGTGTACTGTTCTTACACCATCACAGTCAGAAACATTTCATTATTGAGCAGAAAGATAAAGGTGTGATGGCGGCATTGCAGGTGGCAAATGTGGTCAAAAAGGGACAGGGCATACTGATCTTGACTAGTTAGGCATGGGTGCAAGAGAAGGAAGGCTGTGTTCCAACTCTCTAACATTGGTCAGGCTTCAGCTGGAGTACTGCGCCTGGCTCTGATATCAGTCGAGGTGAAGACGGGACACTGAGGTATACAAAATGAGGTGCATAAACAAGTATAATCCAAAAACCTTTCCTTGAAGTGAGAGAAATCAATATTCATGAGACTGGGCTGTAAGCTGCCCAAGCAAAATATAAGATGCTGTTCCTCGAAATTCCTCCACCGATCACTTGCTCATTTTTTCCTCACCCCTTTACCAGCTTTTCCCCTTCCACTCCATCAGTGTGAAGGGTCTTGACCCAAAGCCCATTTCCCCCCACATACCTGCCAGACCCGCTGACATCCTCCAGCAGCTTGTTCTTTACTCAATAGCCCAGTTGCTGCAATCGCTGAAACTAAGAGAGAGCTAGATAGGGCTCTTAAAGATAGCAGTCATGGGGATATGGGGAGAAGGCAGGAATGGGGTACTGATTGGGATGATCAGCCATGATCACATTGAATGGCGGTGCTGGCTCAAAGGGCCGGATGGCCTACTCCTGCACCTGTTGTCTATTGTCTACCTCCCTGTTCTGTTATTACATAATTACAGGTTTCCCCGGCCATGGGCACGAGGCCACCAGGCTTGGAACCCGCTCTATTTGCTACTATCCACTGCATAAGAGCAATTCCAGCACTGGCAAGATTTCAGATTCAGTAATATTCACCATCTCTAAAACCAGTATTGAAAATGCGGTGATCTAGAAGTACGTGGTTCCCTGTGAGTGGTGCCACAGTAAACGGGGCGGTGAAGGCAGGTTTTTGCAAGCTGCCCTTCAGTCAGGGAATTGAGCCGAGGTTGGAACATTCTGTTACAGGATTACTCACAGTAATCCAACTTATTTACGCTGAACCTTTGACTCCGATTTGTGAAGCATTTTTGGGAGGCATCTTTTAGAAGCTCTGTAGCAGAAATGAACACTCACCCCATTTCGTATTGTCTGCAGCAAGCTTCTCTAAAGTCAGTCACAGGGGATAGCTCTGCATGGATAGGCTGTCCATTAAACCAGCGATTGTTTAGATCATTTACAGCCTTTTCTGCATCTTCTTCATGGCGAAACTAACAGAATGGGAGAGATGGAAAATTAAGAGCTTATAAATTGATGCGTCTTAGGGGCAGTTAGGCCATTTGATCCATTGAGTCGACTCTGCCATTCAATCATGGCTGATATATCTTTCCCTCTCAACCCCATTCTCCTGCCTTCTCCCCATTACTATTGACAGCCTTATTAATCCAGAATATAACAATCCCCGCCTTAAAAATACCCAATGTCAGCCTCTACAGCCAAGTGGCAATGAATTTGCAGATTCACCAGCCTCTGACGAAGGAATGCTCGATGCAGCCGGTGCCATCTCCACATCCATTGGTCACCCAGGAAGCATCATCCCCTACTGCCCTCCAAATTATTCAAGACATACTCCAGGCATACTCCCCACAATCACAGCACCAGTCCAGACATACACAGCACCATCACAGCATCAGTCCAGACATACACAGCACCAGTCCAGACATACTCCCCACAGGCACAGCACCAGTCCAGACATAGTCCAGACCTACTCCCCTCAGGCACAGCACCAGTCCAGACATACACAGCACCAGTCCAGACATAGTCCAGACCTACTCCCCACAAACACAGCACCAGTCCAGACATAGTCCAGACCTACTCCCCACAAACACAGCACCAGTCCAGACATACTCCCCACAGGCACAGCACCAGTCCAGACATACACAGCACCAGTCCAGACCTACTACCCACAAACACAGCACCATTCCAGACATACTCCCCACAGGCACAGCACCAGTCCAGACATACACAGCACCAGTCCAGACCTACTACCCACAAACACAGCACCATTCCAGACATACTCCCCACAGGCACAGCACCAGTCCAGACATACACAGCACCAGTCCAGACATAGTCCAGACCTACTACCCACAAACACAGCACCAGTCCAGACATACTCCCCACAGGCACAGCACCAGTCCAGACATACTCCCCACAATCACAGCACCAGTCCAGACATACTCCCCACAGGCACAGCACCAGTCCAGACATACTCCGCTCAGGCACAGCACCAGTCCAGACATACTCCCCACAATCACAGCACCAGTCCAGACATACTCCCCACAAACACAGCACCAGTCCAGACATACTCCCCACAGGCACAGCACCAGTCCAGACATACACAGCACCAGTCCAGACATACTCCCCACAATCACAGCACCAGTCCAGACATACTCCCCACAATCACAGCACCAGTCCAGACATACTCCCCACAAACACAGCACCAGTCCAGACATACTCCCCACAGGCACAGCACCAGTCCAGACATACACAGCACCAGTCCAGACATACTCCCCACAGGCACAGCACCAGTCCAGACATACACAGCACCAGTCCAGAAATACTCCCCACAGGCACAGCACCAGTCCAGACATACTCCCCACAGGCACAGCACCAGTCCAGACATACTCCCCACAGGCACAGCACCAGTCCAGACATACTCCCCACAAACACAGCACCAGTCCAGAAATACTCCCCACAGGCACAGCACCAGTCCAGACATACTCCCCACAGGCACAGCACCAGTCCAGACATACACAGCACCAGTCCAGACATAGTCCCCACAGGCACAGCACCAGTCCAGACATACTCCCCACAGGCACAGCACCAGTCCAGACATACACAGCACCAGTCCAGACTTACACAGCACCAGTCCAGACATACACAGCACCAGTCCAGACATACACAGCACCAGTCTAGGTACTACCCGATGCTCAGACCATGGCTGCTCGCTCAACGCTTATATTTTCACTTCTGGACAAGAAGTAGGGATTTATTAAATGTCACGTTTCTCACCTTTACATAAACATTTCCAACCAGGTGATCACCCAAATTATCACAGACATTCATCTCTTCAATTTCACCATACTTTTCTTCCATTTCTGTGAACACCTCCTACAGATGAAGGAAAGAACAACAGTTAACCTTTCAGCATTGAGGGAGAGCTACTGTTTAATCCCACAACACAAGCTGTGCATCAGCTTGATTCAGGGCAGCAATTGAAGAGACAGGAGAAGAGATGTACAACCAGCAACACAGCTGTCTAATTCTATAACTAACATGTATAGAGAGATCCTCCAACTAAATAATCAATGAACACGTACATAATTTCATAAAGTCTGTGCAAGTTAACAATGACAAGTATAGGACCAGCATATATATTTGTACATCATGTACGGCCTTTGCTTTTACCAGCAGTTCACTTCAGAGTTATCCACATTATACTGCATCAGCCATGGTTTGGCCCCTTGTTCAATCTGTCCAAATCACCTAGAAACTTCTCTGCATTTTCTAGTAATTGACAATCACTCCCAGTACAGTGTTGTTGGCAAATGGAAATACTACAGAGATGAGAAGCTACAGATGCACGAATCTGGAGTAAAACAGAGTGCTGGAGTAACTCAACAAGTTGTGTAGTTGGGGAGCAAATAGTCAAGCTATGTTTCAGGTCAGAACCCCTGAAATATTACATTTGGTTCCCTCTTCTATATTATTAACGTATATCGGGAACACTGACTCCTGCGGCACCCGAGACCTTCTGTATTATTCATTTCAATTTAATGCACTTTCATATGACTTCAAAAATGTTCCACAAATGCACACACAGCATAGAAACATAGAAACATAGAAAATAGGTGCAGGAGTAGGCCATTCGGCCCTTCGAGCCTGCACCGCCATTCAATGTGATCATGGCTGATCATCCAACTCAGTATCCCGTACCTGCCTTCTCTCCATACCCCCTGATCCCTTTAGCCACAAGTGCCACATCTAACACCCTCTTAAATATAGCCAATGAACTGGCCTCAACTACCTTCTGTGGCAGAGAATTCCAGAGACTCACCACTCTCTGTGTAAAGAATGTTTTCCTCATTTCGGTCCTAAAGGAATTCCCCCTTATCCTTAGACTGTGACCCCTTGTTCTGGACTCCCCCAACATCAGGAACAATCTTCCAGCATCTAGCTTGTCCAACCCCTTAAGAATTTTGTAAGTTTCTATAAGATCCCCCCTCAATCTTCTAAATTCCAGCGAGTACAAGCCGAGTCTATCCAATCTTTCCTCATATGAAAGTCCTGACATCCCAGGAATCAGTCTGGTTAACCACCGTCTTCACTTCTACAAGTTACGTACGAAGTAAAAACTGAAATAATTTAGTCAAATAGTTTCCCTTGTGTTGACTTTGCATAAACCTGCGTTTCAACAGTTTCTAATCGACCCCACCCCCTCCATCAACCATTGTATTCTCTCTCTCCCTCCTTTATTAAGTAGTGAGATTATGTTCACCTTTGTCCAGTCTGCAGAAGCTATTTGATTTCCACATTTTCAACGTTTAGTTCTCTGCATAATTTATGTGCAGCCACATTAAGTCATTAAAAGGTTAAAAATGCTGTTATCTCCACAGAGACCATTTTTTGCAACACATCATCCAAGTAAAAATAGTTTTAACCTTCCAAAAGCTCTATTTGTAAGTACATTGTACATTCTGTACTTGTACTCATTTGGATACGCTGCAGACACATTGGCTGCCGATCAGTTGGAGAGGCACAGTGGCATAACTGGTAAAGCTGCTGCCTGACATCAGAGTACTGCCTGCAAAGCCTCGTATGTGATAGGTAGATACAGGTGAGGGAGATGATTGACAGATGGGTGGACAAAGGTTAAAGATGAAAATGAAACAAACGTATGCAAGGTGAGGAGGAGTGGAATGTGAGGTTAGTTGTTAGAGGAAGGGGAAAGTGGGGGAAACTAGTGTGCGCGGGGGTGGGGGGGAAATAAGTTTGGTTCTTCACCTAAAATGGGTTGCCTAGCCTATGCTTGGCCTCACCGATGTAAAGGAGGGCATGTCGGGAGCTCCAAATGCAGTAGATGGGGTTCTAGAACAAGGAATAGTTCCACGCAGGATCTCATTCATTTCAGACCCTTAAATTAAAACTGGAATTTAAACTCCAGTCTAAGTGAAAGTAACACAAAACCCACCACTGGAATGGATAAGGAGTTCCTCGATCACCCATCTCCTCCGCCTGGTGTCCTGAGCTTGTCTGATGTTTTGTGGCTCCAGACCCACAATATCATGACTCTGAACTGCCCCTCTAATTCGGGAGCAATTAGGATGGAAAATAAACATCTGGCACTGCCAGTGAGAGCCAGATCCCGTCAGCAAATAAAACAATGGCTCGTTGCATTTTTATCAACCTTTGCATAAATAATAGGAAGAAAATTAAAATATTTTCACAGTATTTAAAAGGTGGAATTCAGTGCCTGTAAGAGTCGAGGACAGGAATCATTGTTTTCTACATGGATCTCTATACACATGAAGATGACCAAGGTCTGCAGGAAAAGATGGGAATAGGTTTCTTCAATAATGAACCACAATAAACTCGAGCAAAACACAAAGCGCTGCGAACCAGTGAACCAGACTGCATCTGAGGGGGTTAATAGACAGACAATGCTTCCTGAACTACAAAGTCGTCTATGCATTCCCTCTAAATGATGCTGCATCTACAGAACCTAGTGCCATGTGACTGACATTTTATATACATCAAACTCTTTGTTCAAATTGTGGAAATGCACTCTTGGATTCTGCCAACTAAACCTGCATATGGAAAAGAGCCGGTCTGGTGATGAGAATGACAGGACACCTGTTCCACACCGGCTCAGCTCAGGCAAGTGTATAATGACACGATACCGGTTCCACACCGGCTCATCTACCTTCCTCTACAATTCAATGCCAAAACGCAACGTTTACTTACCTCAAAGAACTCATCATAATGTTCCTGCATTTCAACATCACCGACAGCACCTAAAAAAAAATTAAGTTAATGACAACCATCTGAAGCTTGTTAATGACAAAACATAGACTTAAAGCTGCAGCATCTGATTGACCTCAAAAAATTAAAGATACAAACATATTAAACACACTGTTCCACTTCAACTGAAATACAGAACTTCTTCATCCTAATGTGTGTAGTCTACGTCGGGTTTAAAGCCCACCTCTGCCCCTGACTGGAGTTAACAGCACTCCTGACAGACACAGTCTGTGTTTAGGTGCTCACTTTTACCTGGCCACTAACTCCAAGAGGGATCAATTGAGGCATAGACATATCAATTAATATTCCAAAATGTTCAGAGTCATGAATTCCCACAAGTGAGAGCAACAAGTACATGGCATTTAGCTTGGGATTCTCAATGACAGATTATCTCCAGCCACCCGAGTCAAGTAACAGCAATGGTTTGGTTACCATATCTGCTGCAGTCTTGGCCCAACATAAATCTCAGCTAGTTTAGAGGAAAGATAAAGACAGTGAGTGTCATGATGCTACATCATTTAATGCAGCAAGTGACGCAGATGCACAGGGTTGGACAAGACAGCACCATTTTTAAAAACTGGTAACGTATTCAAAGAGGGGAGGGCTGGACGTATAACATTCTGTAAGAAGCGGTTAAGGGGAGAACAGGTGCCAATAGTGATCAGTGGTAGGCGATGAAGTGTTAGGTTGCACTAGGGAATAACAGCAGGGGACAATCGCAATGCTGGAGGAGAGGGAGCTAGAAGATAACATCAAGCATTTATAAAAGCACTTGGATAGCAATAGGGAGACCATTTTGATTTAGAATATTTTTTCCTGATTGGAGTCCTGTGACCAATTGTGTGCCACAGGGATTTGTGCTAGTTAGTACATTTTGTAGATGACACCAATATTGGTGGTACAGTGGACAGTCCAAATTTACAACAGGGTCTGGATTTGGGATGAGGGTGAAGGAATGCAGATTGAATCTTTGGAATTCTCTGCACTAGAATATTTTCAATGGGAATTGAGAGATGCAGGGTTTACACGGGAAAGTGGTGCTGATAAAAGATAAGCCCTGATTCTATTGAACGGTGGGGCGGGCAGGCACAGGAAACGCATCATCCACTCGCGCTTCATTTGTTGAGAGTCAGCGTGTACGGGTGAGGTGTGAAATATCAGTTAGCCCACCATTACACCTGCTACTTTGGTCACCAAATACATGCAAGGAGAAGACTATCAGATACGGACAGTAATCTCCATGAATGCAGCCATGACCCAAACATGATCAGTTGTTTCTTTGGCCTGAAAGCAGCACCAAATGTATAAAATTATCTCAGGTGTGGACAGAACAGCAACAGGTCAATAGCCAGGCAGGATGGTTTAAAAATAATTAGCAGAAAACCCCACTGCAGCTGGAGCCTCCCCCCCCCCCCCCCCCCCCCCACCCCCCCATATTCTAGAGAATAGGAGCCTGGAACTCCCTGAAAGGATGTTAGAGAAAAAAAAGCTCTCAACATATTAGTTTCTTGCACAGAAGTGCTGCAGCTTATGTGTATACAAACCAAAAGCAATAAAGTGAAATCAGGCTGTATTGCAGCTTTTCAACTGGCATGAATTAGATGGGCTGAATGGTCTCGGCCATTGCCAGATACCTATGATCCCACATTAACCAATACTACAGGTATGTCACAACCTGCCACTTAATGAATGAACTAGTGCCCAAATACCCAGACATCTGAGCCACATCAGTATGTGTTGACGACTGCTCAAGACTCTCCAGCCTCCTGTCACAAACGTCAGTGTGGGTGTGGGGGCAAATAATGACAAACACACCAAGGTTTCAGAATTAAAAAACTAACATCAAAGTAGCAAAATGACAATGGGAACACACAATAAAAGCCTACCACACAAGACCAGTTTGTGTTATAATATGCATCTGTATGATGCAATGGGATGTCACCCACCCGATTAGTACAAGTCACATCAAACTAAAACGGACTTGGTCAATCAAGGACACTGCAACCTTGTATAAATTGGTTATTAATCACATCGTGCCTGCAATCATTTCACTTCACATTCCATGGATAGGACACAAGAGAGGCATGATCAGTTTTATCATCTCCTGTACCAGCCTTAATGGGACATACAAACATGTTACAGATAACAGCAGCTCAATCCTGACCTTCCCTATGGTCAGGTGTCTCTCGTGACATTAGCGGCTCTACCCTGAGCTTCCCTTTGGTCAAGTGTCTCTCACTCCATGGAGGAAATTCATCAAGCAGCTTGTCGACTGTTGTACCACCCACCCACACACACAGAGCCGTCCACACCGCATGCAGCCACTGCCCTGACTAGAAACCCAAGTAACAGATATTCAGTGGGGAAATAGCCCTTAAATAACCACTTACTCAATAGATTGTGAGTTTCCTAACTTCAGATTGCCCAACGCCAGCTTTGTGACTGTGTGCGGATGGCGCAGTTTATAAGACAAGGTCGCAGAGGGCAATGGACTTAATCCAGTGGACCAGAATAGCTAGAGATCAGCACGCACCAGAAACACTGAACTAGGGTCACCCAGATTCATTTAAAATGAACACCTTGTCCCAACTACAGAAGGATCAAGTCTAAATCCAAGTGAACCAATGCATAGCTTGATATATACACAGTTACCCAACTGAGCTCCAGTTAACATGAAAAGTTGAACCAATACTTTCAGTTTCCTATTTGCATAAGGAAATCAGATTGTGTTTTTAGGAAAATATCAGATCTGTGCGGCTGTCCTGATGTGTGGCAGATCGGTTACATTTAAATTGTTTTATAAAACATACTAGATACTAGGAAGTCTCATCTCTATCATCTGCCTTTAACTGTACATATTATTTTTTAAAAAATTATTTCAGACTGCGATGAGCAGGAGAAAACTTCTCATCTTGACTATGATTACTTTACAAAGTAGTTATATTGCTGAAACGCCTACCCAATCTCTTCTACATGGATGCTCTGTTGTGACCCCTGGCCCAGGGCTCAGACTGCACCACCATCCGCAGATATCTGGTGCAACATTCTAGCCCCTGGATCAAGTTTAGTCTAGACACGAGCACTGGTCATCAATTGCTCGTCAGCATTTGGTCTCCTGCTCCATCCAGTCTTTGCCAACAAAACACACCCTCCTCCCCCAGACCATCCTCACTCACACATATGAGATTTTTCTCAAGCTATATTATTACAAGTACTGAACAGGATGACAAAACACACATCCTCCTGACTGTACATACAACTGGACAACCTGCAAAGGCGTTTGTTAACTTACAGTGGAAACCGTCTGCTGTCTGGGTACAGTTTTGAGGGTTACGGTATAAGTTCAAGAGCGCAATGGTCTGAAATACAAAATGTAACAAGTTTTGACACCACATCTCAAAAAAAATGTCAACTTAAAACCTTTTTCACACCCTTTGACTCAAGGATAGACAGCATGGGGAGCTGAAAAGAAAATGTTAATCCCTTTAGTGACGAGTTTTCATCAGAACATGTCTGACAAAGCTGTGAAGATATGGAGATATCATGATATAACAGCAGCAGGACCACTAGCTGACAACTCAGAATAGTAAGTCTGCCTGGAAAGTGGCAGCTCACAAACACACATGATAGCGTGCTCCATCTACAAACCCATTTGCCTTTCTAGTGCATTTCATTTGTAAACAGGTCAGGAAGTGTAGCCACAGGACCACTGTATTTAACAACGGCAGACTCTCGCCCTGGCACACGGCCTCGTGTTCCCTCAATGCGGTCACAACTGTCCTACTTGTAATTTTATACCATGAGATCCCCACAAATTAGAGGAGAATTGAGGTTATGCGGAATGAAAATACTGGTCTTGAGTTGTTGGCATATCTCAGCAAAGCATGATACTGAAAGTCTCTACTTACCTTGTATGTATGTTGGCATTACTGAACACCTGGGTGCCCTTGCTCTTCAGCACTCACTAACCAGGGGTTGATGTTTTCTGAGACATTTCATTAATGTCAAATTGACGGTGCTCAGCTTTCCAAACTCTGGAGTCTGGAAGAGGACTTATGGGTCCCCATAAAGATGGCACCAACTTACACAGATACGCACACACACACACACACTCACAGATGTCAATAGTACTGCTGGTTGGGAATGGAACACCAAGCCCTGGATCAAGGCTTATTTTATGGTTTCTCTTCACCTTTGCTTGAACTGGTCTCAATTCAGGTGAGACCGATAGCTAGTGCTCTACAAAACGGCCAAACCCCAGATCTGCGATGGCGGGACTTACAGTGTGAGCCGTCTGCCGTCTGCGCACTATTTTGGGGATTACGGTAGATGTTTTGAATCAAGATGGTCTGCAGAAGAAAAAAAGGAAATCCCATTGGCTGCTGCACATAATGGCGAGGACTGTGGAGTGGAGAGAACTCTGACACCATCACAAACAATGCTACATTCATGAGGCTACGCAGCATACAGCTCAATGCAATAGGGCAGTGGAGAGGTAAAGATGCAGCGAGAATCAGTGGGGTGGCAAGAAACCTTTAAATGAACTGGAAATTGTTATTTTGCATCCGCATTGTGTTCCTTGGATGGCCTTAGAGGCAGCATTCTGTTGCCCTTCAAGCATTGGAACAAAAATCAAAATCGTCTATATTTAAAATCAACTGTGAATATTTTTAACATAAGCAGTATGGGGAGTAATGACAATGATGTCCCTACAGCCCACATCCCAAAGTGTGTAGACTGGACACTCACTACAGGTCATGAATGGACCAGGTGTAGACTGGACACTCACTACAGGTCATGAATGGACCAGGTGTAGACTGGACACTCACTACAGGTTGTGAATGGACCAGGTGTAGACTGGACACTCACTACAGGTTGTGAATGGACCAGGTGTAGACTGGACACTCACTACAGGTCATGGATGGACCAGGTGTAGACTGGACACTCACTACAGGTCATGGATGGACCAGGTGTAGACTGGACACTCACTACAGGTTGTGAATGGACCAGGTGTAGACTGGACACTCACTACAGGTTGTGAATGAATGCACATTGTAACGTGGTTTGGCCATTAAATGTATGCAGATACTATCATGCAAATAAACTTCTTCACCCGCCATCAGAAGGACTCAAAATAAGAGAAGTTGCTGCAAGTGTGTGTTGTTGTTGGGGGTTGGGAGATAAAGATGGGGAGAGAGTTGGGAGGAGGAGATGGATTCGGTACAATTCATGTACAGGGAAGTTGACTGCTTCCCTTTCCTTGTAGCCTGGTGCATTTCAGACTGGGAGTTGCCTGGAGGCTCCTGTGTCATCTGGAAATTGATTGAAATTTATGTGTAGCAAGGAACTACAGATGCTGGTTTACACCGAAGATAAACAAAATGCTGGAGTAACTCAGCGGGATAGACAGCATCTTTGGATAGAAGGAATGGGTGCCTTTCGGGTCATGACCTTTCTTCAGACAGACAGAAATGATGACGTTCAACTTAAATGGGAACATCATGTATTGCATCGTAAAGTCAACATTCTGTGCGTTGTACAGCTAACCAGTTTCACTAGTAGAATGTTCTGGCAACTTGTTGAGATAGCTAATAATGAACAACAATGTCCATGCACTGCCTAGAAAGGCCAATGGGTAAGAATCACAAACCATGGACACGAGCCAATTTCTTCTCACGATATAGCAAATCACTGTAGTGCCCCACCATCAGGAAATGAAATCAGTTGCAGGGCACCATAATCACTCAACCTTGCCCACTCTGGCTAGCACTGGTGAGCAGTGAGTAGAGACCATTTCACCACTGAATCACAAGCAGCTAGATGATCCCATATGACCAGTTTCATTGAGCACTTGAGAAATTAAAAAAGGCTACTCTGAATTTGGACAGCACCACTGTTAATCCACTAGTAACTCCAAACTTCACTTCTGCATTAACAATGCTAATATGAAAAAAAATATCTTAATTCTCCCAGCAAAAGGTGAATATGAATGGATGATTTCCAATGAATTTGCAGAGATAAGGCATTAGAAAAGATTCCCATGAGCAGAACTGATAGGAAATATGCATGCTCATTCCATCTGAAACAGTTCAAGGATATCTTACTAGATTTATATGGCTAAACATTATTTCGATATGAATGTTTAAGCATCGATTTAAGTAACCAAGCATTGGTTGGTCTCCCATACAAAGGTCCTGGACATGCACTAACACATTTAGATTCAACATTTTATGAGCAGCATTAAGATGAAACTGCAGATAAAAAGCAGAGGCAGAGAATGAGAAGTGACTTTCAGTAACGCACACCCCATAACGGCCCTTCTAGGTGGTTTCCAAATAAATCCATTAATGGTGTAGAATCAAAACATCAATCACAACTTGGCAGCAAGGAAAAGTTTCCTTCATTATTTGTTCACAGAATTTGAAAACAGCAGATTAAAGAAACAATTCCTGTCCTTTCAAAACTGAGTGGCTTGCTAGGTTACTTCAGAGGGCAATGAAGAATGAACGACCAGTGGTGCAGGTTCCCCGAGGTAATGAACATCCAACTTATCTACAGCCCATACATGCTGTATAGCACTACAACTCTAAACACAACCAGCAGCCCAGCATTCAATGGTGATTATTACATACATTTATATAAATCCTTGCCCGTGCCGGCCAAGATACTCCATCTACACTGGTCCCACCTGCCTGCGTTTGGCCCATATCCTCCAAACCTGTCCTATACGTGTACTTGCCCAAATGTCTCAGATATTATAGTATATTCTCATCCAAATCGTTGATATCAGCCAAACAGCAATGGGCCTAGCATCGATCGCTGAGGCACACCACGAATCACAGGCCACCGGTACAAAAAACATTCAACCATCACCTTCTGCTTCCTCCCTTAAAGCAAATCCTCAGTCGGCCAGCTTTCCCTTGATCCCATGTGATCTAATCTTGCTGAGCAGCCTACTGTGCAGAACCTTCCATGAAGTCCATATACACAACATCGACAGCTTTCCCCTCAACCTTATTGGTTACTTCTTCAACTAACTCACAAGATACGATCCCCCATGTGCAAAACTATGCTGACCATCCTAATCAGTCCCTGTCTATCCAAATGCATTTACATTACAACATTAGCCACCTGTTTTCTGGCAACTCACCCAAACGTTGAGATAAATACTCTCATCTATCTCAGCCAGAGTAACAGAAATTCTTCTCTAGCTTCCCAGTGTCTTTGGATATATCTGATCAGGTCCAGGAGATTTATCTACCTTCATACCCCTTAGGAGTCCAAAACTTGCTCAACCATAATACTGACAGTCCTCTAGACATCTCCATTAACTGTCTCAAGTTCCCCCAGTCTTCATGTCTTTCTCCATGCAGAAATGCTCATTGAGGACCTTGCCTATCTCCTGCAGATCCACACAGAGATGACTGCTTGGGTTTCTGAAGGGCCCTAGTCTCTCTCTAGTTAACTGCATCCCTTATGTACAGAAAATCTCTTTGGATTTTCATTAATATTATCTGCAAGATATTACATAGTCTTCTATTTCTTGGCTATTCAAATGCTCTTTGGTGTTGCATTTCTGTAATGTGGTATTTCTGCATTGGCCTTCACTAACCCTTCCAGCAGTGAGTTTCATATGTCAACTCCTCTTCAGATGGTCTTTAAACTTCCCACAACGAAAGGCTCTTTCCTGCAATTGTAGACACATTCGTGATGGGAGAAAACCAAACCTCTGTCTACTCCATATCCCTTATCTTTGTATTCCTCCATCAGGTTCCCCCTCAACTCCAAGGAAAACAAATCCAGCCTAGCCAATCTCTCCTCACAACTGAAACATTCCACCCCAAGCTTCTTTCTCTTAACTGCGATCATGTCCTTGTCAGTTTGGGGGCTGGGTCTGCACCTATGTTTTATAAACCTGTACCACAACCTCCCTGATCTTATATTCTAGGTCCCAGTTAATTGCAGCTAACATCCACATGACACTTGGCCAGATGAATAGGTAGACAAAAATGCTGGAGAAACTCAGCGGGAGTTAAGCAAAAGGTGATGTTTCGTGTCGAGACCCTTCTTCAGACTGAATTTCTCCAGTGAGTTTCTCCAGCATTTTTGTCTACCTTCGATTTTTCCAGCATCTGCAGTTCTTTCTTAAACACTTTGTCCAGATGAGCGGTCACTAATGACAATGATAAAATTATCGGATTCTCAGTCAAACTATTTGGTTTACTAATGCTTTAAGAAAGAAAATCTGTCACCTTAAACCCAGTGTGCTCTGCTATAGACCTGGAGTCACAGTGGAAGCAACTGCCATCTGCAATAAACCAGCAACCTACTCTGTTCAGGGGAAATTTAGTTTTGTGGAGAACAAATGGCATTCAGAAGGAGCAATGAGAATCCCAGGCTGTGACTTGACTGTTCCATAGTGACCACTCAGGCAATGCCTCTGCCTCTGCCTCCTTGCTGAAATGAACGAGTAATTCAGAAATAAAACAAGCACAGTCAGAGAATAAATCATGCAGATCCACAAGTTGTAAAGTTGGACGTTGAGTTGACAGTTGAGTTGACAGTAGGTGGGCTGATTTGCAGATTCCCATAAAATCTTCCAAAACAGAAGCGCAAAATTTAAAAAAAACAGGATGAAATTTTAATTTGTTTTGCACCAAGGTTAGAACCCTCAAAAAAAGTATCACTGATAAGACAATAAGAGATTGAACTGGTCAAGTCATCAGGATCTAATCACTCACACTAGCAATCAGAGTTCAAAGGCCTCAAAAGACGCTCATTAATAAAAACAGAACCTGTGGACAAATGAGTACAGAAAAGTGGATACATGACATTCCACTGACTTTAAAGACAAATTTGGAACATACTCCTGCTGTCTGCAATCAGGAGTAACCTCATGGATGTTGCAAGGAATCTCAGTATCACTCTAACCATACTCCCTTATCCACTTGATGCAACCCTCAACCCAAAGAGTCATTGTAAAGCAGCAGCACCCAGAATGAGAACATGCATTAAATTAGTACTCCTCTTAGAGCCGTTGTCTGGGAAAAAAAACAGGCATTTCAACAGTTAAATCAGTAATGGTGCATATAAAGGCAAAAACAGAAACTTTCCACTCCAGCTATTTAAACAGCGTGGGTGCAATGTGATGCAACAGTGCAATTACAAAGCACGCATGTCCAATACAAGCCAGCGATGCACTAGCAGCACCGACAGATCTGAAACATTCAGCTCTTTTTCAATCATGATAGGGCAAGGCAAACAAAAGCGAAGCAAACAGAAAAAAAAAAATTAAGATTGACACAAAAAGCTGGAGTAACTCAGCGGGTCAGGCAGCATCTGTGGAGAACATGGATAGGTGACGTTTCACAGAGTGCTGGAGTAACTCAGCGGGTCAGGCAGCATCTGTGGAGAACATGGATAGGTGACGTTTCACAGAGTGCTGGAGTAACTCAGCGGGTCAGGCAGCATCTCTGAAGAGAAGGTATGGGTGACGTTTCAGGACGAGATCCTTCTTCAGACTTAGTTTAATTGGGGGGTGGGGAAGGAAACATTAGGCATAAAGGACATAGATTACGGTGTGCTTAACGCACCATTTTCCATGAATAACAGCTGCAGAACTTCCCAAACAAATACATTTGCCGTGTGGTAATGTAAATGTCTCCCAACACCCATTGGTACTGTACAGCCACACCCTTCTCCTTCTGGCCCAAAGTCCCACAGAATTAAATCAGCATTCTACACCATGCAATTATTCTATAATGAAGGCATTCAAAGGAAAACCAAAACTCCAGGCACAGCACCAGCAGCTAAAGGCCTCATCTCTAAGCTTTCCACCCAACCTTCACTGGAGTCATTTGTCTTTTAAGAATAAGGAGTAAGACATTTAGAACGGAGATGAGGAAACACTTTTTCTCACAGAGAGTGGTGTCTGTGGAATCCTCTGCCTCAGAGGGCGGTAGAGGCCGGTTCTCTGGATACTTTCAAGTGAGAGCTAGATAGGGCTCTTAAAAATAGCAGAGTCAGGGGATATGGGGAGAAGGCATGAACGAGGAACTGATTGGGGATGATCAGCCATGATCACATTGAACGGCTCAAAGGGCAGAATGGCCTACTCCTGCACCTTTTGTCTTGTCAATAAGGCCAGACTTTCTTTCCCCAACGTCAGAAGAAAGCCGAGCAACCAAAACCTGTCATAATCTGGTCACAGAGCTCATCTCTTAAACCTGCTGCCATTGTTCTTTTAATGATATTCACCAAGACAGACGGTGATGAGGGTGAGATTAGGCAGAGATATGTTGATATTCTCGGGCATGTCAATATTAAGGAGGTGGTGTTGGATGTCTTGAAAAACATTAAAGTGGATAAGTCTCAAGGCTTGAAGGTAGATAAAAATGCTGGAGAAGCTCAGCGGGTGATGCAGCATCTATGGAGCGAAGGAATAGGTGACGTTTCGGGTCAAGACCCGTTTTCAGTCTGAAGAAGGGTCTCGATCCAAAACGTCACATATTCCTTCGCTCCATAGATGCCGTCTCACCCGCTGAGTTTTTCCAGCATTTTTATCTACCTTCGATTTTTCCAGCATCTGCAGTTCCTTCTTAACCAAGTCTCAAGGTTTGATGAAATCTTGATTTGGTATACAAGTGATCTACTGCAGAGTTACTCCAGCACCTTGTGGGCTTTTTTAAAGTAAACCAGCATCTATGGTTCCTGGTTTCTAAACTTAGCAAATTTGCAAATGGCAAAATTATAGAGTTCTGGTGAGCGAGGAAGGTTAAGAAAAGATACAGTCGGATATGGATTTGTTGGAAATCAGTAGAAGTTTCCCAGCCTCAAATGTCATCTATCCATGTTCTCCAGGGATGCTACCGGACCCGCCATTAATCCAGTATTGGTCTTTCTTTGGTAGTTCCTTGGTTCTACTTCATTACTACAGGAACCAGCTACCCAGTCAATACGAACTGGATATTACAATGGGCATCAGGTGCTATTGAAATACAGGAGCACTACATTGCAAGTCATGCGGATTCCATTTGCAAGGCAGGTCGGCTAATTCTGGGCTCTATAGTGCATTGAGAAAGTATTCAGACCCCTACACTTTATCCACATTTTGTTACATTATGAATTGAATCCGTTTTAAAACAAGGCTGTAACATAACAAAATCTGAAACTAGTGAAGGGGTGAGAATACTTTCTGAATGCACTGTATGAATCAAATGCTGCTTGTTGAGGGGGGTCATCCTGATCGAACAGAGCCGGCACCATTGTGGAGTGGAAAACCAGGCTAAGCTTTTAGCCACTCATGAAGCTACCATTGGATTCAGAGCTGAAATTGCCCGAGAATCAACAATGCCAAGTTGGAAGATGATGACAATTCCCACATGAGAAGCCCGGCACTCAGCAATAACAACGCAAGGTCCCAGAGGCACACCAACCCAGGATTCTTTTATTTCAATAGGACAGGTACAAAAGACAAAAAGGTTTTTAAGAATGATCAGTGGCAATAATGTGCATGATTCTTATGATAGATGAGTGAAGAGCTTTTAAACCAATGGACCCCTTTAGCCAGCATGTGTACAGACACCAAACTGATGCAGGCTCACCTGACTGAACGTGGGCTTGTTGTGCAAACGAGAACATCGGTCTCCATGACGACACGCTCCGATTTTAAAATAGAATGAACAGTTGACCCTGTGAAAGACGACATATTTTATCAGTACACCAATGAATCAGAAAGAGGAAAAATCACTGGAGGACTTCACAGTGAGTCAGTCGGCATCTATGGAGGCAATGGGAAACTCCAGGTTTTAGGTAAAGACCCTGCATCAAGACTGAATTGGTTTACTCCACTCAGTGCCCCCCACCCCCCTCACTCATCAGAACAAGATCTGAAGCTCATGCCATTTAGTCAGTCAGAATCATGGAAATAGGCCTTTCAGCTGAGAGACCAAGCTCAATTGCATTTATTTGACATTAGCTGTCCATATCCCTCCAAACCTTTCCATGTACCTTCCTGCGTGTATCTTAAACAGTGTAACTGTACACACTGAATCTGGATAATCTGCCAACATTAGATTGAATGACAGAGCTTGCTTGAAGAATCAAATGGCCTGCTCACGCTGCCAAATTCCATGCAAATGGCAATGAAAGTGTTTCTATCCCTGTGCATTCCATTCTCTCTACCTGCTCCCTCTCAGCAATAGAAAATTGCTCACAATTCTCACTTTGTCAGTTGTGACGAAGGGCTATTAGGGTCATAGAAACATAGAAAATAGGTGCAGGAGTAGGCCATTCGGCCCTTCGAGTCTGCACCGCCATTCAATATGATCATGGCTGATCATCCAACTCAGTATCCCGTACCTGCCTTCTCTCCATACCCCCTGATCCCCTTAGCCACAAGGGCCACATCTAACTTCCTCTTAAATATAGCCAATGAACTGGCCTCAACAACCTTATGTGGTAGAGAATTCCAGAGATTTGCCACTCTCTGTGTGAAAAATGTTTTTCTTGTCTCGCTCCGAAAAGACTTCCCCCTTATCCTAGTATGCGACCCCTTGTCCTGGACTTCCCGAACATTGGGAATAATCTTCCTGCATCTAGCCTGTCCAACCCCTTAAGAATTTTGTACGTTTCTATAAATCATCTAAATTCTAGCCAGTACAAGCCGAGTCTATCCAGTCTTTCTTCATATGAAAGTCCTGACATCCCAGGAATCAGTCTGGTGAACCTTCTCTGTACTCCCTCTATGGCAAGAATGTCTTCCCTCAGATTAAGAGCCCAAAATTACGCAATACTCCAGGTGTGATCTCACCAAGACCCTGTACAACTGCAGTAGAACCTCCCTGCTCCTATACTCAAATCCTTTTGCTATGAATACTAACATACCATTCGCTTTCTTCACAGCCTGCTGCATTTGCATGCCTACTTTCAATGACTGGTATACACCCCGGTCTCGTTGCATCTCCCCTTTTCCTAATCGGCCACCATTCAGATAATACACTGCTTTCCTGTTTTTGCCACCAAAGTAGATAACCTCACATTTATCCATATTATACTGCATCTGCCATGCATTTGCCCACTCACCCAACCTATCCAAGTCATCTTGCAGCCTCCTAGCATCCTCCTCACAGCTAACACTGCCTCCCAGCTTTGTGTCATCTGCAAACTTGGAGATATTGCATTCAATTCCCTCGTCCAAATCATTCATATATATTGTAAATAGCTGGGGTCCCAGCACCGAGCCTTGCGGTACCCCACTAGTCACAAGTGAAAGGAGCCGAATTCGAAGTCTGCTTCACTATTCAATCATGGCTGATCTATCTCTCCCTCCTAACTCCCTTCTCCTGCCTTCTCCCTATATCCCTGACACCAGTATGAATCAAGAATCTATCTGCCTCTGCCTTAAAAATATCCACTGAATATCTATTGATCCAATTTGTTAACTGCTTGTCTCCACATACTGCTCAGCGCACCAAATACTTCTAGCTCTATTTTCATTACAGATTTCCAGAATCTACAGCTTTTTGTTGCTCAATAGCAGAATGGATTTCTAACTCCTGTTTAGAAAGAACTGTCATTGGAAGCAGCACAAGGTGACTGGAGGTGCCCGTCCAGCATTTGTGCTTGGACCACTGCTGTTCCAAACTTATATCAATGATTCAGACCACAGGTTTCCAAGCAGGGATGCAAGTCAATGGATGCCACTGGACTTGCACCCACATTTAAAAAACCTGCAACTATGGGGACATTGGAGTTAGTTCCTTGTAGTGATGAACAGATACATTATTCGATATGGAAATGTGAGGTGTAAGGTACTGAGCTTCTGTTCCAGATATAATGACATTGTTCCAAACCTCACCATGTAACAATAATACATTTTACACCAAATGAAAAGCAGAAGCTAATACAAGACCTTCAACTTGCATACAATTTGTTTCAGTTTAGATTATTAAAAGTTTTTCAACAAAGCTCTAAAATGACGTAACTGGCTCCAGAGCACTTCAGGACCAAGGCTACAAAATATTGTATAAATTATGCTTTTCCGCTCGGCACAGAGAACTTAAAGGCACTGGCCGCCATTCAGGACACCTTGTCTATTCTGACTAATCCCCATACAGAAGGCCAGTTTGAAATGTGTAAAGCCCATGGAGGGGTCTCCAGCAGTCACACAGCCACGAGCACCGGTCAATGTTCACACTGGAGGATGGCCGCATTCCCCAGGGAACAATGCTGTGACTACATTTACAACGGCTAGCTATGGGCATCCAGAGCAACATATACAGACCAGGAATAGGATAGACCCAGAATGCACTCTTCCTCCCATCTCAGAATTCCCAATGCATCTCAATCCCCCCACCCCTACATCTATTAATCACAAACTCCCAACAGGACAAAGATCATCATCCTTAATCTAAACTATCCCTCTGTTCACTTGGCTCCAAGCCCCGCACTGTCACCAAGCCTGTATGTTAAAGGCAGTGCTTGAGGCTCAGAGAAGCCTCTACCTACACAGAACATAAAGCCCATGTCCCACGATGCGAGTTTACCCAAGAGCTCTCCCGAGTTAAAAAGAAAATCAAACTCGTGGCACTTCATCACGAGTATTTTTTTACTCTTGGAAATTTTTCACACTGTTGAAAATACTTCACGAGTTTCCGTGTTTCCCCGAGTACCTGCCGTTAGCATTGTGGCTCTCGAGCTCCGACGTAGCCGCTACATACTTACCACGTGTTTGGGTGTTTTTAAAACTCGGGAGAGCTCTTGGGTAACTCGCATCGAGGGACAGGGCCTTTAGCAGGAGCAATCACAGGCAGTCTGCCCTGCACCCTGGACTGCCATTCAATAAGATCACGCCTGTTCCAATCTTGATCTCAACATTGCTGCCCTATCTCACATCCCATGTTCTAAACATATTCACTGGAGAGTACTTGAAGGTGCAGATTTCCAAAGATTCATAATACCCACAGAAATCCCTACTCATGCTGAAATGAGTGATCCACACACCTGAGGATCTGGTCTGTATATTCCCACATCCTTGCTGCCAATTCCATGCAGAATCCCCTTTCTTTTTTTTCCCTTTAGTTTTTATTGTTTTCATGCATACACAAATAAAACACAAAACTAACAACGAAACATACAACAATGCAGTGAAGCGTGCAACAGTGCAGCGGGGGGTTACGTTTACAATTAATGATGCGGTACACAGAACTATTTTCTTATTAAAACATTTTCCAATAACTTACATTGTCAATAAAATTATAGAGTGTTGATGTCTTTATTTCTATACCTAATCCATTTCCCCCATTTTCTGTTAAATGCGTCTTCTCTCACTCTTAGAGAATGTGTCATTTTCTCCATCACAAATATTTCCTGTACTATGTCTAACCATTGTCTAAGTCTGGGTATGTCCGGTGCAAGCCAGTTTCTTGTCATGGCCTTTCTGCCAGCTGTGAGTTGGATTTTAGCCAAGTAATGATCTTCCTTCAGCACTACTGTAGTTATATTACCCAGATATAAAATCAAACACTTCTTGGAGAATATAGATCCTAATACCTCGTTTAATACTGAATTCACTCTGTCCCAAAAATTGTACTATTTTTGGGCAACTCCCGAAGATATGTGCATGATTTGCGTCTGTTTGGCCACATTGCCTCTAGCAGGTTTGCTGCCTTAGAATTTGCTTGCTTTTTATGTTAGGCGTAATAAAGAAACAAATCAAAAATTTCCAATTAAATTCTCTCCATTTTTGTGAATTAGTGAATGTCTGTAGTGTTACACACATATGATGCCATTCTTCTTCTGAGATTGTGATGCTCAATTCCTTTTCCCACTTAAATTTTACATAAAATATATATATAGTGTCCCATATATTGAGTCCCATAGTATGGATGGGTCCACCTCCCCAATGTCATTCTGCTCTAGATAACTTTTGATTTCCAGTTTAATATAATTAACAGTTGTTTGATGATACATTCAGATCCTCGCCACATATACAAATTCCTTCTGCTTCCATTGCAATAATATCAAATAGGGATTTGAAAAAAATGTTTATCACTATCTGGGGAGGCATAGATGTTCACCGGTGTCAGGATATTATTATCAACTTTGCCCTTTACTATGATATACCTCCCTTCTTTGTCTTTTATTTTTTTTTAAATTTCTAATTTAACTGAATTTGATATCAAGATTGCCACTCCTCTTTTATGACTACAAGTATGTGAGCTATAATATGTGTTTTTATATCCAAATCTTTTCAGCTTCTCGTGCTCTTGTCGCGATAAATGGGTTTCTTGTAAGAAAGTTATAATGCATCTTCACTTTTTTCAATTTGGTAATGACTTTAGCCCTCTTAATTGGATTACCCAAACCATTAACATTTAGAGACATCAGCTTACGTCCGTGACATTGCATTATTACACTCAGTGTGATTGATTTCACTGAAACCCCTCAGAATCCCCTTTCAATAAGTACCAGTCAGTATTGGCCAAACCTACTTAACCTATCTGTTAATTCCTTCAGAGGAACCAAACTACTGAAACTTCTTTCTTAAACATATACACCAAATGTCTCCATGTTTAACTAGAGCTCTCTATAAAAGACAAGAACATTATGCTTACTCTTACCTCTATTCTTACATTCCATACTCTTGCAATAAAGGCCATTGACCACCCAAATTGCCCGCTCTTTCTGCAGGCCAACTTTTGTTACATGCACACAAAACCTTACTTGCCAAATGGAATATCTTCCGTGACCGGAGAAGATTTGAGAAGTTCCTTCAGACTCACCAACCCATGTTCTCCAGAGATGCTGCCTGACCAGCTGAGTTATTCCCGCGCTTTGTGTCTTTTTTTCTGTGAAACAGCATCTGCAGTTCCTTGTGTCACAGTTACGGTATTGGTCATTTAAAACTGAGGTGCAAATTAATTTATTCTTGCAAATGTGGTGAATCTGTAGAATACTCTATTCGATAGGATCATAGAGGCTAAATCATTACAGGACAGATCATTTTTTTTAAAGATTAGGTAATTGAGAGCTATAGAGAACTGGCACAGTGGTCAAAGCACATCCCTGTGGATATATGTTTCAGTAATCACTTTAGTTCTTGTCAGGACGCCCTCCCTTGCCTTTTTCCAGTACGTACACTGCTGATAAGCAAGTTCGGTATTCCGACTGCGCATGCCCATGTCATGGGTCATTCGCGATGAACAGCTGCAAGTATACAGACCTGCCTTTCATTCTTAGTCCGGATCAAACCCGGGTCTCTGGCGCTGCAAGCACTGTTGAACTGCTACTGGAGTTTGATAATGTAGAACAAGTGTGATTGGGTGGTCTCACTACCGTCCCCGAGCCCCCCCGAGTGTCCCATCCCTGTCTGGGGCGGCCGGAGATGTCCGGGGTGACAGGACACTGGCCCGGAGCAGTGGCTTACAGCCGGCGCTAACTCCAGCTCCCGAGAAACACGTTCCCCGATGGGCCGGGGTCCGTCAGCTGCACTTCTCGGCTTTTCCAGTGGCTGTCGGTTAATCCCCTCAGTGTCAGCAAAAGCTGAACACCAGTCATCAACGGGGAGACACATAAAATGCTGCAGTAACTCAGGCAACATCTCCGGAGAAGGGTCTCGACCCGAAACGTCACCTCTTCCTTTCCTCCAAAGATGCTGCCTGTCCCACTGAGTTACTCCAGCACGTTGTGTCTACATTCGGTGTAAACCAGCATCTGAAGTTCCTTCCTACAGAGCGACCGCGGGTAAAGGCGAGCCTGGGAGCAAGGACCTCGGCCTCTCCCTACCCCGGCCGCTCGGCCCTTGTCCCCCCCCCCCCACCACCAGCCGCCACCTCAAGTAGAACTTCATCGCCGACGTGGTGGAGAAAACGGGGCCAGCGGTGGTTTACATCAAGATCCCCGGGAGGTGAGTGGCGAAGGGGGGGGGGGGGGGAGTGGGAGAGGTAGGGACTGGGGGATAGTTGGAGAGGCGGGGGGGGGGAGAGGGATGGGGCATAGATGGGGAGAGGGATGGGGGGGGGGGGGGGGGGGGAAAGAGGAACTCGTTTTTGCGGCTTCACTGCAGGTCCCGCACACCCAGTCTCTGCAAGAACTCCCTGGCGCTAGCCCATAGCCTCAGAATAAAAAGGCGTACTTTTAGAATGGAAACTGAAGAGGTATTTCTTGTCAGAGGGAGGTGAATCTGTGGAATTAGTTGCCACAGAAAGCTGTGGAGTCAATGGATATTTTAAAGGCGGAGATTGCTAGGTTCTTGATTAGTGTGGGAGCCAGGGGTTATGGAGAGCAGGCAGGGGAATGGGGTGAGCGGGAAAGGTAGGTCAGTCACGAATTCTGCTCCTTTAACTTAAGAACATTTGTCAGCATTTGGCTCATATGTATCTGAACCTATCTAATCCATATACCTGCACAGATCAGATGGGGAGCTTTATGCAGAGGATGGTGGGTATATGAAATGAGCAGTCAGAGATGGAGGCAGAGGCAACTACAACTAGAGTGTTTGAAAAACCATTGACAGAGATACATGGTTAGGAAAGGAATAGGATTATGAAGCAAATTAGGAAAAATACAATTTGCACGGATAAGCAACTTGGCCAGTGTGGGCTAGTCCAGCCCATTGTGTGTTGCATACCTCTATCACGCCCTCTATTTTCTGCACAGCTAATCAAGGCAAATATTCTGTCGGCATTCTTAACCTTACGAATTCTTACGAATCTATGCTGCCACCTTCAGGTTTGCTTCGATGTACACTTCAAAGAAATCCCTACAGAAATGTTGAAGATGATAATCAGGCACTGTCAGTTTTGGCTTTCAGCTCCATTCATTTTTTTCCAACGTTGCTAGTTTAATTTAGTCATCACCATTTGGAACTTGCTCTCCTCAGCGCCTCCAAGAAATCTGGCCAAACCTTTGTGGCTAAAAGCAACTAATGGAGGAACAATATAGTGACTTGGGAGAAAGATTACTGTGGAAAATAAAAGTTTCATGGTGCAGGAGGAGATATTAGCACAGAAGAATTTTGGCAAACAGGAAAATGAAAATAGACTTTTTTTTTGCTGCATGGCAAGATGCAAGTGATGTGCCACAGGAACCGATGTTACAGTTTCAATTTTTTACATTGTATATTAATTTACTTGGATAAAAGCACTGAAGATACGATTGTTCAATTTACAGATGACAGTAGTTAGCCGGGCAGAAAAGAGACAAATCCATTAAATCCAGGGACAGTGGGGATAGGCTAACAGGGTCCATGATAACACTTGTGGTAAAACGTGCGCAGGCGGTAAAATGCGTGCACGCTGTTAAATGAGCGCGCACGGTGAAATACAGACGCGCGGTAAAATACACACGTCTGTAAAATACCTAGCTTCGTGATTTTTGGCCCAAACATCTGTCACAGAATGGTCATGCCAAGGAGGGAGGTCGTTCAGTCCATGCAGTCCACTGGCTCTTCACTAGAGCAGTCAGCTGGTCCCAATCCCACCCACTCCAACAAATTCCCTTCAGACACTTGTGAACAGTACATATCAATCTCTACTACTGCATTTGACACTATCCATTTGAAATGTAAAAATCACCTTAATTCAATGTCCTCTGGTTCTTTATTTCATCTCCCATCTACAGGAAGCTCTGTTATAACGCAATTCTGGCCTTTGTAAGAAACCTCACAATGTGGAAAATTGAGTTAATAAAAACTTGACAATGGAGACACGGAAGGAAATGCAGATGCTGGTTTAAAACGAAGATAGACACTAAATGCTGGAGTAACTCAACAGGACAGATATGTGAAGAGAAAGAGACTAGTTAAAACAAATGTTGGTCCCTTGCAGTCAGAAGCAGGTGAATTGATCATGGGGAACAAGGACATGGCAGACCAATTGAATAACTACTTTGGTTCTGTCTTCACTAAGGAATAATCTGCTGGAAATAGCAGTGGACCGGAGGTCAAATAAGATGGCGGAACTGAGTGAAATCCAGGTTAGCAGGGAAGTAGTGTTGGGTAAATTGAACGGATTAAAGGCCGCTAAATCCCCAGGGCCAGATGGTCTGCATCCCAGAGTGCTCAAGGAGGTAGCCACGGAAATAGTGGATGCATTAGTCATAATTTTTCAAAACTCCTTAGATTCTGGAGTAGTTCCTGAGGATTGGAGGATAGCTAATGTAACCCCACTTTTTAAAAAAGGAGGGAGAGAGAAAGCGGGGAATTACAGACCAGTTAGTCTAACATCGGTAGTGGGGAAACTGCAAGAGTCAGTTATTAAAGATGGGATAGCAGCACATTTGCAAGGTGGTGAAATCATTGGACAAAGTCAACATGGATTTACAAAAGGTAAATCATGTCTGACGAATCTTATAGAATTTTTCGAGGATGTAACTAGTAGAGTGGATGTGTTATATCTGGACTTTCAGAAGGCTTTCGACAAGGTCCCACATGAGAGATTAGTATATAAACTTAAAGCACACGGTATTGGTGGTTCAATATTGATGTGGATAGAGAACTGGCTGGCAGACAGGAAGCAAAGGGTAGGAGTAAACAGGTCCTTTTCAGAATGGCAGGCAGTGGCTAGTGGGGTACTGCAAGGCTCAGTGCTGGGATCCCAGCTATTTACAATATACATTAATGATTTGGACGAGGGAATTGAATGCAACATCTCTAAATTTACAGATGACACCAAGCTGGGGGGTATAGTTAGGTGTGAGGAGGATGCTAGGAGGCTGCAGGGTGATTTGGATAGGCTGGGTGAGTGGGCAAATGCATGGCAGATGCAGTATAATGTGGATAAATGTGAGGTTATCCACTTTGGTGGCAAAAACATGAGGGTAGACTATTATCTAAATGGTGGCAGATTAGGAAAAGGGGAGATGCAACGAGACCTGGATGTCATGGTACACCAGTCATTGAAAGTAGGCTTGCAGGTGCAGCAGGCAGTGAAGAAAGCAAATGGTATGTTAGCATTCATAGCAAAAGGATTTGAGTATAGGAGCAGGGAGGTTCTACTGCAGTTGTACAGGGTTTTGGTGAGACCACACCTGGAGTATTGCGTACAGTTTGGTCTCTAAATCTGAGGAAAGACATTCTTGCCATAGAGGGGGTTCAGAGTAGGTTCACCAGACTGATTCCTGGGATGTTGGGACTTTCATATGAAGAAAGACTGGATAAACTCGGCTTGTACTCACTGGAATTTAGAAGATTGAGGGGGGATCTTACAAGTAAGAGGTTGGACAAGCTAGATGCAGGAAAATTGTTCCCGATGTTGGGGGTGTCCAGAACAAGGGGTCACAGTCTAAGGATAAGGGGGAATTCCTTTAGGACCGAGATGAGGAAAACATTCTTTACACAGAGAGTGGTGAGTCTCTGGAATTCTCTGCCACAGATGGTAGTTGGATGATCAGCCATGATCATATTGAATGGCGGTGCAGGCTTGAAGGGCCGAATGGCCTACTCCTGCACCTATCTTTCTATGTTTCTATGACAGGCAGCATCTCTGGAGAGAAGGAATGGATGACATGTCAGGTTGAGGACCTTCTTCAGGCTGATGTCAGGGGAGAGAGATGCATAGATAAGAAAGTATATGGTGTGAAAATAGAACAAAAGGAATGAAGATCAAGCAAAATGTAGAATAGATCATGGTTGGCTGGGCAAAGGTAACAACAAAGCAGAGATAAAATGTAGTCGGAGACAGTAAAGGGCCTGTCCCACCAGTATGCGATTCCATGCGGTGAGCGCGACCATACCGGCAGCTGGGGCTGCGCGGAGGTCGGGTGATCCCTGTCCAGGGCCCGTCCCACCAGCATGCGCCTGCATGCGGCAAGTGCGACCAAACCGCCAGCAGGGACCGCGCAGAGGTCGGGTGAGTGGCGCAACGCGGTGCAAAGTGAGGCGAACTTGGAGCGAAGTTTCAAAGGTAAGTTCGCCAGGACAGAGAGGGGCACACACAGAGGGGGGTCACGGAGCCACACACACAGAGGGTGACGGAGGCACGACGTCGAGGCAGTGTGTAATGCGTCGAGGCGACAATGAGCCGACAACCCATTGCTGTGCGGAATTTTTGAACACGGTCAGTTTTTTGGAGCCCCGCGCGATGTCGGGACGAACTCCGCACAATTCCGCACGGCTCCGGCGCCGGACGGCTCAAGCGACCTCGTTAGGTCGTGCTCATTGCGTGGAGTTGCATGCTGGTGGGACAGGCCCTTAAGACTGGTCGGAGAACTGGGAAGGGGGAGGGATGGGGAGAGAAGGGAAAGCAAGGGTTACTTGAAGATAGAGCAGTCAATGCTCATACCGCTGGGGGTGTAAGCTGCCCAAGCGAAATATGAGGTATTGTTCCTCCAATTTGCGTTGGCCTCACTCTGAATATGGAGGAGGCCCAGGTCAGAAAGGTCAGTGCGGAGATGGGAGGGGAAGTTAAAGTGTTCATCAACCGGGAGATCAGGTAGGTTTAGGCAGACTGAGCAGTGGTGTTCAGCGAAACAATTGCCAAGCACTTGCCCATCTGAAAAGACTGATTGGGTACTTGGACGGAGTTGAGGGGGGAGGTATAAGGACAGGTGTTAAGAAGATGGAGGGGGGATCTTATAGAAACTTACAAAATTCTTAAGGGGTTGGACAGGCTAGATGCAGGACAATTGTTCCCGATGTTGGGGAGGTCCAGAACAAGGGGTCATAGTTTAAGGATAAGGGGGAATGCCTTTAGGACCAAGATGAGGAAAACAATTTTCACACAGAGAGTGGCAAGTCTCTGGAATTCTCTGCCACAGAAGGTAGTTGAAGCCAGTTCATTGGCTATATTTAAGAGGGAGTTAGGTATGGCCCTTGTGGCTAAAGGGATCAGGGGGTATGGAGAGAAGGCAGGTACAGGATACCGAGTTGAATGATCAGCTCGAAGGGCCAAATGGCCTACTCCTGCACCTATTTTCTATGTTTCGATGTTGCATCTCCTGTGCTGGCATGGGGAAAGTACCTGGGGAGGGGGGTGGTTTGGGTGGTACGGGACAGGTCCCTGACCAGGGAGATGTGAAGAGAACAGTCTCTGCAGAAAGCGGTGGAGATGGGAAGAGGAGGGTGGTAGTGGGATCCTGTTGGAGGTGGCGAAAATGTTGGAGGATTATGTGCTGAATGCAACGGCTGATGAGGTGGAAGGCGAGGACTATGGAGACTCTGTTCCTGTTATGACTGGGGGGGAGGGGGAGCAAGAACGGAGCTGTGGGACATCAACGAGACCCTAGTGAGGGCCTCATCTATGATGGAAGAGGGGAACCCCCGTTCCCTAAAGAATGAGGAAACCTGGTATGGAAGAAAGAGGATTAGCTGCTAAAGAGTTTCAGACGCAATAACTCGCAGGTTATTTCACGCTCAGAAGCTGCAAGCACATTGTTTTAAATTAGCTGCATGTTTATTTTTGGCACTGCTCGCTAAAAATGGTGAATGTTACGTTGTTTAATAGAGCACCATTGCACAAATGTCAATGGAAGCCATTGCTGACAATTTCAATGGCTATCCTTGAAATTGCATCTTGAGACAACGACATCTGATCACCACAGAGAGGTTACTTCCCTAGACTGTTGTTCCCACACCCCCAATACAGCTGTTTTTTCTGCAGGTCAATTTCAGTGTTTCCTATCAAAATTGTGTTTTCGCCAATTCAGCCTCCGTAAGGAAAACAGTGTTACCTTATTCACTCCTATTATATCCTAAAGCTAAAGAAACATGCATTATAACAGAACTACCTGCAGTCTAGACCCATCACCCTCCAGCAATCGAGTCACAGACTGAAATCACCAGCGGTCTGGTGCCTGGCCCACCAAGGCCCTCCCTCCAGCACCGTTTCCATTAAACCCACCAAATCCTTGTCTTCATCCTCTCCCCCACAAATCAAGCACACCACAACCCTGCCTCCCCTCTTTAAGCTCACCAGGACCATCTCCACTCCACCCCTTTGTAGCCCACTAGTCCCTTCAAGATCACCCGGTGCATAGAAAAATTAACATTTAATGAAAAATGTAATAAAAAAAATACAGGGTTCAAAAGCCAAAACCCCCCTTTGCTCCGCCTGACCCACTGAGTTCATGCAGCAGTTTGTTTTTGGTCTAGATTCCTGCACCTGCAATCCCTTGTGTCATAGTGGAGTGGAATTAGGCCAATCCGCCCATCAAGTCTATTCCACCATTCAACCATGGCCGATCGATCTCTCCCTCCTAACCCCATTCTCCTGCCTTCTCCCCGTAACCCCTGACATCTGTACTAATCAAAAATCTATCTATTTCTGTCTTACAAAGATCCACTGACCTGGCTTCTACAGCCTTCTGTGGCAAAGAATTCCATAGATTCACTAGCCTCTGACTAAAGAAATTCCTTCTCATCTCCTAACTAAAAGAACGTCCTTTAATTCTGAGGCTATAACCTCTAGTCCTAGACGCTCCCCCTAGTGAAAACATCCTCTCCACATCCACTCTATCCAAGCCTTTCACTATTCTGTATGATTCAATGAAGTCACCCCTTATTCATCTAAACTCCAGCAAGTACAGGCCCAGTGCTGACAAACGCTCATCATAGGTTAACTGTAGTCCGGCCCACAACAACAACTGAATCGTCAAGTTTGCTGACGACACTACAGTAGTCAGACTCATCACAAGGGGAGATGAGGCAGCCTACAGAGAGGAAGTCCTGAAGTTGACAGCCTGGTGCTCAGAAAACAACCTGGCTCTGAACACCAAGAAAACCAAAGAGCTCATTGTCGACTTCAGGAAGCACAGCACCGACTTAGCCCCCTTATACATCAACGGCGAGTGTGTAGAGAGGGTCCACACCTTCCGGTTTCTCGGCGTCCTCATCTCCGCTGACATCTCCTGGACAGACAACATCACAGCGGTCATCAAGAAGGCTCAGCAGCAGCTGCACTTCCTGAGGGTTCTCAGGAAGCACAACCTGGACTCCAACCTGCTGCTGACCTTCTACCGCTCGTCCATTGAGAGCCTGTTGACATACTGCATTACAGCATGGTACGGCAGCTGCACCATGGCAGACAGGGAGAGGCTTCAGAGGGTAGTCAGGGCATCACAGAAGATCATCGGCTGCCTTCTCCCCTCTCTGATGGACATTTACACCTCCCGCTGCCTCAGCAGGGCGAAGAACATTATCAACGACAGCTCCCATCCCGCATTTGGCCTGTTCAACCTGCTACCCTCAGGGAGGCGCTATAGGTGCATCAGCACAAGGACAAATAGACTCAAGAACAGTTTCTTTCCAAAATCCATTATCTCCCTGAACTCACACATGCATTGACTTCACAGCCTAACCCCCAGACTTTCATCTATCCACCTACTGTAATTTGTACTGTAACTGTAATTTCCAATATGTGCAATAACCCATACTGGATATAGGAATCCTATTTATCCATTGTCTTTTTATAGATATGTATATAGTGCTGCAGAAACTGTGCACCTTATCCCCCCCCCCTTTTTTGTTTTGTTTTGCACTGAGTAGGAGCAGCTTTTAATCTCATTGTACATGTGTATAGTGACAATAAAAGGCATTCTGATTCTGAATGATCAGCCATGATCATATTGAATGGCGGTGCAAGCTCAAAGGGCCGAATGGCCTACTCCTGCACCTATTATCTATGGCTTTTTCTGGTTGGCTGCAGGTGACTAGTGGAGTCAGAGTCATACAGTGTGGAAGCAGGCCCTTCGGCCCAACCCGCCAACAATGTCCCAGCCACTCTCGTCCCACCTGCGTGCGTTTGGTCCAAACCTGTCCTATCCATGTACCTGTCTGCTTCTCAAACAATGGGATAGTCCCTGCCTCAACTACCTCTTCTGGCAGCATGTTCCATACACCCACCACCCTTTGTGTGAAAAATTCACCCCTCGGATTCCTATTAAATCTTTTCCCCTTCACCTTGAACCTATGTCGTCTGGTCCTCGATTCTCCTAATCTGGGCAAAAGACTCTGTGCATCTATCCGATCTACTCCTCGTGATTTTCATGAGTTCCGCAAAGGTCGGTGCTGGGGCCGCTACTCTATACGTTGTATATTAATGATTTGGACGAGGGGATAAAAGGCTTTGTGGCAAAGTTTGCGGATGATACAAAAATAGGTGGCGAGGAAGGTAGTGGGAGGGGGGGGGATGGAGGGACTCTGCAGAAGGCCTTGGACAGGTTGGGAGAGTGAGCAGAGAAGTGGCAGATGGAATATAGTGTAGCAAAGTGTGGAGTCATGCATTTTGGTCGTAGGAATAATGGCGTGACTATTTTCTGAATGAGGAGAGAATCCAGAAGTTGGAGGTGCAAAGGACTTGGGAGCTGGTGTAGGATTCCCAAAAAGTTAATCTGCAAGTCGAATTGGTGGTAGACAAAGCAAACTCAATGCTTGCAGTTATTTCAAGAGGGCTTGGATACAAAAAGTTTGGCTGTAGAGACCAAGTCAGTGGATATTATTAAGGCAGAGAAATAGATTCTTGATTAGTACAGGTGTCAGAGGTTATGGGGAGAAGGCAGGAGAATGGGGTTAGGAGGGAGAGGTAGATCAGCCATGATTGAATGGCGGAGAAGACTTGATGGGCCAAATGGCCGAATTCTACTCCTATTCCATGTGACCTTATAATGATGTTTTAACATTAGTAATATCGACTTGTTTGGAAAACCTACTTGTCCAGTGGGAGATAAATTGGAGTTTTAGTGTAATCTCCAGATCTGCCAATAAAAGGGAGGCCATTTAAGACTGAGGTGAGAAAAAACATTTTCACCCAGAGAGTTGTGAATTTGTGGAATTCCCTGCCACAGAGGGCAGTGTGGCAGGGAATTCACTGGATGGATTTAAGAGAGTTAGATAGAGCTCTAGGGGCTAGTGGAATCAAGGGATATGGGAAGAAAGCAGTCACGGGTTATTGATAGGGGACAATCAGCCATGATCACAATGAATGGCGGTGCTGGCTCGAAGGGCCGAATGGCCTCCTCCTGCACATATTTTCTATGTTTCTATGCCATAACCTTAGAGTTTTAGGGTAATCTCCAGATCTGTCACAACCACCTCTACTCCATCAATTACAAACTCACCTTGTCCAGTCCATCCACAAAACCAAACTGCCTTATCCAAGATCACTTTGGCAAATCTTGTCTCCATTCTCTCCAATGCTTTTGCAATATACCAGGAGTGCAGGGACCAGAAAAGGGCATTATCCCAGCTACAGGGTCAATACCGCAGCTACATAATGCTAGCTGTGGCCAAATCATTTATAAATGTCCCAGGAATACAGGAATTTAAAAACATTGGATCAACCTGCCCTGCCACACGAATTCTACACATGTACCCCAGAGTGATACAGTGTGGAAATAGGCCCTTCAACCTTGCCAACACCAGCTAACATGTGTTAAAGAAGGAACTGCAGATGCTGGAGAATCGAGGGTTACACAAAAAGCTGGAGAAACTCAGCGGGTGCAGCAGCATCTAAGGAGCGAAGGAGATAGGCGACGTTTCGGGTCGAGACCCTTCTTTAGTCTGAAGAAGGGTCTCGACCCGAAACGTTGCCTATCTCCTTCGCTCCTGCTGCACCCGCTGAGTTTCTCTAGCTTTTTGTGTAACCCCCAGCTAACATGTCCCAGCTACACCAGTCCCACCTACCTGCGTTTCTGTCTGTTTCTTAAACATTGGGATAGTCCCTGCTTCAACAACCTCCTCTGACAGCTTGTTCCATACACCCACCACCATGTGAGTGAAAAAGTGAACCCTCAGATTCCTATTAAATCTTTTCCCCTTCACCTTAACCCATGTCCTCTGGCCCTCGATTCACCTACTCTGGGCAAGAGACTCTGTGCATCGACTCCATCTATTCCTCTCATGATTTTATACACAATCTGCAACTGTTATATCTGTTCTTGTTTTTAAAAGGAACCCCAAGTCTCTCGTCATCACAACTCCTTTCCTCCTCTTCCAGTTTGTCTTTCCTAGCATGAAATTCCATTTCTGTAATTAACACAATTATCCAGGCTGCACCTCCTTGAAATCTAGATTACTGTCCACAATTCCCTGTGCCGGCAAAAGTTGTTAATCCACAAATCTGGAAACCATACAAAGTCCAACCACATTACTTAGTTATTTCACAGAAGTAGATACTTTGGCTAAGCATCCATTACTACCCATTCCACCATCATCCCATTTACCCATGTACTCCATAGTTTTCTGTAACATGGTGGTTCAAGTACTTGTCTAGATATTAAAACATTGTGAAAGTATCTGCCAGCAATACCTCCTTGGGGAGCACATTCCAAATTGCAAACAGTGCGAAAGATTTTTACCCTAGATCATCTCTCAATATTCATACTGTAAACTAATGCCACCTTGCCTTGGCATCCCTACAATAGGAAACATCCTCAATTTTATAATCGCTCTTCGGTCACCCCTCAACCTCCTCCAGGGAAAATAAATCCAGCATATTCAGTTTCTCACAGCTGAAATTCTCCAAACCAGGCAACATCTTCATGAATCTCATTTATATTCCAGTAAAATCACATCCCCCCTTTAGTGTGACCAGAACGGCACACAGTACTCTCCAGTGTGGCTTGCCCAGTGCTTTTATGAAGCTATAACATGGCATCAATGCTGTGATCAATGAAGGCAAGCGTCCCCATTGCCACCTTCACCACCACAGCACTCTGGACTGCACTTTCAGGTATTTATGGACATATACCCCAAAGTCCATCTCTTCATTAAGCCCTACCACCCCCCTCCATCTATATTGCTCGCTGGGTGGACACAAAATGCTGGAGTAACTCAGCGGGTCAGGCAGCATCTCTGGAAAGAAGGAATGGTTGATGTTTCAGGTTTAGACCCTTCATCAGACCCAAAATGTTACCCGTTCCTTCTCTCCAGAGATGCTGCCAGTCCTGCTGAGTTACTCCAGTATCTAACTTCGATTTAAACCAGCATCTGCAGTTCTTTGCTACACATTATATCCCTCCCTATTTCAATCTTCTTATTTGGTACCCTTTTAACCACTAAACTATTCACTTACTCTACTCATATGCCAATCTAGCCAGGCTTTGTCCCGTCTTCCCGCTTCGCACCCTCACCCCACTACAATCAATCTGAGGGGTCCTGATCCATCCTCTTAATACCTAAAACAAAACCTACAAAGTTTATTATTTTATCTATTGAGTATGGGGTTTACAAACCTGTTGTGCTGCTGCTGCAAGAAAGAATTTCATTGTTCCATTTTCGGTACATATGATAATAAAACACGATTGTTATGGTTTAACATTCTTTAATCGATGCACGCTTGTCCAATTGATTGTTGGTATATCTTTCCTCTCTAGTTATTTGCACGTTCGCAACTCTCCTCCCCCCCCCCCACCAAAAATAATCAGTGGATATTGAGAAAGTTACGACAAGGTTCCATGAACCCTACTTCTGATCAGATCACAGGGAGTCCCCGCTCTCGTCACCGGGGTCTTCACCCCACCGCCTGCAGTGGGCAGCCTAGCGTCCCCCACCCCCCACAAGCCTAGCCCTGCTTCCACCACCTCCCCACCCCGCGTCCACCACCTCCCCCCGGCCCCGCGTCCACCACCTCCCCACCCCCACCCCCACCCCGCGTCCACCCCCACCCCGCGTCCACCACCTCCCCACCCCCACCCCCACCCCGCGTCCACCACCTCCCCCCGGCCCCGCGTCCACCACCTCCCCCCGGCCCCGCGTCCACCACCTCCCCCCGGCCCCGCGTCCACCCCCCCCCCCGCGTCCACCACCTCCCCCCGGCCCCGCGTCCACCCCCACCCCCACCCCGCGTCCACCACCTCCCCCCGGCCCCGCGTCCACCCCCACCCCGCGTCCACCACCTCCCCACCCCCACCCCCACCCCGCGTCCACCACCTCCCCCCGGCCCCGCGTCCACCACCTCCCCCCGGCCCCGCGTCCACCACCTCCCCCCGGCCCCGCGTCCACCCCCACCCGGGCGCCCAGGCCTGCGGCCTAGTCCGCACACTGCGCCTGGCGCTCAGGCGCGGGTCCAAGCCCCGGCCGCGCTCTGCGGTGGCGGTGTGCGGAGCTCGGCGGCCGGGCCCGCAAGCGCGGGCGGGTTGTGGAGGATGGCTGGCGGTGCCGGGACCCGCGAGTGCCGGCCCACCGCCGCCGTTCCCCGGCCTCACTCACTTGTCCTTCTCGGTGCCGAAGATGGACGCCAGGTACTCCGCCATCTTCAGCGCCGCCGACCGACGTCACCGCCCCCGCTCCCCCACGTGACCTCACCCAGCGCGCCCGCCGACACGTGCTCCCGCTCCACCAATAGCGGCGGGAGGCGGGTTGCTACGCGACCTCCGTTAGGTGGCGCCCGGGCCCTTGGGCCTATAGTGTCCCCCAGGTCTACAGCGCCTCCCCCCCCCCGGGCATATACCCCCTCCCCTTCTGGGCCTACAGGGCCCCCCCCCCGGGCCTGCAATGTTCCCCGGGCCTACAGCCACCCCCCCCCCCAGGCCTACAGCATCCCCCGGGCCCGCAGTATATGGGCCTACCGTGCCCACCGGGCCTGTTGCGCCCTCCCGGGCCTACAGTATCCGGGCCCACAGACCCGAGCCTGCAGTATCTGGGCCTACAATATCTGGGCCTACAGCAAGCACCCCCTGTGCTGACTGTATCCGGGCCTACAGACCCGGGCCTACAGTATCTGGGCCTACAGTGTCTGGGCCTACAGTATCCGGGCCTACAGACCCAGGCCTACAGTGTCTGGGCCTACAGTATCCGGGCCTACAGACCCAGGCCTACAGTGTCTGGGCCTACAGTATCCGGGCCTACAGACCCAGGCCTACAGTGTCTGGGCCTAAAGTGTCCGGGCCTACAGTTTCCGGGCCTACAGTGTCTGGGCAGTATCCGGGCCTACAGTATTCGGGCCTACAGTGTCTGGGCCTACAGTATCCGGGCCTACAGACCCAGGCCTACAGTGTCTGGGCCTACAGACCCAGGCCTAAATTCAGATTCAGATTCAATTTTAATTGTCATTGTCAGTGTACAGTACAGAGACAACGAAATGCATTTAGCATCTCCCTGGAAGAGCGACACAGAAAATGATTTGAATAAATAATAATAAGTGTCCGGGGGGGGGCGGGGTGGGGGGGGTGATTGGCAGTCACCGAGGTACGTTGTTGAGTAGCGTGACAGCCGCTGGAAAGAAGCTGTTCCTGGACCTGCTGGTTCGGCAACGGAGAGACCTGTAGCGCCTCCCGGATGGTAGGAGGGTAAACAGTCCATGGTTGGGGTGAGAGAGGTCCTTGGCGATGCTGAGCGCCCTCCGCAGACAACGCTTGCTTTGGACAGACTCAATGGAGGGGAGCGAGGAACCGGTGATGCGTTGGGCAATTTTCTCCACCCTCTGCAATGCCTTCCGGTCGGAGACAGAGCAGTTGCCATACCAAACTGTGATGCAGTTGGTAAGGATGCTCTCGATGGTGCAGCGGTAGAAGTTCACCAGGATCTGAGGAGACAGATGGACCTTCTTCAGTCTCCTCAGGAAGAAGAGACGCTGGTGAGCCTTCTTGATCAGAGTTGAGGTATTGTGGGTCCAAGAGAGGTCGTCGGAGAGGTTGACTCCCAGGAACCTGAAGCTAGAAACACGTTCCACCACCGTACCGTTAATGTGGATGGGGGTGTGCGTGCCGCCCCTGGACTTCCTGAAGTCTACAATGAGCTCCTTGGTCTTCTTGGAGTTAAGGGCCAGGTTGTTGTCAGCGCACCATGCTGCTAAGTGCTGGACCTCCTCCCTGTAGGCCGACTCATCGTTGTTGCTGATGAGGCCAATCACCGTTGTATCATCTGCATACTTGATGATGGTGTTAGTACCATGTACAGGTGTGCAGTCATAGGTGAAGAGGGAGTAGAGGAGGGGGCTCAGCACACAGCCCTGTGGAACACCGGTGTTCAGGGTGAGGGTTGAAGAGGTGTGCTTGTCTAACCTAACAGACTGGGGTCTGTTGGTTAGAAAGTCCAGTATCCAGTTGCAGAGGGAAGGAGCGATGCACAGGTTACCGAGTTTGGTGATCAATTTTGATGGTATAATGGTGTTGAATGCTGAGCTGTAATCGATGAACAGCATTCTTACGTAAGTGTCTCTGTTGTCGAGGTGGGAGAGGGCAGAGTGAAGTGCCGTTGAGATGGCATCCTCCGTACTCCTGTTCTTGCGGTAGGCAAACTGATAGGGATCCAGTGTGGGGGGTAAAGTGTCCGGGCCTACAGTATCCGGGCCTACAGTGTCTGGGCAGTATCCGGGCCTACAGTATCCGGGCCTACAGACCCGGGCCTACAGTGTCTGGGCTGACAGCGCCCCCGGGCTTCTAGTGTCTGGGCCTACAGTGCGCCCCAGGCCCACTCTGCGTCCAGGGTCTCAAGTGGCGGGCTACCGGAATGTCCCTGTTGGCCCTGGGCAGGGTGTGTGCCGAGCCGGGCCGCCCAGTACTGAGCCCTCGGGCACTCAGACGAGGATGTTGTCGCCACTGGCCCACGTGTGAGGCGCTTCCAGCCCCCTCGCCACAAAGAACAGCACTCCGGTTACTTTGGTCATTTACTACTTCCCCTCATGCAAAGATCAGGATTTTCTTTGGGGTTTTGCAGCAGTACAGTTCACTAATACAAAAATGACTTTATTCCTTAGGGCGCAGGAAGCTGGGAGTTATCAGAGCTAAATTGTACAGAGTGAGGCCACACTCGTATTCTGTCTGGGTAGCTTACAACATTGGACAATGAATTCTCCATTGATAGGTAACTCTCCTACAACTCGAAAAGATAACTCCCAGCTTCCTGCGCTCTAAGGAATAAATTCCTAGCCTGCTCAACCTCTCGCTATACCTCAGGCCCTCGAGTCCTATCTACATCCTCGTAAATCTTCTCTGCACCCTTTCGAGCTTGACATCATCTTTCTCATAACATGGTGCCCAAAACTGTACACCATACTCTAAATGTGGCCTCACCAATCATAGAGTGATACATTGTAGAAACAGGCCATTCAGCCCAACTTGCCCACACCTGCCAACATGTCCCAGCTACACTAGTCCCGCCTGCCTGCGCTTGGTCCATGCCTCCACCAACACCCCTGGCAGTGCGTTCCAGGTACACACCGCCCTCTGTGTAGTAAACATGACCTCTGCATCTGCTTTAAACATTGCCCTGTGTGCTCAAAGATTCAACTTAAATGTTTGGGAAATCTCCATCAAAATATTTATTAGCATTACGGTTAGGTTTGGTGGCCAATAGACAATAGATGCAGGAGTAGGCCATTCGGCCCTTCGAGGTAACCAGGGGCTGTGAATGATAGAATCTAATGGGAAAGGGTTGGTGGGCAGGTGGGGACGGGGCAGGGACTTGGCGGGAAGAGTGTGGGTAATGGGCATGTGGGGAAGAAGCTGGATCAGAGAGGGTGGGGGGTGTGTGAAAGAATAGTCAATAGTCAATTTTATTCGTCACATACATATATAAGTGCAGTGAAATGAATTTGCCACAATACGCGATAAGACACAATACACAATAAGATTTAACACAAACATCCACCACAGCATTCTTCACTGTGGTGGAAGGCACAAAGAAGGATGTAAGAGGGTGGCTCTGGGTGACAGAACGAGGGAGGAGCAAGTTTCCTGAAATGGGAGAACTTAGTGTCGGGTTGTTGTCTACCGAGGCTGAGTGCAAGGTGCTCTTCCTTTGGGTCACATGGCAGTGTGGCACTGCTGATAGAGTTGCTATCTCACAGCACCCGAGACCCAAGTTTGATCCGGACTATGGGCATTGTCAGTTTGCACATTTGCCCTGTGTCCTGTTCCCTGCAGATGCTCCCAAAGACATGATGGTTTGTGGGTTAATTGGCTTCTGTAAATCGCGCAGGATGCGAAAGTGGCATAACATGCTGGACCTTTAAACTAATTAGACCAACAGATGGCTCTCTCACCAAGCGATAGGATTGAATGTTGGAGGATAGTTTCCCTGACGAGGTGCACAGGATCTGGAGATGTCAGACAGACAAGCTTGTTCACGTTCAGATACAGAGAAATTCAGCAGCAGCAACATAGCTACATAAACAGCACATACACACATCAATTATACATAGCATTCTAAAAGACTATGCAAAAACCAAGAAGTTAGTGTAAAAATATAATTCGGAAAGAAACAAGTGGTCTGCAAGGTGGTTTATGGTGTCCTGTCCTAATTGGAGCAAAGTAGCTGGAGGTGCGGGACTTGAGGCATCTGTACCTCCTGCCCATGGTAGCAGTGAGCAGAGGGCACGGCCTGGACGGTGGGCATCCGTGACGGTAGATGCCCCCTTCTTGAGGCAGAGCCCGGTCGATGCTCTCGATGGTGGGGAGGGCTGAGTCCATCACTCTCTGCAGCCTCTTGCCTCCCTGTGAATTGGAATTACCATTATAGTGATACAAGCAGGCAGGGTAGTTCACACAGTCCATCTGTAGGTGTTGTTAGAGTATTCCGGAAATTGAAGATGCTAACTCTCTCCATCACTGACCCACCAAGTACTGGCTCGAAGGGCCGAATGGCCTACTTCTGCACCTATTGTCTAAAAACTGGCCTGGGATGTCCTGACTGAGTTGTATGAATTAAAGTATTTCATTGCACCTGGGTACCCGTGATGATAAATAAACCATTGAACCTTTCTGGAGTCAACAATCATTTCCTTGTGGGGTGGTAGATAAAATTGCTGGAGAAACTCAGCGGGTGAGGCAGCATCGATGGCTTTTTCCTTGTAAGGTTGTCTACTGTGTTGTGGAGAAAGGTTTAAACTGATTTGACAGGAATGGGAAAATAGTGGGCTGAGGTGCAGTCACATACAGTAGAGAGGGCAGGGCAGTCACATACAGTAGAGAGGGCAGGGCAGTCACATACAGTAGAGAGGGCAGGGCAGTCACATACAGTAG
The DNA here is from genome assembly GCA_963514005.1 of Raja brachyura. The sequence goes on from OY740792.1 coordinate 379,641, forward strand.
AGAGGGCAGGGCAGTCACATACAGTAGAGAGGGCAGGGCAGTCACATACAGTAGAGAGGGCAGGGCAGTCACATACAGTGGAGAGGGCAGGCTGGGCAGGCTGGGCGTGATCAGCCACATGAAGATATGGAAGCCAAGCTGCATGGTTTGTCGAACAAGGACGCTGACCAGTCAGCACAGGACTGGGCCATTGCTTGGGTATGATATTGGTACCGTACAGACATGATTGGAAGATGGGCAGGACGGGCACTACAATATTCCAGGGTCCTCAGGCATGGTGGACAGTCGGTGAAAAACCAGGGGTTTGCAACACTTTCACTAAATCAGTCCGTTTGCAAATTCCCTGATCACTGTGTGCTCTCCGCGAGGTGGAAAGTGGGGAATGTGATCACCACCAGTGCCTGTCTGAGATTCTGGCTCAGAGTGATCCAAGCTGCGCCTGAATTAATTCCTGCCATCTCTGTTCCGCTGAAGTTGCTGATCTTGTCTTGAGCTCCGGCCAAAACGTTAGCGGCACGACAATGGGGATTTGTTGATGCTTGTTCAGTGGCTCTGACCTGGAAAACAACTCTGCTGCTGATTTAATTCAACACTCGTCGGTAGACAGTCGCTGCGGGTGGTACCACCATCACGTGAGCATGCCCAGGGCACCAGCCGACCCCTGCATCCCTCTGGGATTAACACCTCCCCACTCCAGGGCACCAGCAGATCCCTGCTGCCAGCTGGGGTCAACATATCCCCACCCCACCCCAGGGCACCAGCTCGATTGAAACCATGTACTGTCTTTCCGCTGACTGGTTAGCACGCAACAAAAAGCTTGTCACTGTACCTCGGTGCACGTGACAATAAACTGCACTAAGATCTCTGGAGCTAGTGCTTCCCCTTGTTTGGGGTCAATATCATCCCTCAGCTCCAATGACCTGACGTCCAAGCAACTCTACACGCGATGGGCAACTCTGCTGCCTGTTCCTCTGCCACCAGCTGTAGGCAAACCTCCATGGTCCATGCTCAGCATCTACACCAAAGCCACCACCATCACTGGCTCACACCGGCCATTGCCAAGCCACTCCACCAACAACTACCACCTCTACTGCCAGTTCAGGAAGTGGCTCTAGAAATCGTGGACGCATTGGTGATCATTTTCCAATGTTCTATAGACTCAGGATCTGTTCCTGTGGATTGGAGGGTAGCTAATGTATACTCTGGAGTTTAGAAGGATGAGAGGGGATCTTATTGAAACATATAAGATTATTAAGGGATTGGACATGCTTGAGGCAGGAAACACGGGAGAGAGAAAACTGAGTTATAGACCAGTTAGCCTGACATAGTTGGTGGGGAAGATGCTGGAGTCAATTATAAAAGATGAGATAGCGGCACATTTGGATAACAGTAACAGGATCGGTCCGAGTCAGCATGGATTTACGAAGGGGAAATCATGCTTGACTAATCTGGATTTTTTTGGGGATGTAACTTGGAAAATGGACAAGGGAGAGCCAGTGGATGTACTGTAGTGCACCTGGACTTTCAGAAAGCATTTGATACGGTCCCACATAGGTAATTAGTGGGCAAAATTAGAGCACATGGTATTGGGGGTAGGGTACTGACGTGGATAGAAAATTGGTTGGCAGACAGGAAACAAAGAGTAGGAATAAACGGGTTCCTTTCAGAATGGCAGGCAGTGACTAGTGGGGTACCGCAAGGCTCGATGCTGGGACTGCAGCTATTTACAATATATATATTAATGATTTAGATAGATTAAGAGTAACATTAACAAATTTGCAGATGACACAAAGCTGGGTGGCAGTGTGAACTGTGAGGAGGATGCTATGAGGATGCAGGGTGACTTGGACAGGTTGGGTGAGTGGGCAGATGCATGGCAGATTCAGTTTAATGTAGATACATGTGAGGTTATCCATTTTGGTGGCAAGAACAGGAGGGCAAATTATTATCTGAGTAGTGTCAAGTTTGTAAAACGGGAAGTACAAAGGGATCTGGGGGTCCCTGTTCATCAGTCACTGAAAGTAAGCATGCAGGTACAGCAGGCAGTGAAGAAAGCAAATGGCATGTTGGCCTTCATAACAAGAGGAGTTGAGCATAGAAGCAAAGAGGTCCTTCTGCAGTTGTACAGACCCCTAGTGAGACCACAGCTGGAGTATTGTGTGCAGTTTTGGTCTCCAAATTTGAGGAAGGACATTCATGCTATTGAGGGAGTGCAGCGTAGGTTCACGAGGTTAATTCCCAGGATGGCGGGACTGTCATATGATGAAAGAATGGAGCGGCTGGGCTTGTATACTCTGGAGTTTAGAAGGATGAGAGGGGATCTTATTGAAACATATAAGATTATTAAGGGATTGGACACGCTAGAGGCAGGAAACATGTTCCCGATGTTGGGGGAGTCCAGAACCAGGGGCCACAGTTTAAGAATAAGGGGTAAGCCATTTAGAATGGAGATGAGGAAAAACTTTTTCACCCAAAGAGTTGTGAGTCTGTGGAATTCTCTGCCTCAGAGGGCGGTGGAGGCCAATTATCTGGTTGCTGTCAAGAGAGAGCTAGATAGGGCTCTTAAAGATCGTGGAGTCAGGGGATATGGGGAGAAGGCAGGAACGGGGTACTGATTGTGGATGATCAGCCATGATTACAGTGAATGGCGGTGCTGGTTTGAATGGCCGAATGGCCTCCTCCTGCACCTATTGTCTATTGATTATTCACATGAAAACTTACTGATCAACGTCTATAAGAAATAGGAAGCATATGCACGATTTAGGAAGCTGATATCAGACAAGGCCCCTGAGGAATACAAAGGCAGCAGAAAAAAACTTAAACAAGAAATGAGGACTGAGAGGAGCAATAAAATGTAGAAACTAGGAACAAAAAAGTATATAGTGCTGGAGTAACTCAGCGGGTCAGGCAGCATCTGTGGAGAACATGGATAGGTGACGTTTCACAGAGTGCTGGAGTAACTCAGCGGGTCAGGCAGCATCTGTGGAGAACATGGATAGGTGACGTTTCACAGAGTGCTGGAGTAACTCAGCGGGTCAGGCAGCATCTGTGGAGAACATGGATAGGTGACGTTTCACAGAGTGCTGGAGTAACTCAGCGGGTCAGGCAGCATCTGTGGAGAACATGGATAGGTGACGTTTCACAGAGTGCTGGAGTAACTCAGCGGGTCAGGCAGCATCTGTGGAGAACTGCGTAACACACACCTGATAGCGTGTTCCATATAACACACGCCTGGTTCCGTGTAACACACGGCTGGTAGCGTGTTGCGTGTAAGATGGGGGCCTGTGAGGAGGGTGGCGTAGGGAAGGCCCCTCGCTCAGGACCAGTGTTCACTCTCCCTCCTTCCCGTCAGACGGCCTTTTGTTTGGGGTGGGAGTTGTTTGTCCTGAGCTGTCTGTCTGCCTGCTGCTCACTCACCCTTCATTATCTGCTGACAGACTATGATCCTGTTCCAGAATTATCCGGATATCCCTGTCATTCAGCGGCACGTATATAAACGAGCTGATGCAGGGCTGCTCACTCGCGGTGTGGGGAAGGACAATGGAGGTGACCATTCAGTATCCGTGGTTCAGGCGCACTCTGTCCAACTTCTACAACAGCCGTCTCCTGCAGCAGCTCTTTGGGGAGGGCCCCTTTGACCGGGACTTTCTCCCTTTCCGCTCCTCCACCGTCAGCCCTTTCTACAGGTCGCCAATCTTCCGCACTTTGTTGGACTCGGGGATTTCTGAGGTAAACGTCACCGCAGGAGATGGCCCGCACGGCTAACCGGCCGTGTAACCAGGGGCGGCAGTCTGTGTTCATCACAGGTCACATCGTCTGGTTCTGTCCAAAGATGGGTGGCTGGGAGAGGTGAGGGGGAGAAGTGAAGGGGGAAGAGTGGTGAGTCTCTGGAATTCTCTGCCACAGAAGGTAGTTGAGGCCAGTTCATTGGCTATATTTAAGAGGGCGTTAGATGTGGCACTTGTGGCTAAAGGGATCAGGGGGTATGGAGAGAAGGCAGGTACGGGATACTGAGTTGGATGATCAGCCATGATCACATTGAATGGCGGTGCAGGCTCGAAGGGCCGAATGGCCTACTCCTGCACCTATTTTCTATGTTTCTAAGAGCAGTTGAGTATAGGAGCAAAGAGTTGTACAGAGTCCTGGTGAGACCACACCTGGAGTATTGTGTGCAGTTTTGGTCCCCTAATTTGAGGAAGGACATTCTTGCTATTGAGGGAGTGTAGCGTAGGTTGACAAGGTTAATTCCTGGGATGGCGGGACTGTCATACGTTGAGAGAATGAAGCAGCTGGGCTTGTACACTCTGGAGTTCAGAAGGATGAGAAGGGATCTCATTGAAACATATAAGATTATTAAGGGTTTGGACACGGTAGAGACAGGAAACATGTTCCTGATGTTGGGGGAGTCCAGAACCAGGGGCCACAGTTTAAGAATAAGGAGTAAGCCATTTAGAATGGAGACGAGGAAACACCTTTTCTCACAGAGAGTGGTGAGTCTGTGGAATTCTCTGCCTCAGAGGGCGGTGGAGGCCGGTTCTCTGGATACTTTTAAAAGAGAGCTGGATAGGGCTCTTAAAGATCGCGGAGTCAGGGGATATGGGGGGAAGGCAGGAACGGGGTACTGATTGTGGATGATCAGCCATGATCACATTGAATGGGGTGAGAGTTGGAGGGGGGCGTGGGGAATGGCAAGGGTGATGGGTGGGGTGTCCCTGGCACTGCAGAGATGGTCTGTACCCTGAACACACGGGCAGTTAGTCCCTGTTGACTGAGCAGGTCAGACTGTGAGTGTAAGTGTGTATGAGTGTGTGTGCGAGTGTGTGAGTGTGAGTGTGAGAACTGTAAGCTTCACTGTTAAGAGCCTGTTGACTGGGCAGGTCAGACTGTGTGTGTGTGTGAGTGTGAGTGAGTGTAAGTGTGAGAGCTGTTAGACCAGTTAGCCTGACATCGGTGGTGGGGAAGATGCTAGAGTCAATTATAAAAGATGAGATAGCGGCACATTTGGAAAGCAGTAACAGGATCGGTCCGAGTCAGCATGGATTTACGAATTTCTGCCTGCACTGTTTCAGGTTCACTCTGACAAGGACTGCTTTACAATTACCCTGAACGTGAAGCACTTCAGCCCCGAGGAGCTGACGGTCAAGATCGTCGATGACTTTGTGAACATCCACGGGAAGCACCCAGAGCGACAGGTGAGTTGTGGCCACGGCTGTCCCACTGGCCCCCGTTACTCCAGCACTCTGTGAAACGTCTCCCACCATTTCACATTGGCGTGAAGCATCAAGTTTGCGGATGATGCGAAAATAGGTGTAGACACAGGTAGTGTAGAGAAAGCAGGGAGTCTGCAGAAGGACTTGGACAGGTTGGGAGAGTGGGCAGTGGAATATAGTGCAGCAAAGTGTGGAGTCATGCATTTTGGTCGTTGGAGTAAAGGCCTAGACTAGCTGATCATCCACAATCAGTACCCCATTCCTGCCTTCTCCCCATATCCCTTGATTCTGCCAGCCCAAAGAGCTCTATCTAATCGGCCTCCAAAGCCTTCTGTGGCAGAGAATGCCTTTGTATTCCTCAGGGGCCTTGTCTGATATCAGCTTCCTAAATCTTGCATATGCTTCCTATTTCTTATAGACGTTGATCAGTAAGTTTTCATGTGAATAATCAATAGACAATAGGTGCAGGAGGAGGCCATTCGGCCATTCAAACCACACCGCCATTCACTGTAATCATGGCTGATCATCCACAATCAGTACCCCGTTCCTGCCTTCTCCCCATATCCCCTGACTCCACAATCTTTAAGAGCCCTATCTAGCTCTCTCTTGAAAGCAACCAGATAATTGGCCTCCACCGCCCTCTGAGGCAGAGAATTCCACAGACTCACAACTCTCTGGGTGAAAACATTTTTCCTCATCTCAGTTCTAAATGGCCTATCCCACCCGAAACGTCGCCTATCTCCTTCGCTCCTTAGATGCTGCTGCACCCGCTGAGTTTCTCCAGCTTTTTGTGTAACCCCCTTATACTTAAACTTGGGCCCCTGGTACTGGACTCCCCCAACATCGGGTACATGCTTCCTGCATCTAGCGTGTCCAAAGCCTTAATAATCTTATATAATTCTACAAGATCCCCTCTCATCCTTCTAAATTCCTGTGAATACAAGCCCAGCCACTCCATTCTTTCATCATATGAGTCCCGCCATCCCAGGAATTAACCTCGTGAACCTCGTGAATTAGGTGACCAAAACTGCACACAATACTCCAGGTGTGGTCTCACCAGGGCCCTGTACAACTTTGCTCCAACACTCAACTCCTCTTGTTATGAAGACCAACATGCCATTCACTTTCTTCACTGCCTGCTGCACCTGCATGCTTACTTTCAGTGACAGATGTACAAGGACCCCCAGATCCCGTTGTACTTCCCCTTTTCCAAACCTGACACCATTCAGATAATAATCTGCCTTCCTGTTCTTGCCACCAAAGTGGATAACCTCCATAGATGCTGCCTGACCCGCTGAGTTACTCCAGCACTCTGTGAAACGTCACCTATCCATGTTCTCCACAGATGCTGCCTGACCCGCTGAGTTACTCCAGCACTCTGTGAAACGTCACCTATCCATGTTCTCCACAGATGCTGCCTGACCCACTGAGTTACTCCAGAACTCTGTGAAACGTCACCTATCCATGTTCTCCACAGATGCTGCCTGACCCGCTGAGTTACTCCAGCACTCTGTGAAACGTCACCTATCCATGTTCTCCACAGATGCTGCCTGACCCGCTGAGTTACTCCAGCACTCGGTGTCCTTTTTTCGACATGAGAACATGTGTAATTCTGGCCTCTCGAGGGGTCCATTCAGCGAGGTCATCGCTGCCCCAAATGCTTCTCTCTGTCAGTTCCCATCGCCCTCTCCCCTACACGTTTCACAACGTCCACTTTAAACACATCTCATGAAGTAGCCTTCCTCTTATGAAAGGTGTATCATCTTGGACAATTTGGTCCAATTCTGAGGACGTGAGAGATGACCATTGGGAGCCTGTCGTGGCCTGGACTTACCGATGCATAAAGTGAGTGAACTGGCTGCCCAACGAGAGCGAAAGGTGGAATAAATGGGACCTTCGAAATGGGCTGAATGGGCTCTCTGTTGTCAGCCAGCAGTTCTAGGAGGCAGTTTGTATCTTGTATCTAAATGGAGAGAGCCTGTTCCAGCAGGCAGCTCTGACAACAAGGCAATCATACTTCTGTTAGCTTTAGTAAGGTATGGATAAGGCCAGGGCTGGTCCACATCAGAGTTCTAAACTGGGGCAAGACCAGCTTTGATGGCACTAGACAGGAGCTTGCAAAAGGTGATTTTTAGTAGGTAGTTTCCGTTTAGGTTATTGTCATGTGTACTGCAGGCAATGAAAAGTTAATAAAAGTTAGCAAAGTAACACCCAGAAGGCAATAGTGGAAGTTAAAGATGTGCCCGTTCCGTCAGAATGAAGAACAAGAAGATAAACACAGAGTGCTGGAGTAACTCAGCAGGTCAGGCAGCATCTTTAGTAAGGTATGGTCTATTTAGAAAGTCTATTCCTTTCCTCCAGAGATGTTGCCTGTCCTGCTGAGTTACTCCAGCACTTTGAGTTTCTCCGTACTCTGTTTGTCTGATCGCTGACTGTCTCCAGGTGCAAATGGTGGATTGTGTAGGGCTGTGGGCGAGGGGGGGGGGGGGGGGCAGGGCAGGTGGGGAGGGGGGGGGTTCTTGGTGCTGCTGTGTTTGTCTGATCGCCGACTCTGTCTCCAGGAAGAAGATGGGTGGGTTTCGCGTGAGTTCCATCGCAGTTACCGGTTGCCCAGCAACCTGGACCAGTCGGCCTTCAGCTGCTCGATGTCCGGTGATGGGTTCCTCAGCCTCTGCTGCCCCAGGTTTCAACCCACAGATGACGTGAAGCAGAACGAGCGATCCATCCCCGTGAGCCGCGATGACAAGCAGTGCACGGAGCCCGAGAGCAGAGCGGCCTGAGGTGGAGTGGACAATGGACAGTCCAGCGGCCTGACTCTGACCCCTCTCCTGGCCTCACCCTGACCCTGACGCATGTCCTATTCTCACCGGCTGCAGAAACATCAATAAACATTCAGATGTGAACAAAGTTGTCGATTGAGTACAAAGTGCAACGGCTCAGACCCAACTGGACCCGGCACTGGGGGGGGGGCGATGGAACGTGGGGGTGAGACGGGGGGGGGGGGGGGGGGGGATGGACGGGGGGGAGGGAGGGATAGACGGGGGGGGAGATGGGAGGGGGGGGTAGGAGGGGGGGGTGGGATGGGGGGAGACGGGAGGGGGGGATGGGACGGGGGGAGATGGGGGGGGTGGGATGGGGGGAGGCAGTGGGACGGGGGGAGACAGGAGGGGGGGATGGGACAGGAGGGGGGATGGACGGGGGGGGGGGGGAGAGCCACATCTGGGCCGGTCAGATACTGGAGCAGACACAGAGTGAAGGATGACCAGACCGCGGGCTGATCGGCAGCGAGGCAGAGAGCTGTCTCCATGTGTTGGGGTGAATGTGCAGCCGGGACAGCTGAGTGTTGGGGTTCACCTGTGGCTGGGCAAGGGCAGCCCCCACATTACTGATCCAGAATGGGGTAAGGGGCTGACAGCGTGGGGAAGGTGATGGACCCCACGACCCAGGCCCCAGCCCGGCAACGACAGAAGGTTCCAGCAGCCGGCTGACCACTCGCTCCGGTTCCACGCACGACCCTCCCTCCCTCCGGCCCACCAGGTCACTACATGGTTACAGGGGTCACGGGCTAGAGTTGTGGCCAAAGACCCAGCAACGGAAGGGCCCGGACCCTCGATGCCGGGGTCACTGGGGTGCAGGGGCCCGGCCTCAGTTCACCAGCAGGATTCTGCTGAGCCTCAGTTGGCCCCTCGACTGTCGGTCCAAGGGCCAACGAGGGCAGGGCAGCCCATTGTAGCAGCTCACAGAGGCGGAAGGGTCATAAGGCCATCAAGGATAGGAGCAGAATTAGGCCATTCGGCCCATCAAGTCTACTCCACCATTCAATCATGGCTGATCTATCTCTCCCTCCTAACCCCATTCTCCTGCCTTCTCCCCATAACCCCCCGACACCCGCACTAATCAACAATCTATCTCTGCCTTAAAAATATCCACTGACTTGTGGCCCACAGATTCATCACTCTCTGACTAAAGAAATGCCTCATCTCCTCCCCAGGCCCCCCGACCCCGATACCCCTTCCCCTACTGACCCCCCACTAGCCCACTGACCCAGACACCCCCCACTATCACCAGATCCAATCCTCCACCAACATCCCCACCGTGGCCAGTGCCCGGTCTCACCAGTGTGTCAGCGATGTGTCCGACGCTAACCGGCCACCCTGGAAGCGGCTGCGGGAGGGAGGGGGGTTACAGTCAGCTGGTGGGTCCCCCCCCCCCGCCTGTGGGGGCAACAGGTCAATAACCGTGTCCGAGCCCCCCTGACCCCAACCCGGCTCTGCCTCTGGGGGTCAACAGGTCAATAACAGACCTGATATTGGAACGACCCCCGATCTCAACCCCCCCCCCCCCCCCCGGGCCACTCACTGGGGCCGGTGTGGCTGAGGCAGGGGGACACCTCCGGCAGCCCCCATCCACCCACCCACCCCCTGCCTGTAGAGAGGCGGCGGCTGTAACCGTGTGTAATGGGGTACAGGATCTCCCGGTTGCCGGACACTTTAACACCCCCTCCCATTCCCACACTGACCTTTCTGTCCTGGACCTCCTCCATTGCCAGTGAGGCCCAGTGCAAATTGGAGGAGCAGCACCTCATATTTTGCTTGGGCCGTTTACACCCCAGCGGTGTGAACATTGCCTTCTCTCACCTCAGGTAACCCCGGCACCCACTGCAGCCCACAGAACACTGCCGTCTCCCTGCGTCCCATGGAGCTGCCGCTCACTTTGTTGGGGATCGGCAGAATGGGTGCTAGAGTGGGTGCTGCAGCATGGGTGCAGCAGAGTGGGTGCTACAGAGTGGGTGCTTGGGTGCAGCAGAGTGGGTGCTGTAGAGTGGGTGCTGCAGAGTGGGTGCTGTGGGTGCAGCAGAGTGGGTGCTGCGGGTGCAGCAGAGTGGGTGCTGTGGGTGCAGCAGAGTGGGTGCTGTGGGTGCAGCAGAGTGGGTGCTGCGGGTGCAGCAGAGTGGGTGCTGCGGGTGCAGCAGAGTGGGTGCTGCAGAGTGGGTGCTGTGGGTGCAGCAGAGTGGGTGCTGCGGGTGCTGCAGAGTGGGTGCTGTGGGTGCAGCGGAGTGGGTGCAGAAGAGTGGGTGCAGAAGAGTGGGTGCTGCGGGTGCAGCAGAGTGGGTGCTGCGGGTGCAGCAGAGTGGGTGCTGTGGATGCAGCAGAGTGGGTGCTGCGGGTGCAGCAGAGTGGGTGCAGCAGAGTGGGTGCTACGGGTGCAGCAGAATGGGTGCTGCGGGTGCAGCAGAATGGGTGCTGCGGGAGCAGCAGAGTGGGTGCTGCGGGTGCAGCAGAGTGGGTGCTGCGGGTGCAGCAGAGTGGGTGCTGCGGGTGCAGCAGACTGGGTGCTGCAGAGTGGGTGCAGCAGAGTGGGTGCAGCAGAGTGGGTGCTGCGGGTGCAGCGGAGTGGGTGCAGCAGAGTGGGTGCTGCAGAGTGGGTGCAGCAGAGTGGGTGCTGCGGGTGCAGCAGACTGGGTGCTGCAGAGTGGGTGCAGCAGAGTGGGTGCAGCAGAGTGGGTGCTGCGGGTGCAGCAGAGTGGGTGCTGCGGGTGCGGGGACATCCCCCTGGCAGCCAGGCCTCACTCATGGCTGGGCAAAGACAACTCACTGAAACGTAGCCCATCCCATCTGTCCAGTGATGCTGCTGACCCACTGAGTTACTCCAGCACTCTGTGTCTGTGTACAGGCACCGACTGTCTCTCACACACAAGCCTGGACATCACGGCCCTTCTGAAACTTTCTGAATAGTTGGAGCCGAAACCTTTAGTCAACTTTTATCCGCAGCTATATTAAAATTCTGGAAAAACGCACCTACACCAACGCTTAAAATGTGGATTTCAAACATGTCTGAATTGTTACACCTAGAAGATATGAGATTCGTCCTTGCAGGCCAATCAGACCAATTTGTAAGGTTTGGTCTCCCTATATCGATTTATTACTAGCATATGGTGCAACATAATCCTGAAAATAAACTGTTTCAGAACCGGGTGAGGGGTGCGCAAAGATACAAAGTAGGTACATCCCTTCCATTTTATTTTCCTTTTATTATCTTTTTTGCTTCACTTTCTTGATAATTTTTTTTTTTTTTTAATGTATCTCCTCCTTTCTCATTTTCTTGTACTTTTCACAAACAATCACTTTCACCGCTTTACCTAACTTTCTTTCTCTCGCTTTTTGCTTATATTACTTTTTTATTATTAAATTCAAAAACAAGAAGTTGTATATAAAATGTATTATATTATTCTTAATGTACCCTATTGTATGTGACTTCTAATAAAAATATTATAGATAAAACCCCCCCAAAAACACTTTTATCCGCACTTAATACTCGTCAGACGCTGGAGATTTATATCAACTAGTTTCAAACGTTTATTAAACAAACACAGCGAGCATTTGTAAACGGTTAACTAGCGTTAACTATAAAACACAGGCAGGAGGGACTAGTGTGGATGGGACGTTGGTTAGCAGGGGTACGTTTCCACGCTGTGTGACTATTTCAGTGGACGGCAACAACGTTGATACTGAAATGTGATCAACTGACCCAATGTCCTGATCTGTGACAGAGAGTGGACTGAGAGGGGTCAGAGTGCAACTGCCAGCCCTGGCCTCACTGGCTCCTGCAGTGAGTGATCTTCAGTCCTGTAGTTACAGCGTGTGCATCTCGGGCATGGGGTTTCCTTACACAGTCACCCTGGTCCACACACTGTAGAGAGCCACCCTGGTCCACACACTGTAGAGAGCCACCCTGGTCCACACACTGTAGAGTCACCCTGGTCCACACACTGTAGTCATCCTGGTCCACACACTGTAGAGAGCCACCCTGGTCCACACACTGTAGAGAGCCACCCTGGTCCACACACTGTAGAGTCACCCTGGTCCACACACTGTAGTCATCCTGGTCCACACACTGTAGAGAGCCACCCTGGTCCACACACTGTAGAGAGCCACCCTGGTCCACACACTGTAGAGAGCCACCCTGGTCCACACACTGCAGTGTAGAGCCACCCTGGTCCACACACTGCAGTGTAGAGTCACCCTGGTTTGAGAGCCACCATTAAACAGGCGCTAAGACACATCACACACTCTGCTTCCTGTGAAATGAACCTCAGAAACATTTTCAAAGGCAGATAAATGACTGCAACACAATCCACTTGCAAAAGTAAGGCTTAGAAAGGGAGCGCCCTCATGTCGTCGAGGAGTTCGGTCGCCAGGCTGCGGAGATCTGGGTGGCGGTGGTTGGAGAGCTCGCGGATGCGCTGCTCGGGCACCGACTGATCGATCTGGGGCTTCACTCTCGAGAAAATGTCCGGCTCCAGAACCAGAGACTGGATCAGCCGCAAAACATGGAGGCAGACTTCCGCGTCAGGATCTGTAAACAGGCAATAAGCAAACATCACGCACCACACTCACATCAAACACTCAAGACTAAAGCCGCCCAATGAAGTTGTGTGAACAGAGCACATATGGCCGATGGATTGTCACCAAACCCAACACCAGGTTTAACCTCAGCCCGTCCCGCTGAGTTACTCCAGCACTGTGTGAAACGTCACCTATCCATGTTCTCCACAGATGCTGCCTGACCCGCTGAGTTACTCCAGCACTGTGTGAAACGTCACCTATCCATGTTCTCCACAGATGCTGCCTGACCCGCTGAGTTACTCCAGCACTGTGTGAAACGTCACCTATCCATGTTCTCCACAGATGCTGCCTGACCCGCTGAGTTACTCCAGCACTCTGTGTCTTTCCTATGATTTCCCATAACTATTTAAAAACTAAGTCTAGTCAAGTTTTATTCGTCACTTGCACATAAAATGCAGTGAAGTGAAATGAATTTGCCAGCAGTGGTACAATAAAAAAAGAACACACAATACACAATAAAAATGTAACAGAAACATCCACCACAGCATTCAACACTGTGGTGGAAGGCACAACATTCGGTCAGTCCTCCTCCGTTTGTCCCCGTGGTCGGGACCTCAACTCTTTGCAGCCGCCCCTGCGGCCATCTAGTAATGTTCAGACAAGGTTAAGTCCAGGTAAGTCCTGAATTGGTGCCTCTCCACCGGAGACCGTGGCTTCAAGATGGTGTAAGCCACAGGATGGCGGTCGAAGATCTAAAGTCCCCGCCGTGCCGCAGCCAGAAGCGCCGCAGACCGCAGGGTCAGCGATCAGAGCTCCTTCCCAGGGATCCCCGGTGAGGGATCCTGCTCCGGATGGCAAGTCCCCGCCATGCGCTGGCGGTCGGAGCTCTTCTCCTCCCGGGTCCCCAACAAGGGATCCCAGGCTCTGGACAGCGCGCCAGCTGGAGTCCGGAGTCCGTGGCTTCAGGCTGCCGCGGGCCAGCGAATGGAGCGCTCCCCTCCGGCGAGGGCTCGCCCGCTCCGTGACAAAAGCCTCCTCGCTGCGCCCGCTGCTGAAACCCTGGGCGCGTCTCCGGGAAAGCCCGCACCGATCCTCGTTGTGAGGCCACGGGGGAGGTGACATGGAAAAAGTCGCCTCTCCGTGGAGGAGGCGACCGAAGTGGTTTCCCCCTTACCCCCCCCCACACCAACCCCCCACACAAGACACACCGAGAAACATTAAAAACACACATTGAGACACACTAAAAAAACAAAAAAAGTAGAAAAAACGAACAAGCTGCTGGCAGGGCTGCCGGCTCGCAGTGCCCATACCGGTCAAATAGAGTTATGGTCAGCGATCCCCGACCAAAGAGATCGAGTGCAGCCCCTTTTCTACTAGAGGCATCTACGTACCTACTGGATTCTCGGAACTCTGAACTAATTCTGCCCATCTGCCCTCTGTGGCAGTGCCAGTTTAGTTTAGTACAGTGGTACAAGATACAGGGAAATGATTCAGTTGCCTGCCAGTCAGTACAGGGGCAATGACTCCAGTGCACACAAGGAGCTTACAGTGCCCTCCATAATGTTTGGGACAAAGACCCATCATTTATTTATTTGTCTCTGTACTCCACAATTTTAATAATAATAATAATAATATATTTTATTGTCATTACACATAAGTGCAACGAGATTTGGTTTGCAACTTCCATCCGATGTCAAAACTTAATCGGCAAATAAAATTTAGGTTTAAATACCCCAAGAACAAGGTTAGTAAAAACGAACATTTGACCAGTAACATCAACACAGACTAAACTGCTAGGCTGGGGAAGACAGTCCATGGGGGGGGGGGGGGTACTCAGCAGGGCCGGTTCATAGCCGCTATAGCCCTGGGAATGAAGCTGTTCCTGAGTCTGGTAGTGTGGGCGTAGAAGACCTTGTAACGTCTGCCGGAAGGGAGTAGTTCGAACAGTCCATTACAAGGGTGAGAGGAGTCTTTATGGATGCTGACGGCCTTCCTGAGGCACCGTGTGTGGTAGATGCCCTCCAAGGCTGGTAGCGGTGTCCCAATAATCTGTTGCGCTCTGTGGACAACGCGCTGAAGAGCTCTCCTCTCCGCCTCCGTGCAGCTGAGATACCACACAGAGATGCCATACGTTAGTATGCTCTCTGTGGTGCAGCGGTAGAAGGTCGTCAGCAGCTGTTGGGGCAGACCAGTCCGTTTCAATGTTCTGAGGAAGAACAGTCGTTGCTGTGCCTTTTTGACCAGCGCAGTGGTGTTGGTGGACCATGTGAGATCCTCTGAGATGTGAAACTTAAAGCTGGACACTCTCTCTACACCGTCTCCGTAGATGGAGATTGGGGCGTATTCCCCATTCTGTGTCCTCCTGAAGTCGATAATCAGCTCCTTGGTCTTGGAGGTGTTTAGTGACAAGTTGTTCCGTGAGCACCAGTCCGCCAGGTTCTGCACCTCCGCTCTATAGTTTGTTTCATCACCGTTGGTGATCAGCCCGATCGCCGTTGTGTCGTCTGCAAACTTGACAATGGCGTTGTTGTCAAATGCAGGGACACAGTCGTGGGTGAAGAGAGAGTAGAGCATGGGGCTCAGTACACAGCCCTGTGGTGTGCCGGTGCTCAGGGTGATAGTGGAGGACAGGTGCGGCCCTGTCTCACTGCCTGCGGTTGCTCCATCAGAAAGTTGTAGATTTGTAAATTTGAGATTTGTAATAGAAAAAAATCACATGTGGTTAAAGTGCACATTGTCAGATTTTATTAAATGCCATTTTTATACATTTTGATTTCACCATGTAGAAATTACAGCAGTGTTGAAACATAGTCCCCCCATTTCAGGCACTATAATGTTTGGGATTTGTAATTGCTCAGGTGTGTTTAATTGCCTCCTTAATGCAGGTATAAGAGAGCTCTCGGCACAGAAACTCAGCGGGTGAGGCAGCATCTATGGAGTGAAGTCTGAAGAAGGGTCACGACCTGAAACGTGGCCTATTCCTTGGCTCCATAGATGGTTGTATCAGTATCATTAAGAGGAAAGAGAGCATTGGTGAGATTACTAATCGCAAAGGGATTGGCAGGCCAAGGAAGACCTCCACAGCTGGTGTCAGAAGAATTCTCCCTATAATAAAGAAAAATCTCCAAACACCTGTCAGACAGAAAGAAACACTTTTCTGGGGTCAGGTGGGGATTTGGCAATGACCACTGTCCGCAGAGACTTCATGAACAGAAATACAGAGGTTACACTGCAAGATACAAACCACGGGTTAGCCGCAAAACTAGGATGGCCAGGTTATAGTTTGCCAAGAAGTACTTAAAAGAGCAACCACAGTTCTGGAAAAAGGTCTTGTGGACAGATGAGACAAAGATTAACTTATATCAGAGTGATGGCAAGAGCAAAGTATGGAGGAGAGAAGAAACTGCCCAAGATCCAAAGCGTACTACCTCATCTGTGAATCACAGTGGTAGGGGTGTTATGGCCTGTTTTTCAAAGTTAAAAAACAAGCATAAGCTAAAGATGGCTGCAATACAGGTCTGGCAGAGCCTTACCAGAGAAGATACCCAGCAACTGGGTTGACAGTGGATGTGCAATGGAAGGTATTTAAAGACTGCATGGATGAAGTACAAAAATTGTTCATACCAGTTTGGCAAAAGAATAAATCGGGGAAGGTGGTGCATCCATGGATAACAAGGGAAATCAGGGACAGTATAAAAACAAAAGATGAGGCATACAAATTTGCCAGAAAAAGCAGCCTACCGGAGGACTGGGAGAAATTCAGAATCCAGCAGAGGAGGACAAAGGGCTTGATTAGAAAAGGGAAAATAGATTATGAAAGGAAACTGGCAGGGAACATAAAAACTGACTGCAAAAGTTTTTATAGATATGTGAAGAGAAAGAGACTAGTTAAAACAAATGTTGGTCCCTTGCAGTCAGAAACAGGTGAATTGATCATGGGGAACAAGGACATGGCAGACCAATTGAATAACTACTTTGGTTCTGTCTTCACTAAGGAAGACATAAATAATCTGCCGGAAATAGCAGTGGAACGGGGGTTAAATAAGATGGAGGAACTGAGTGAAATCCAGGTTAGCCGGGAGGTGGTGTTGGGTAAATTGAACGGATTGAAGGCCGATAAATCCCCAGGGCCAGATAGTCTGCATCCCAGAGTACTCAAGGAGGTAGCCACAGAAATAGTGGATGCATTAGTGATAATTTTTCAAAATTCCTTAGATTCTGGAGTAGTTCCTGAGGATTGGAGGGTAGCTAATGTAACCCCACTTTTTAAAAAAGGAGGGAGAGAGAAAACGGGGAATTACAGACCAGTTAGTCTAACATCGGTAGTGGGGAAACTGCTAGAGTCAGTTATTAAAGATGGGATAGCAGCGCATTTGGAAAGTGGTGAAATCATTGGACAAAGTCAGCATGGATTTACGAAAGGTAAATCATGTCTGACAAATCTGATAGAATTTTTCGAGGATGCAACTAGTAGAGTGGATAAGGGAGAACCAGTGGATGTGTTATATCTAGACTTTCAGAAGGCTTTCGACAAGGTCCTGCATAAGAGATTAGCATACAAACTTAAAGCACACGGTATTGGGGGTTCAGTATTGATGTGGATAGAGAACTGGCTAGCAGACAGGAGGCAAAGGGTAGGAGTAAACGGGTCCTTTTCAGAATGGCAGGCAGTGACTAGTGGGGTGCCGCAAGGCTCAGTACTGGGACCCCAGCTATTTACAATATATATTAATGATTTGGACGAGGGAATTCAATGCAACATATCCAAATTTGCAGATGACACCAAGCTGGGGGGTATAGTTAGGTGTGAGGAGGATGTTTGGAGGCTGCAGGGTGATTTGGATAGGCTGAGTGAATGGGCAGATGCATGGCAGATGCAGTATAATGTGGATAAATGTGAGGTTATCCACTTTGGTGGCAAAAACATGAGGGTAGACTATTATCTGAATGGTGGCAGATTAGGAAAAGGGGAGATGCAACGAGACCTGGGTGTCATGGTACACCAGTCATTGAAAGTAGGCATGCAGGTGCAGCAGGCAGTGAAGAAAGCAAATGGTATGTTAGCATTCATAGCGAAAGGATTTGAGTATAGGAGCAGGGAGGTTCTACTGCAGTTGTACAGGGTTTTGGTGAGGCCACACCTGGAGTATTGCGTACAGTTTTGGTCTCCAAATCTGAGGAAAGACATCCTTGCCATAGAGGGGGTACAGAGAAGATTCACCAGACTGATTCCTGGGATGTCAGGACTTTCATATGAGGAAAGATTGGATAGACTTGGCTTGTACTCGCTGGAATTTAGAAGATTGAGGGGGGATCTTATAGAAACTTACAAAATTCTTAAGGGGTTGGACAAGCTAGATGCTGGAAGATTGTTCCCGATGTTGGGGGAGTCCAGAACAAGGGGTCACAGTCTAAGGATAAGGGGGAATTCATTTAGGACCGAGATGAGGAAAACATTCTTTACACAGAGAGTGGTGAGTCTCTGGAATTCTCTGCCACAGAAGGTAGTTGAGGCCAGTTCATTGGCTATATTTAAGAGGGCGTTAGATGTGGCACTTGTGGCTAAAGGGATCAGGGGGTATGGAGAGAAGGCAGGTACGGGATACTGAGTTGGATGATCAGCCATGATCACATTGAATGAAGGGCCGAATGGCCTACTCCTGCACCTATCTTTCTATGTTTCTAACTGGTGATGTCCATGAATCGCAGAGTTCAAGCAGTCATTGCATGCAAAGGATATGCAACAAAATACTAAACATGACTACTTTCATTTACATGACATTGCTGTGTCTCAAACATTATGGTGCCCTGAAATGGGGGGACTGTGTATAAACACTGCTGTAATTTCTACATGGTGAAACCAAAATGTATAAAAATGGCCTTTATTAAAATCTGGCAATGTGCACTTTAACCACATGTGATTTTATTTCTATTCCAAATCTCAAATTGTGGAGTACAGAGGCAAATAAATAAACGATGGGTCTTTGTCCCAAACATTATGGAGGGCAGTGTATGAGATCTGCAGTCTGAAGAAGGATCTTGTCTCGAAACGTCACCCATTCCTTCTCTAGAGATGCTGCCCGTCCCTCTGAGTTACTCCAGCATTTTGCGTCTATGTTAGGTGTAAACCAGCGTCTGCAGTTCCCTCCTACCCATGTACAAGATAGAGAAGCTACTCTCACTGGCAGGTGGCCCAAGGTGCAGGTTCCATGTACAGGTGGCCCAAGGTGCAGGTTCCATGTACAGGTGGCCCAAGGTGCAGGTTCCATGTACAGGTGGCCCAAGGTGCAGGTTCCATGTACAGGTGGCCCAAGGTGCAGGTTCCATGTACAGGTGGCCCAAGGTGCAGGTTCCATGTACAGGTGGCCCAAGGTGCAGGTTCCATGTACAGGATGAATGGCATAAGACGCAGGGGTTGTGTCAAGAATCCTTTTATCCAGGGTGGTTATGATCCAAGAATAACCATCTCTAAGAGGGTGTTTAAGAAAGAACTGCAGATGCTGGAAAAATCGAAGGCAGACAAAAATGCCAGAGAAACTCTGCGGGTGAGGCAGCATCTATGGAGCAAAGTCTGAAGAAGGGTCTCGACCTGAAACGTCGCCTATTCCTTGGCTCCATAGATGCTGCCTCACCCGTTGAGTTTCTCCAGCATTTTTGTCTATCTCTAAGACTAGGGATATTAGATTGCCCTCAAAAAGTAACCTGCAGGATGTCCGTGAGAGCAGAGGGATGGCGTCAATGGCAGTTTCTTTGTTTCTGATAGACTGAGACTTTTTGATGTAAATAGGAATTAACTGGTCATAAAATTGAGGGAAACTGCTTGATTTGTTTTCCATGTCCAGATACGACCTCCTGACAGAGGAATATAAAGCAGGCAGCAGTGGAGACATTGTTGTGGAAGGAGCCAATGTGACTGTAGGATTGTGTTGAGTCATGTGTTGAACTCCTGCCCTTCTTTAATGGGGAGCTGCAGCAGGATCGTGTCTGACGTCAGCTTCTGCGGGGGAAAACATTAACTGAGCGAGAGTCTCCGTCACTGCTCAGCCTCTAGAAGTCCCACAGAGACTCGTTAATCATCCAACAAGCAGCATTTAAAGCATGATCTGCAAAGGACTTCAGGGTGACAGATTTCTACTTATGCATGTGTATAATATTCACACAACATCTGGCAGCTCCGTTCCTGCAGTCAATGCTGTCGAACATTACTGAGCTGCGATCAAACCTCACTGCACATTTAAACTAACTCCCGCAGTGTGGGGAGAGGTGTCAGGGGTGTGTATCAGTGTGTGGGCGTGTGTGTCTGTGTGTGTGTGTGTGGGGGTGTATCAGTGTGTGTGTGGGCATGTGTATCAGTGTGTGTGTGTGTGTGTGTATCAGTGTGTGTGTGGGTGTGTGTATCAGTGTGTGTGGGCGTGTGTATCTGTGTGTGTGGGGGTGTGTATCTGTGTGTGTGTGTGGGTGTATCTGTGTGTGTGTAGGTGTATCAGTGTGTGTGTGGGCGTGTGTATCTGTGTGTGTGGGGGTGTGTATCTGCGTGTGTGTGGGTGTGTATCAGTGTGTGTGTGGGTGTATCAGTGTGTGTGTGGATCAGTGTGTGTGTGGGTGTATTAGTGTGTGTGTGTGTGGGTGTAGCAGTGTGTGTGTGTGTGGGTGTATCAGTGTGTGTGTGTGTGGGTGTAGCAGTGTGTGTGTGTGTGGGTGTATCAGTGTGTGTGTGTGTGGGTGTATCAGTGTGTGTGTGGGTGGGTGTATCAGTGTGTGTATGGGTGTATCAGTGTGTGTGTGTGTGGGTGTATCAGTGTGTGTGTGTGGGTGGGTGTATCAGTGTGTGTGTGGGTGGGTGTATCAGTGTGTGTGTATCAGTGTGTGTGGGTGTATCAGTGTGTGTGTGTGGGTGTATCAGTGTGTGTGTGTGTGTGGGTGTATCAGTGTGTGTGTGTGTGGGTGTATCAGTGTGTGGGTGGGTGTATCAGTGTGTGTGTGTGTGGGTGTATCAGTGTGTGTGTGGGTGTATCAGTGTGTGTGTGTGTGTGGGTGTATCAGTGTGTGTGTGTGTGGGTGTATCAGTGTGTGTGTGGGTGTATCAGTGTGTGTGTGTGTGGGTGTATCAGTGTGTGTGTGTGTGGGTGTATCAGTGTGTGTGTGTGTGGGTGTATCAGTGTGTGTGTGTGTGTGGGTGTATCAGTGTGTGTGTGTGTGTGTGTGGGTGTATCAGTGTGTGTGTGGGTGTATCAGTATGTGTGTGGGTGGGTGTTTCAGTGTGTGTGTGGGTGGGTGTATTAGTGTGTGTGTGTGTGTGGGTGTATCAGTGTGTGTGTGTGTGTGTGTGGGTGTATCAGTGTGTGTGTGGGTGTATCAGTGTGTGTGTGTGTGGGTGTATCAGTGTGTGTGTGTGTGTGGGTGTATCAGTGTGTGTGTGTGTGTGTGTGGGTGTATCAGTGTGTGTGTGTGTGGGTGTTTCAGTGTGTGTGGGTGTATCAGTGTGTGTGTGTGTGGGTGTATCAGTGTGTGTGTGGGTGTATCAGTGTGTGTGTGTGTGGGTGTATCAGTGTGTGTGTGTGTGTGGGTATATCAGTGTGTGTGTGTGTGTGTGTGGGTGTATCAGTGTGTGTGTGGGTGTATCAGTGTGTGGGTGGGTGGGTGTTTCAGTGTGTGTGTGGGTGGGTGTATTAGTGTGTGTGTGTGTGGGTGTATCAGTGTGTGTGTATCAGTGTGTGTGTGTGTGGGTGTATCAGTGTGTGTGTGTGTGTGTGTGGGTGTATCAGTGTGTGTGTGTGTGTGTGTGTGGGTGTATCAGTGTGTGCGTGGGTGTATCAGTGTGTGTGTGTGGGTGTATCAGTGTGTGTGTGGGTGTATCAGTGTGTGTGTGTGTGTGGGTGTATCAGTGTGTGTGTGTGGGTGGGTGTATCAGTGTGTGTGTGGGTGGGTGTATCAGTGTGTGTGTGGGTGTATCAGTGTGTGTGTGTGGGTGGGTGTATCAGTGTGTGTGTGGGTGGGTGTATCAGTGTGTGTGTGTGGGTGGGTGTATCAGTGTGTGTGTGGGTGGGTGTATCAGTGTGTGTGTGGGTGTATCAGTGTGTGTGTGTGTGTGGGTGTATCAGTGTGTGTGTGTGGGTGTATCAGTGTGTGTGTGGGTGTATCAGTGTGTGTGTGTGGGTGGGTGTATCAGTGTGTGTGTGGGTGGGTGTATCAGTGTGTGTGTATCAGTGTGTGTGTGTGTGGGTGTATCAGTGTGTGTGTATCAGTGTGTGTGTGTGTGGGTGTATCAGTGTGTGTGTGGGTGTATCAGTGTGTGTGTGTGTGGGTGTATCAGTGTGTGTGTGGGTGTATCAGTGTGTGTGTGTGGGTGTATCAGTGTGTGTGTGTGTGTGGGTGTATCAGTGTGTGTGTGGGTGTATCAGTGTGTGTGTGGGTGGGTTTATCAGTGTGTGTGTGGGTGTATCAGTGTGTGTGTGTGTGGGTGTATCAGTGTGTGTGTGGGTGTATCAGTGTGTGTGTGGGTGGGTGTATCAGTGTGTGTGTGGGTGTATCAGTGTGTGTGTGTGTGGGTGTATCAGTGTGTGTGTGGGTGGGTGTATCAGTGTGTGTGTGGGTGTATCAGTGTGTGTGTGGGTGGGTGTATCAGTGTGTGTGTGGGTGTATCAGTGTGTGTGTGGGTGGGTGTATCAGTGTGTGTGTGGGTGTATCAGTGTGTGTGTGTGTGGGTGTATCAGTGTGTGTGTGGGTGTATCAGTGTGTGTGTGGGTGGGTGTATCAGTGTGTGTGGGTGTATCAGTGTGTGTGTGGGTGTATCAGTGTGTGTGTGTGTGTGGGTGTATCAGTGTGTGTGTGTGTGTGTGTGTGGGTGTATCAGTGTGTGTGTGGGTGTATCAGTGTGTGTGTGTGTGTGGGTGTATCAGTGTGTGTGTGGGTGTATCAGTGTGTGTGTGGGTGGGTGTATCAGTGTGTGTGTGTGTGTGTGTGGGTGTATCAGTGTGTGTGTGGGTGTATCAGTGTGTGTGTGTGTGTGGGTGTATCAGTGTGTGTGTGTGTGTGGGTGTATCAGTGTGTGTGTGTGTGTGTGTGGGTGTATCAGTGTGTGTGTGGGTGTATCAGTGTGTGTGTGTGTGTGTGGGTGTATCAGTGTGTGTGTGTGTGTGTGTGGGTGTATCAGTGTGTGTGTGGGTGTATCAGTGTGTGTGTGTGTGGGTGTATCAGTGTGTGTGTGGGTGCATCAGTGTGTGTGTGTGTGTAACAGTGTGTGTGTGTGGGTGTATCAGTGTGTGTGTGGGTGTATCAGTGTGTGTGTGGGTGTGTATCTGTGTGTGTGTGTGGGTGTATCTGTGTGTGTGTAGGTGTATCAGTGTGTGTGTGGGCGTGTGTATCTGTGTGTGTGGGGGTGTGCATCTGCGTGTGTGTGGGTGTGTATCAGTGTGTGTGTGGGTGTATCAGTGTGTGTGTGGATCAGTGTGTGTGTGGGTGTATTAGTGTGTGTGTGTGTGGGTGTAGCAGTGTGTGTGTGTGTGTGTGTGGGTGTATCAGTGTGTGTGTGTGTGGGTGTAGCAGTGTGTGTGTGTGTGGGTGTATCAGTGTGTGTGTGTGTGGGTGTATCAGTGTGTGTGTGGGTGGGTGTATCAGTGTGTGTATGGGTGTATCAGTGTGTGTGTGTGTGGGTGTATCAGTGTGTGTGTGTGGGTGGGTGTATCAGTGTGTGTGTGGGTGGGTGTATCAGTGTGTGTGTATCAGTGTGTGTGGGTGTATCAGTGTGTGTGTGTGGGTGTATCAGTGTGTGTGTGTGTGTGGGTGTATCAGTGTGTGTGTGTGTGGGTGTATCAGTGTGTGGGTGGGTGTATCAGTGTGTGTGTGTGTGGGTGTATCAGTGTGTGTGTGGGTGTATCAGTGTGTGTGTGTGTGTGGGTGTATCAGTGTGTGTGTGTGTGGGTGTATCAGTGTGTGTGTGGGTGTATCAGTGTGTGTGTGTGTGGGTGTATCAGTGTGTGTGTGTGTGGGTGTATCAGTGTGTGTGTGTGTGGGTGTATCAGTGTGTGTGTGTGTGTGGGTGTATCAGTGTGTGTGTGTGTGTGTGTGGGTGTATCAGTGTGTGTGTGGGTGTATCAGTATGTGTGTGGGTGGGTGTTTCAGTGTGTGTGTGGGTGGGTGTATTAGTGTGTGTGTGTGTGTGGGTGTATCAGTGTGTGTGTGTGTGTGTGTGGGTGTATCAGTGTGTGTGTGGGTGTATCAGTGTGTGTGTGTGTGGGTGTATCAGTGTGTGTGTGTGTGTGGGTGTATCAGTGTGTGTGTGTGTGTGTGTGGGTGTATCAGTGTGTGTGTGTGTGGGTGTTTCAGTGTGTGTGGGTGTATCAGTGTGTGTGTGTGTGGGTGTATCAGTGTGTGTGTGGGTGTATCAGTGTGTGTGTGTGTGTGGGTGTATCAGTGTGTGTGTGTGTGTGGGTATATCAGTGTGTGTGTGTGTGTGTGTGGGTGTATCAGTGTGTGTGTGGGTGTATCAGTGTGTGGGTGGGTGGGTGTTTCAGTGTGTGTGTGGGTGGGTGTATTAGTGTGTGTGTGTGTGGGTGTATCAGTGTGTGTGTATCAGTGTGTGTGTGTGTGGGTGTATCAGTGTGTGTGTGTGTGTGTGTGGGTGTATCAGTGTGTGTGTGTGTGTGTGTGTGGGTGTATCAGTGTGTGCGTGGGTGTATCAGTGTGTGTGTGTGGGTGTATCAGTGTGTGTGTGGGTGTATCAGTGTGTGTGTGTGTGTGGGTGTATCAGTGTGTGTGTGTGGGTGGGTGTATCAGTGTGTGTGTGGGTGGGTGTATCAGTGTGTGTGTGGGTGTATCAGTGTGTGTGTGTGGGTGGGTGTATCAGTGTGTGTGTGGGTGGGTGTATCAGTGTGTGTGTGTGGGTGGGTGTATCAGTGTGTGTGTGGGTGGGTGTATCAGTGTGTGTGTGGGTGTATCAGTGTGTGTGTGTGTGTGGGTGTATCAGTGTGTGTGTGTGGGTGTATCAGTGTGTGTGTGGGTGTATCAGTGTGTGTGTGTGGGTGGGTGTATCAGTGTGTGTGTGGGTGGGTGTATCAGTGTGTGTGTATCAGTGTGTGTGTGTGTGGGTGTATCAGTGTGTGTGTATCAGTGTGTGTGTGTGTGGGTGTATCAGTGTGTGTGTGGGTGTATCAGTGTGTGTGTGTGTGGGTGTATCAGTGTGTGTGTGGGTGTATCAGTGTGTGTGTGTGGGTGTATCAGTGTGTGTGTGTGTGTGGGTGTATCAGTGTGTGTGTGGGTGTATCAGTGTGTGTGTGGGTGGGTGTATCGGTGTGTGTGTGGGTGGGTGTATCAGTGTGTGTGTGTGTGGGTGTATCAGTGTGTGTGTGGGTGTACCAGTGTGTGTGTGTGTGGGTGTATCAGTGTGTGTGTGGGTGGGTTTATCAGTGTGTGTGTGGGTGTATCAGTGTGTGTGTGTGTGGGTGTATCAGTGTGTGTGTGGGTGTATCAGTGTGTGTGTGGGTGTATCAGTGTGTGTGTGTGTGGGTGTATCAGTGTGTGTGTGGGTGTATCAGTGTGTGTGTGGGTGTATCAGTGTGTGTGTGTGTGGGTGTATCAGTGTGTGTGTGGGTGTATCAGTGTGTGTGTGTGTGGGTGTATCAGTGAGTGTGTAGTTGGGGACAAGACTGTGATTGAACAGACTCCACACGACCACAGCCAGCTACAGAGTGGCTCCAATGAGAGAGGCACCCCCCCCCCCCACCCACACACAGTGTGGAACGTCACTCCCCCCCCCCACAACTTGCTGCTGAGGCAGCCGCCTTGGGACGTGTGAGTGACCTGTAAGGCCACACAGTGTGTGTGTGTGTGTGTGTGTGTGTGTGTGTGTGTGGGGGGGGGGGGGGGGGGGGGTTGCTCCACACACATTGTGGGGCAGGGCGGGGGGGTTGTCGGGGAAGGTTGGTGGGTGGGCTCACCACTGCTTTGCCACCGGGTGGGTGCTGCTGGTCGCGGCTGAGACTGGGGCAGCTACACATCCTCACGGACATTCAACAGCATCTTTGAACCCTTTCATCTGCCACTCACTAATCTCTTGTTGTAAAGAAGCTTCACAAAGAAACTAGAAACTAGGAGCCATCTAGAGTCCCTCTAGCCCTGCTGCCCCATGTCACACGATCACGGCCGATCATCCTCATTGCCCTTATCCCTCAAGCTCGTCAGCATTCAGAAATACATCTCCAGCTTGAATATAATGAAGGCACAGCCTCCACTGCCCTCAACACACAGTGCTGGAGAAACTCAGTGGATCAGGCAGCAACTCTGGAGACAAGGAATGGGTCAAAAAGAAAATAAAAAACAGACGGACTGCTGGCGAGCTGCAGCTGCCACTTCCGGACTGGTTATTTACATGAAGGTCAAGTTGTAACCGGTACCTTCTAGAAGCCAGGCCAGTAGAGGGATGAAGCCGGGACTCTCACTGATGTACTGCAGGCCTTTCAGGTTAATGCTGACATTGTACAGACACATCAATATCAGTCTGGAAGAGAACACAAGTTCATTACTAACCCCGGCAGTGAATGGTCACAGCACAAAGTGCACACACAAAGCCCCGAGACCCTGGCCAGCTATTTACAGGGAGGACTGGTGTCTGGGGGAGACAGTGAGTTGCTGCTTAAAGCAGGGCCACATGGCTGGGCTTCCTGAGGGAACACAGGGACAAGGACCTGTCCACATCTTCATGGTCACCTGAAAATCTCCCTCAATTAACACCACAGATATGTAGACTTGTTCAGACCTGAAAGAAGTTCTTGAAATTATAAGAGGCATAGATAGAGTGGCATAGATAGTCAGATATATTTCCCAGAGTAGAAACATTAAAGACTAGAGGGCAAAGCTTTAAGGTGAGAGGGGCAAGTTTCTGTACACAGGGGTGGTGGTCGCCTGGAACGCGCTGCAGGGGCGGAGGTGGAGGAGGCAGATACCATAGTGGTGATTAAGAGGATTTTAGACAGGTGCGTGGATATACAGGGAATGGAGGGATACGGATCACGTGCAGGCAGAGGAGATTAGTTGAACCTGGCATCATGTCCAGCACGGACATTGTGGGCTGAAGGGACAATGGAGACATGAGGTTTGTGTGTCTCCACCACTCACACTTTGAGCTTTGTGCACAGGCCGGCTCTCATTTCTGTCAGAAGCTGCAGCAGAGTTTCCAGCAGGACCCGCGAGGAATTCACCAGAAACTCACGGCCACACGCCACGGCTGCTACATCTGCAATGAACACAGACTGTAAACACAGGCACACGCAGGTACGCACAGGCACACACATGTAAACACAGGCACACGCCGCGCAGGAACACATGTAAACACAGGTACACACATGTAAACACAGGGACACACATGTAAGCACAGGGACACACCGCGCAGGAACACATGTAAACACAGGTACACACAGGTACGCACAAGTACAGACATGTAAGCACAGGGACACATGTAAACACAGGGACACACATGTAAACACAGGTACACACATGTAAACATGCACACATGAAACACATGCACACACCGCAGGAATATTTACCTCCACCCCCACTGAAGTGAGGTGGGTGATCGCATGTGAGGTGGGTGATCATCACCGAGCACGCTGGCTGCAGGGTTGGGGTGAGTGGGGGGAGCGGTGTGAAATGGCTGGAGGAAGGTGAGTGGCAGAGCTGCAGTCGCTGTGGGCTGCACTGAATGCTCAACCAGAGCAGTGACTGCACATGATGATGGTCACTGAAGGCAAAGGATGCCCAACATCACCGGCCCCACTACTGATGGGGATTGTGTGGACTGGACATCTCATCCACTGTAATCTTGCATCAGACTTCTCAGACAGAATTTAGTCACCGGTCACTTACATTAACCAAAGATAGACAGACCCAACACGGTAGATGAAAATCAGACTGAAAAAGATAAAAGCTGGGCTGGACACAAAGAGCAATGAGGTGGTGAATCTGTGGGATCCTTTGCCACTAAAGGCTGTGGAGGCCAAGTCAGTGGATATATTTAAGGTAGAGATATATAGATTCTTGATTAGTGCGGGTGTCAGAGGTTATGGGGAGAAAGCAGGAGAATGGGGTTAGGAGGGAGAGATGGGTCAGCCATGATTGAATGACGTAGACTTGATGAGCTGAATGGCCTAATTCTGTTCCTATCCCTTATGATCTTTTGATATATATACCCGAGACATAGAAATGGACCAATCAGCAACATGGAGAGGCCACTCAGCCCCTCGAACCTGTTTGACTGTTAAACAAGATCGCGGTCGATGTGATTAACAGCTGATTGTGCCGAGTAACCTTTCACCCTGGCATTACTCTGTATTAACAATATCCAAAGGCTCTTTTGTGAAACAGCTCAAATGATTTAGATACGACAGTGGTGTTTACACATGGATATGCAGGGAATGGAGGATATAGAACACGTCCAGGCAAAGGTTAGTTTGTTTGGGCATCATGTTCAGCACAGACGTTGTGGGCCGAAGGGCCTGTTCCTGTGCTGTACTGTTCCATCCCCTCCGGGGGGGGGGGAGAGAGAGAGAGGGGGGGGGGAAGAGTGAACAAGAGAAGTCCGACCATCACCTTAACTGGGGCGGGTGAGGCAGCATCTCTGGAGAGAAGGAATGGGTGACATTTCGGCTCAAGACCCTTCTTCAGACTGGTCAGTTACTCTGCATTTTGTGTCCACCTCAAATGTGGGCGCACTAATGTCTTGTCCAGTTGTGGCATGTTGTCCCAACTCCTGTATTCAACACAACTGATCGAAAGAAACAGCTGCAGTGTCACAGGGTGACCATATGTGGTCTCACCTACATCTAGACTGAGGTGCAACGGTTCTGGGCACAGACCATTATCGCTAAAGATTCTGTCACCCTGCTGCCTCTGTTACATCCAATGCTCTGCTTTACGGAGTAAATAATATTGGCTAAAGATATAGGCTAAAATAATATCGATTAAAGACTGCCTCTTGAATCAATGGGAATCTAGAGGAGACTGAATCATATCAGTAACTGTAGATGTTTAGTGCATGTCCCTTTAATTGTAGGTTGTGTAGCCACTCCCCTTTCACCAAGTATATTACTGTCTCTCCATCCCTAGTACCTCCTCTAGTAAAACGTGCAGACCATGTGCAACTAGGGCATCGATGTATGTGATTAATAAAAGACTTGGTAAAGAGACACTGTGTACGTGTAAACCTCTTTACATGGTGTCAGTCGTTTCGAATTGCGCGCCTTCTGTTTATCGGGTTTAGTTTTTTTTGCCCCAGTTACCCTTCCCTGCCTGGGTATGGCTTCCTCCTGCCGCAAGCCTGAGCCCCTTGTCTTTGACGACGACATCGCTCACCGGTGGAATACGTTCCGCCGGGATTTTCGGCATTATGTGGCTATCGTGCACCCGGGGGTTTCCTCTGCCATTAAAGCGTCGCTGCTATTGAATCTAGCCGGCTCCGAGGCTCTGGAGCGCTCTGAATCGTTTGAGTACGGGCCGGGTGAAGACCCCGAGGACCTTGACTGTCTGCTGGGGAAGTTCAGCGAGATGTGCGACGTGCCCACGAACTCTATTCTGGAGCGTTTTAAGTTTTTTGGACGTCGTCAGAAACCCGGTGAGTCTGTCGGCAACTTCTACGCTGACCTACGGCACCTGGCTCGGCGATGCCACCTGAATGACGCTACCCCAGAGACCCTGACCCGCGATGTCTTGGTGTATGGTCTACGAGATGAAAAGCTGCGGTCGGAGCTCCTGTGTAAGGCAGACTTGACTCTTCAGGCTGCCCTGCATGCTGCAAAGATGTCTGAGGCGGTTATCTCTGCTGCACCACCCCCTGATCATGAGGTTCGGGCAGCTACCGTCGCAACCCGCCGTCCTGCTCAGCAGACTCGCCGTGGGGCCAGCTATGGTTCAAGTTCCAAGCTGGAGAAGCGCTGCCCGAACTGTAACTTTGTGACTCATCGTTTCAACGTGTGCCCTGCGGTTGGAAAGATTTGTAACTTCTGCAACAAGCCTAACCACTTCTCGTCAGCATGCAGAGCTAAAAAAAAATCCTGCCCAGCAACAGCGCAGGCACTCTAATTACCTGGTACGGGATGGTACTGCGTCTGGTTCTTATCACTCTCCTGACAACCTCCCACTGTCTGATTCTGACTCTTCTCAGAGTGAGCTCAGCGTGTTTTCAGTTAGGAAGGCACCTGCTCGAATAACAGACCCTACTGTGCAAGTTACTGTCAATGGTTCTACGTTCTCTGCCAAGGTCGATACTGGGGCCGCCACGAACGTTATGTCTACCAGCCTTTTCAAGAAGATAAGGAATAATGAGCGAGTCACTGTTGAGCGCTCTGTCCTTCGTGCTTATGGGGGAGGGTTGCTTGTCCCTGTGGGGAAGGCTATCCTGAACTGTGAAGTGCTAGAGACCGTTCGGCCCCTCTCCTTCTTCCTGGTTAACGAAAAATGTGTTACACTGCTCGGTGTTCGGGCATGCCAAGACCTCGGATTGGTCAATTTTCACCGGGAGATCCGTTTAGTTCAGCAACCTTTGGACCCGTTAGCCGAGTACCCTGATCGGTTTGACAATGCGCTGGGGATGCTCCCCTGCAGTTATGAGATCTCTCTAAAACCTGACGTGGATCCAGTTGTACGCCCTCCACACCGGGTCTCCTTTGCGATGAAGGATAGGGTCGAGTCCACCCTTCGGGACATGGTGGCTACAGGCATTCTGAAAGAGGTGAGCGAGCCCACTCAGTGGGTCTCCACCATGGTGGTTGCTGCCAAGAAGGACAAGAGTGAGCTACGGATCTGCATCAACCCCAAAGATTTGAACCTGGCTATCAAGCGCCCGCACTATCCCATGCGTACTGTCGAAGATGTTGCTGCACAGGTTGGCCCTGCCACTGTGTTTTCGGTGCTGGATGCTAAGAGCTCGTTCTGGCAGATACCGCTAGATGAACAATCGTCCTACCTGACGACCTTTGCCACTCCCTTTGGGAGGTTCCGATTCCTGCGCATGCCGTTCGGGATCAGCTCCGCCAGTGAAGTTTTCCAGAGGACGATGGAACAGCTGTTTGCGGGGCTCCCGTGCGCTATCATTGTAGATGACATCTTGGTGTATGGTAGAGATGTGGAACAGCACGACCACAACCTCCGACTAGTTTTGGACCGAGCTCGGGAGGTAAATCTGAAGCTCAACCCCAGTAAATGCCGGTTCCGTGTCCCGGAGGTCACCTATGTGGGACACGTCTTCACAGCGTCCGGGCTGAAGCCCGACCCACAGAAGACCGCTGCTATCTCGGGGATGCCTGCTCCTGTGGATGTGCCGAGCCTCCAGCGTTTCCTTGGCATGGCTAACTACTTGGGAAAATTCATCCCCGATCTGAGCGAGTTGAGTGCCCCTTTAAGGGACTTGGTGAAGAAAGACACTGCATGGTCCTGGTTCCCGCAACACCAGGCTGCTTTCGATATGCTGCGTTCAAAGCTTGTCTGCACTCCGACGCTGCAATATTTCGATTTGAACCGTCCTATTGTCCTCACGTGCGATGCTTCAAAGTTCGGGCTGGGTGCTGCTTGCTTGCAAGTTCATGATGGGGTCCAGTTACCCGTGTCCTTCGCGTCCCGCACGATGACTCCAGCTGAACAGCGCTATGCCCAGATCGAAAAGGAACTGCTGGCTGTTGTAAAACCTGCCGTGGTCCGTGAGCGTATTGCTACCAAGCAGTCCGTTCAGAAGCCTTCCCACGACAGGTCTTGCCGTGCCCTGCCTCCTCTGTCTCCTGGTCAGGTTGTCCGCATGCATTCCACCTCCGGTCACCCTGGCCTTGCGGTTGTTGTTGGGACGGCTGGTTCACCTCGCTCCTATCTGGTGAACCTCGATGGTACTGTTTACCGTCGGTCCAGGCGACACCTCCGCCTGGTGAACGAGCCTTCTCCTCCTCCTCCTGCTGACCCCCATGCTCCCCCTCTGTCCGCTCTCCCGCCTGTAGCGGTCACTAAGCCTGTGCCTGCTCGCCCTGTCCCGGTTCTTCTCCCTGTGCCTATTCCCGTGCCTCCGGCCGTCTCTTCCCCATCGCCAGGTCGCTCGCCTCCAATCCCTTTGTCACCACGCAAGTCCCCACATTGTAGTCCTTCTGTCGTGGGGTCTCCCCCGGTGCCCGTTTCTTTGGGGGGAGAGGGTGTGAGCGGGGTTCGTACCCGCTCGGGGCGGATTGTGAGGGCGCCTGACCGTTATGGCGATTATATTTGATTGCTGCTATTTTACTGTTTATCCTTTTCCAGTTGCTCTAGTGTATGAGACATGGTCGGCTGTCACGTTCCTTTCTTTTGTAAGAGGAAGGATGTAGATGTTTAGTGCATGTCCCTTTAATTGTAGGTTGTGTAGCCACTCCCCTTTCACCAAGTATATTACTGTCTCTCCATCCCTAGTACCTCCTCTAGTAAAAACGTGCAGACCATGTGCAACTAGGGCATCGATGTATGTGATTAATAAAAGACTTGGTAAAGAGACACTGTGTACGTGTAAACCTCTTTACAGTAACCACACAGTTTCATGTGCTTATCTCATTTTTGTGCTCACTTTCTGGGTTTTGTGATCTAGAAACATAGAAAAACAGGTGCAGGAGTAGGCCATTCGGCCCTTCGAGCCAGCACCACCATTTAATATGATCATGGCTGATCATCCACAATTAGTACCCTGTTCCTGCTTTTTCCCCATAGCCCTTGATTCCTTTAGCCCTCAGAGCTTAAATCTAACTCTCTCTTGAAAACATCCAGTGAATTGGCCTCCACTGCCTTGTGTGGCAGAGAATGTGATTGTTGAGCATGTGATTATTCATCAAGCCTAATCCTTCTGCTCATTGCTGGTCCTCTCTCCACAGATGCTACCTGACCTCCTCAATACTTCCATTTGTTTCAGATTTCCAGTCTCAAAGTGTTTTGTGTGTGTACAATGGTTTCCTCAGTGTGAGGATGGGACCATGTCGTCACAAGGACACTGCTGTGGTCATTCCAGTCTACCCTGTACGGAACCCCAGAAAAGCAAAAACTTCATGTAATAGGAGCAGAATTAGGCCATTCGGCCCATCAAGTCTACTCCGCCATCGAATGATGGCTGATCTATCTTTACCTCTCAACTCCATTCTCCTGCCTTCTCCCCATAACCCCTGACACCCGTACTAATCAAGAATCTATCTATCTCTGCCTTAAATATACCGAAGAACTTGTCCTCCACAGCCGTCTGTGGCAATGAATTCCCGCAATATATTCCCTGCTCCCTGTTTCTCCTAAATGGCGGTCAACAAGAAAAGCAAGACATACTTTGGTGGACAGAATAGACAATAGATGGTCTTTGGCCATGCTTCTGTTGAAGTCTCTAACACTGGGTGTCCGGTATAAATCGGCAACTCACACCTCATTAATAGGAAAATTAAGTTGTCGGGAAAATGTCTTTAAATGCTGAACAGAACACAAACAATCATTTTTAACTAATGTCTTAAGACTTACTTGTTACAATGCCAGCCAATGCCAGAACAAACTGGTTCTCATCTGAGTCGGGATCGAGCTCCTCCTTGATGTTCCCATCCAGGGATTTCACAAAACTTTCTATCGTCTGTCCCACGATACTGAAAAACTTCTCTGCCTTATTCTAATTGGAAAAAACATCTCTACAAACACAGTATTTGACGTGTAAACAAGATCAAGGTGTTACAACTTTACTCCCGGATTTGGAACTGTTTCTAACGTTCCACAATTTAGTTTGAAGAGGACATGGCAGTAAATACTGAACCGAATTCCTGGGTTAGTGGCTAACGTAATAATGGTCGATGACCGAGAGATACAGAAGCAGAGACCTGTACAACACAGAACCGGGCCCTCTGGTCCATGGTGACGATAACACTCATCCCGCCTGCCTGCATCAGGTTATCTCCCTGTCCATCAGGTCCAATCCAAAACTTGCCCACACACTGTACTCATTCGTATCTGCTGCCTCCATCTCCACTGGAAGCTTGAGTCTGAAGAAGGGTCTCGACCCGAAACGTCGCCTATCTCCTTCGCTCCTTAGATGCTGCTGCACTCGCTGAGTTTCTCCAAACTTTTGTGAACCCTCCTCTGGAAGCTTATTGCACAGTCAAGGCTGTGCAATAAACGTACTCCTCAGCTCCCCCTTAAACTTCACTTCTCTCCTTTTAAACCTGCGTACTTTAATTCTAGATAATCACAAAATGCTGGAGTAACTCAGCGGGACAGGCAGCATCTGTGGAGGGAAGGAATGGGTGACATTTCGGGTCGAGATCCTTCTTCAGACCAGTTTAAATCTTTGGTTTAAACCAGTATCTGCAGATCCTTCCTACACTACGCTAATTCTAGACTCCACTGTCCTTACTATTATTCCATCTTGTTTCCATACCATCATGTTTCCTCTTGAGGTCACAATGGAAACCACCTCCACCACAGAGATATGGAGCAACAGAGCTCATAAACCCACCCCACGTGCCCCTGCCCACTAAACTACCGAATCAAACTAGGACACTCACAGCACAGCACAGCACAGGCCCTTCGGCCCACAATGTCTGTGCTGAACATGATGCAAAGTTAAATCAATCTCCGCTGTTTGCACGACTGACATCCCTCCATCGCTGCACATCCATGTGCCCATACAAAGGCCTCAAACACCACGATCGTATCTGCCTCCACCACCACCCCTGGCAGCTTGCTCCAAGCCCCCCCCACCACCACCACCACCCCTGGCAGCTTGCTCCAAGCCCCCCCCCACCACCACCACCACCCCTGGCAACTTGCTCCAAGCCCCCCCCACCACCACCCCTGGCAGCTTGCTCCAAGCCCCCCCCACCACCACCACCACCCCTGGCAGCTTGCTCCAAGCCCCCCCCACCACCACCACCACCCCTGGCAACTTGCTCCAGGCCACCACCACCACCACCCCTGGCAGCTTGCTCCAAGCCCCCCCCACCACCACCCCTGGCAACTTGCTCCAGGCCCCCCCCCCCACCACCACCACCCCTGGCAACTTGCTCCAGGCCACCACCACCACCACCCCTGGCAGCTTGCTCCAAGCCCCCCCCACCACCCCTGGCAACTTGCTCCAGGCCACCACCACCACCACCACCACCCCTGGCAACTTGCTCCAAGCCCCCACCACCACCACCACCCCTGGCAACTTGCTCCAGGCCACCACCACCACCACCACCCCTGGCAACTTGCCCCAAGCCCCCACCACCACCACCACCACCCCTGGCAACTTGCTCCAAGCCCCCACCACCACCACCACCACCCCTGGCAACTTGCTCCAGGCCACCACCACCACCCCTGGCAACTTGCTCCAAGCCCCCACCACCACCCCTGGCAACTTGCTCCAAGCCCCCACCACCACCACCACCACCCCTGGCAACTTGCTCCAAGCCCCCACCACCACCACCACCACCCCTGGCAACTTGCTCCAGGCCACCACCACCACCACCACCCCTGGCAACTTGCTCCAGGCCACCGCCACCACCACCACCCCTGGCAACTTGCCCCAAGCCCCCCCCCCCCCCACCACCACCACCACCCCTGGCAACTTGCTCCAAGCCCCCCCCACCGCCACCACCACCCCTGGCAACTTGCCCCAAGCCCCCACCACCACCACCACCACCCCTGGCAACTTGCTCCAAGCCTCCACCACCACCACCACTACCACCCCTGGCAGCTTGCTCCAAGCCCCCACCACCACCACCCCTGGCAGCACACTCCAGGCCCCCACCACTCTACAATCTACGAAGAGATGGTTGATCTATCATATTTGGTTCTCCTGCATCAACTCTTTGCCCTGGAATGCCTGGCACTGCGGGGAGACCTGATGGAAGTTTATAGAATTGTTTATGAGAGGTGTAGGTAGGGTAGACAGTCAGAACCTTTTGTTAAAGACCAGAGGGCATAGGTTAAGGTGAGAGGCACAAAGTTTAAAGGAGAGACCTGAGGCGTGTGTTTTTTATGCAGAATATGGTGTGTGCTTGGAACGAGCTGCCACGGGTGGTGGTGGAGGCTGATCCAATGGTGGCCTTTTAGAGGCTCTTAGACTCATGGTTATGTAGGGGATGGAATGATATGAATCATATGTAGGGTGAGGAGATGAGTTCATCTTGTCATCATATGGCACAGGGCATGTGGGCCGAAGGGCCTGTTCCTGAGCTGTACTGTTTTATTTACAATTTTACTTCGGAGTCACGTGAGTGACTACGTGAAGACCCCGCCAGCACGCATGCGCGACATATCGTCGTACGCATGCGGAAGCGACGGTCGGGAGGAGCGGGGCTCCTCCAGCGCAAGTTTAAATAGCTTACGCCAGGTAAGTCTCACCGGAGGTAGTGAGTCGACGACTAGCGAATTGAAATGGAAAGGAAATCGAAGAGAACAGCGGCCAAAGCAGCTGCCAAGGAGAGCAGCCAGCAGAGAGCCGCCTCTCCAGAGTTACAGGTTTTACCTGCAGCTCCCGACTTTTCGCCCTTTGGGACCGTTGGTACGCCACGGTCGGGCAGGAAAACCACCCGGAAGTCGGCCGGGGCCGACTCAGCGGAGTCCGGTCCCGAGGACACCCCAGTTCGCAGATGGCGACGGAGGTCGTCTAAACCGCATGGAGCGGATGTTGGAGCAAATGCTCCAACGTGACCTGCTAATGCAGGGGCAGGGTCACAGTGGGACTCCTAGCAGGCCCACGGCAAGTTCCTATCGAGGACTGCCCAATGCCTCCCCCTCTATACAGGGGAGCGTTGAGGGTCAGAACTGGGCTGACCCAGAAGAAGGGGAGCTGGTTGAACTGCCGAAGGTGTCAGGGGTGTGTGACGACTACATGGATATGGTAAGCAAGCATGCTATGCCTAACAAAAAGGGCTTACCTATCCACCCTAAGCTGGCTGCCAGCATCAACTATATGGCAACAAACCAGTTGCAGGAACAGGCGATTAATGCTACAGCAGACAAATATATGCCACCTGAGAACTGCAACTCATTGAATGTACCTGCAGTAAATAACCCTATTTGGGGAAACATGAGCCCCTCTAGTAGAGGCCAGGAGATTAAACTTCAGAGGATTCTGAAGCTCCTAACCGCAGGGATTACGGCAGTAGCAAGAACTGCAGTGGGTGTGGATATGCCGGAAGAATTACAGGATGCTTTGGCTCTACTCTGTAATACTCAATTTGAGATTAACAGTTTTAGAAAGAACATCATAAAGCCGGCGCTTAACCCCATGTTTGCGGGGTTGTGTAAGCCTGGGAAGACTCAGCCTCCTAGCCTGCTGTTCGGGGAAGATCTCCCAAAGCAGGTTAAAGACCTTGACGAGGAGGCCAAGGCTTTGGGCCTTATAAAACCTGGCTACACTAAGCCGCAACACCCACACAGACAGCACCCCTACACATCCACCGGGCAGAGTTACCATAACAGGTCTGCCGGTGGTGAAAGCTCGAAGGCCGTCATTCCTGCACAGCGGTCTTTTTTAGGCCAAGGCCCAGGCCGGCCTTCTTGGAAGATGCGCCACTCCCAGAACACCCACAACCAACCAAGGAAGCAAGGACAGAAACCTCCACACCGGCAGTAACCATGGAGGTAGGTGGGTCTGGGGTCCCCAGGAACACATCTGGTCTAAATTCACTTTGTGTAGGGGGCAGGTTGCACATTTCTTCGAGAATTGGCTCACTTTTACCTCTGATCCTTATATACTCAGAAGTATCCAGGGCTATAAAATTGAATTTGTTCATGAACTCCCTACCCTGGTACAGCATGCACCTAGCCGGAAATTTGTCCTTTCCCTAAAAGAAAGGGCAGCAGGGCATGCTGAACTACAGAGATTAATAGAAAAAGGGGTAGTTGAGAAAGCCATCAAAGAACCTCAGGAGTTCGTGTCTAATATATTCACCAAAAATAAAAAAGACGGCGGGTGCCGCATCATTATAGATTTGACCGATCTGAATACTTCTGTCCAGTATATTCATTTTAAAATGGACACCTTTAATACTGCGATACAGTTAATAGCCAATGGGTACTACATGGCATGCATTGACCTCAAGGATGCATATTATTCAGTACCCATACACAAGGATCATAGGAAATACTTAATATTTGTCTGGATGGGACAATTATGGCAATACAAAGCTTTGCCTAATGGGTTGTCGTCAGCACCCAGATTGTTTACCAAGATATTAAAACCAGCTTTGGCCTATTTAAGGAAACAGAAACATACTGTTATGGCCTATCTTGATGACATCCTCATAGTGGGGGAGAATTTGGAAATGGCTACTTTGGCAGTTACAGCCACGAAACATCTTTTTCAGAAGCTGGGGTTTACGATACATCCAGACAAATCAATATTGGAACCTTCTACCACCATGAGATATCTGGGGTTCATTATTGACTCAGTGCAAATGTCTGTCACGTTGCCACCAAGCAAGGTGGAAGACCTGATAGAGGCTTGCAGGAGCCTCATTGGCATTAAGGTCCCATCCATTCGGCAGGTGGCCAGAGTGATTGGGAAGATAGTAGCTGCATTTCCTGCAGCACAATTTGGGCCCTTACATTACTAAAACTTACAAAGAGCCAAAATTACAGCGCTCAAAAATCATGCTGGCCATTTCGACAGGCCTATGAAAATTACGGGAAAGGCAAAAGCCGAATTATATTGATGGATGGGTAATGCCCAAAATTGTTCTAAACCTATCAATATCATCAATCCCTCGATCATCTTACAAACGGATGCCAGTGCCAAAGGGTGGGGAGCTACTAACACTACCTCTAGTTGTGGAGGTAGATGGAGTGCACCAGAGTTAACCCTATTCAAAAACTTGGGGATTAACTATTCAGAAATGCTGGCAGCATTTCACGGCCTTAAAGCATACTGCACTAATATGCACAAAGTTCATATTAGAATACAAATTGACAACACCACGGTGGTAGCATATATTAACCATATGGGCGGTATAAAGTCGATATTGTGTGATGAATTGGCTAACAATATCTGGCACTGGTGTCTGCAAAGAGAAATTTGGATCTCAGCTACTTACCTTCCAGGTAAGCTAAATACAGTGGCAGACACCAGATCACGTAAATTCAACGACAACATAGAATGGATGTTGGATCGGAATGTGTTTTCAGATATTGTAGAACGTTATGGAACACCAGATATCGACCTTTTCGCGTCCAGGCTAAATCACCAACTACCAACATATGTTGCTTGGGAGCCAGACCCGGGGGCAGTAGCGATGGATGCCTTCTCGCTACATTGGGGGGATCTATTTTGCTACGCATTTCCTCCTTTCTGCCTCATCAGTCGGGTCTTGCAGAAAATAAAGCAAGACTCAGCATCGGGTATTTTGGTGGTGCCCGACTGGCCTACCCAACCATGGTTCCCTATGGTACAGAAGATGGCCACAGAACCCTGTATCAGGGTGAACAAAAGACCAAGCCTGCTCGTTCATCCTGTTACAGGAGAATGTCATCCATGTCATGACCGCATGGACTTGTTAATTTGCAGATTTTAAAACGGCCACTTCACGGATTCGGGCTCTCCAACAGGACCATTGATACCATCACAGCAGCCTGCAGAGAGTCCACAAGAAAGCAGTACCTGACCTACATCAGGAAATGGGAAGGATACTGCGTCACAGCCAACACGACATATGAAACCGCCACCATAACGGAAGTGCTGGAATTTTTGGCTACCCTTCATTTCGATGAGGGTTTGAGTTACAGTGCCATTAACTGTGCCAGGAGTGCCCTATCGTCCTACTTGGGCAAGGGGAGTGACCAATTGGGAATTGGGTCACATCCGCTAGTATCCAAATTTATGAGGGGAATATTCAATTCTAATCCTCCCAGGGCTAGATATAGCCATATTTGGGATATCAGCACAGTCTTGACTATGCTGCGAGGATGGACACCTAACACGGGACTCCCATTGGCGAAACTCACCTACAAGATGGTCATGATTATGGCACTTATCACGGCACAACGGGTCCAGTCCCTGCACAAACTTAACCTGGATGATATGGCAATCACCAGTGACAAAATCACTTTCTATGTACAGGGACTGCTGAAACAAGATCGACCCGGAGTGTCTGGACATACTTTGGAGTTTCTGGCTTACCCAGCAGATCCTCGTCTTTGTATCGTCTCAATAATATTACGATACATTACAGTCACTAAAAATCGTAGGGGCTCGGAAACAGCTTTGCTTGTTAGTCACAAGAAGCCCCATCACAGAGTCACGGTGCAAACCATTTCCAGATGGTTAAGGGTGGTACTGGATGCAGCGGGGGTGGATACTAACAAATTTAAATCTCACTCCACCAGGGCAGCATCCACCTCGGCGGCTAGAAGGATGGAGGTACCATTGGATCACATCCTGGCTACAGCGGGTTGGAGTAACGAAAAGACCTTCCACCGCTTTTACTATAAACCCGTGACCTCCCCTGACACTTATGCAGGGAGGATTTTAAGTGCTGCCAGATAGTTACCCTTAGGGGACACTATTTTTGTTTGGTATGAATAAATACCTGATTTTGTTTTTCAGCCAGTGTCTTGTCTGAATTACGCTCATCCTCTTATCCCAACTTTAGCGGTGTGTGAGCATGGAGCTTCCAGGGCATGAAATCACAGAGCTTTGAAATCTTCACGTAGTCACTCACGTGACTCCGAAGTAAAATAGTAAG
The DNA here is from genome assembly GCA_963514005.1 of Raja brachyura. The sequence goes on from OY740792.1 coordinate 419,880, forward strand.
ATTAAACGAGAACTTACCAGTTTGAAGTTTGATCTTTATTTTATGAGGAGTTACGATGAGGGATTACGTGCCCTCCGCTCCCAACCCTCTATTATAAAGATCACCTGGTATGGAAGTTCTCTTGTTTATCTTACTATATTAGTCATTGTGACTGTATTTCTGTGATTTCACACCACTGCTTTGAAGAAATGTCGCGCATGCGTGCTGGCGGGGTCTTCACGTAATCCCTCATCGTAACTCCTCATAAAATAAAGATCAAACTTCAAACTGGTAAGTTCTCGTTTAATCTTACTATTAGTATAGATTAGTAGCTTCAAGAGTCACCACCAGAACAAATCCTGACGATCAGCTGGGTAAAATCCGCAAACAGCCCTGAGCCCTGTCACGGCGCAGACCCCACCCTGCAGCCCTTCCTGCACTTCCCTGCCCAGCGGCACCGCGACGCAGCGGTAGAGTCGCTGCCTTACAGCGCTCACAGCGCCAGAGACCCGGGTTCTATCCCGACTACGGGTGCTGTCTGCACGGAGTTTGTACGTTCTCTCCGTGACCTGCGTGGGTTTTCTCCGAGATCTTCGGTTTCCTCCCACACTCCAAAGACGTGCAGGTTTGTAGGTTAATTGGCTTGGTATAAACTAAATTGTCCCTAGTGTGTGTAGGATAAGTGTTAATATATGGGGATCGCTGATCGGCGCGGACACGGTGGGCTAATGGCCTGTTTCTGCGTTCTATCTCTAAACTAAACTAGTGTGAACGGGTGACGTTTAAGAAAGAACTGCAGATGCTGGTAAAATTGAAGGTAGACACAAAATGCTGCAGAAACTCAGCGGGTGAGGCAGCATCTCTGGAGAGAAGGAATTAGCGATGTTTCAGGTCAAGACCCTTCTTCAGACTGATGTTAGGGGAGGGGATAGGACAAAGAAAGAAAGAGGGCGGGGACTGTGGGACTAGGAGAACTGGGAAGGAGAGGGGATGGAGAGAGAGAGCAAGGGCTACCTGAAGTTAGATAAGTCATAGCAAAAGGATTTGAGTATAGGAGCAGGGAGGTTCTACTGCAGTTGTACAGGGTCTTGGTGAGACCACACCTGGAGTATTGCGTACAGTTCTGGTCTCCAAGTCTGAGGAAAGACATTCTTGCCATAGAGGGAGTACAGAGAAGGTTCACCAGACTGATTCCTGGGATATCTGGACTTTCATGTGAAGAAAGACTGGATAGACTCAGCTTGTACTCGCTAGAATTTAGAAGATTGAGGGGGGATATAAAGAAACGTACAAAATTCTTAAGGGGTTGGACAGGCTAGATTCAGGAAGATTGTTCCCAATGTTGGGGAAGTCCAGGACAAGGGGTCACAGTTTAAGGATAAGGGGGAAATCTTTTAGGACCGAGATGAGAAAAACATTTTTCACACAGAGAGTGGTGAATCTGTGGAATTCTCTGCCACAGGAGGTAGTTGAGGCCAGTTCATTGGCTATATTTAAGAGGGAGTTAGATGTGGCCCTTGTCGCTAAAGGGATCAGGGGGTATGGAGAGAAGGCAGGTAAGGGATACAGAGTTGGATGATCAGCCATGATCATATTAAATGGCGGTGCAGGCTCGAAGGGCCGAATGGCCTACTCCTGCACCTACTTTCTATATTTCTAAGTCAACGTTCATATCGGTGGGGTGTAAATTACCCAAGCGAAACATGAGGTGCTGTTCCTCCAATTCACTCTGACAATGGAGGAGGCCCAGGACAGAAAGGTCAGATTGGGAATGGGAGGGGGGGTTGAAGTGCTGGGCCACCGGGAGATCAGCTTGGCTCAGACGGACCAAGCTGAGGATCGCTGGTCGGTGTGGACTCGGTGGGATGATGTGCCTGTTTCTGCACTGTATCTCTAAACTAAACAGCAGCAGCAGAGAAGCAGATGTGCACCGCCAGCCTCCTGCGCAACAAGCCCAGTATCCAGGCCCCTTCCAGCTCAACATGTGTGCATTGGCAAGTGTTTCTGTGTTGGGTGTGAAGGGCATCTGTATCCATTGTCTTACCCAGCCCTACATTTCCCTCAGCTCGTATGACCAATGTTGCTCACAAATATTTAGAGTCATACAGAACGGGAGCAGGCCCTTCAGCCCAACTCATGCCAACCAACATGCCCCATCTACACTAGTCTCACCTCCCTCTCAACCTTTCCTATCCATGTACCTGTCTAAATATCTTTTACATGTTGTTATAGTACCTGCCTCTACTAATCATTCCGGCAGCTGGTTCCATCTCTAGCAGCTCGTCCCATATCACCCACCACCCTTTATGTGAAAAAGTTGCTCCTTAGGTTCCTATTACATCTTTCCCTCTCATCTTAAATCTGTGTTCTGCGGTTTTGGGTAAAATCCTCTGTGTATCTATACCTCTCCTGATTTACTGTTCGGGCCAAACCTTTGTACTTAACTCACGTCTACAGTTATATCAGGGCCCATTTTAATTGTCAATACTAGTAAATGTCACTCCATCAGCAGGAGCCCGTTGCACGGGGAGTCGATGCCACTCACGCCTCCGAGGATGAATTTAACGGAGTCCTCGTTGCTAGAGACGCTCCAGAGCAGGGTGCAGACTGCAGCACCCATCTCGGTGCAGTACTCCGCCTGCTGCAGTAGCTGCTGCCTTGCTTCCTGCAACAGTGTCCTCGACGACAACTTCTCCTTCACAAGACAAAACAAGCAAAGTTGTTTCAGCGGCAAGTGTGGAACCAGAGCAGAGATGCAGGGGTTGGGTTCTCTCGTCTAGCTGCTGCAGTTCATTTTATGCACCACTCCAGGAAATTACTTTTAAACCTTTCTTTATAAACACTGAGTGAAGCTTGCAGGAAACCAGAGAGTGGTGAGTGTTTAATTGTCGCATGTACCAGCCACGGAACATGCATTCTTGCAGCTTATCAAGTTTCTATTCTCAATAGCACAAAGATAGATACATAATAATCAAAATACAATACATTGATAAAGGCATGACATGGAACATAGAACAGTACAGCACAGGAACAGGCCCTTCGGCCCACAATGTCCATGCTGAACAAGATGCCCAGTTAAACTAATCTCCTCTGCCTGCATTCCCTGCACTGCCATGTTTGTCTAAAAGCCTTTTATCAACCACTGTTGAATGTGCCTCCACCACCATCACCACCACCCCAGGCAGTGTGTTCCAGGCACCCGACTTTACACGACTGTGTAAAGAACTTGCCCGGCACATCTCCTTTACACTCCCCCCTTCTCATCTTAAAGTGGTGCCCTCTAACCTCTCACCTTTCTTTCAATGCCTGCGGTCTAACGGAGCATATTTCATGCCACTTCTTGTTCTTGCTTCACAAACTGGTGGGAGCCTTTACACGATGGGAGTGTGGACCCCACAGATGTCACAGTGGGAGTGCGGACCCCACAGATGTCACGGTGGGAGTGTGGACCCCACGGTGAGAGTGTGGACCCCACGGTGAGAGTGTGGGCCCCACGGTGAGAGTGTGGGCCCCACGGTGAGAGTGTGGACCCCACGGTGGGAGTGTGGACCCCACGGTGGGAGTGTGGACCCCACGGTGGAAGTGTGGACCCCAGGGCACTGTCACGGTGGGAGTGTGGACCCCAGGGCACTGTCACGGTGGGAGTGTGGACCCCACGGTGGGACTGCGGACCCCACAGATGTCACGGTGGGAGTGTGGACCCCACAGTGGGAGTGTGGACCCCACAGATGTCATGGTGGGAGTGTGGACCCCACGGTGGGAGTGTGGACCCCAGGCACTGTCACAGTGGGAGTGCGGACCCCACAGTGGGAGTGCGGACCCCACAGATGTCACAGTGGGAGTGCGGACCCCACCAGCCCCCACAGGTGTGAGGCACTTGCTTCACACCACACAAGCTGCAGGCACTGGCCAACCTCAGACCACCGATAACAAGAGTTGACATATACGACGTGAGGAGAGGGTGGCGATTACGTTGGATAAATGTTTACCTCTCGTTCCTTTTGACAATCTTCCTGCGCGTTTTTCAGCCGGGCCTTGTAATGATCACAGTCCAGTCGAAGCTGCTCATTCTCCTGTTCCCGCTTCTCCAAAGCTGTAACGCAGAGAGAGCCTGAGTGTGAGGGGCAGTGTGTGTTGTACACAAAGCTGCCTGTGGCAGAGCAACCACACATCCTGACACAATGGGATTGCACCGTGTCGTGGCTGAGCCACAAACAGGGTCTTGATCCTCAAAGCTGCACCTTTAATGAAGTTCTCAGAGTGTTTCTTGGAAGTTCTGAGGCATACCAGCCCAAACTCTCGTGTCTGTTTGCATATCACTCATTAATTGGGATACAGAATGTTGGAGCAGTACATCACGGAAACAAGCCCTTTGGCCCAAACCATCCTTGATATCAAAGTTGCCTAAGCTGGTCCCACTTGCTTGAGTATTTCCCTCCAATCCTTTTCTATCCTGTCCAAGTGTATTTTAAACGCTGAAATTGTACCTGCCTCAACTACCTCCTCTTGCAGCTCTTCCCACAGACCCACCATCCTGAGTGGAAAAGCTGCCCCTCAGGTCCCCTTCGCCTTGCAACTCTTCCACCCTACATCTGTGCCCAATAGTTTGAAACTCCGTTATGCTGGGACCAGACACGTGCCGTGAGTAATTACTCAGGGTAGGCAGTCAATTGACTTTAAAAAAAATCTTAAACCGCGCATGCGCAGATTGTTCTCCTCTCTGTAAGCTGTCAGTCGACTTTTATAAAGTAATTTGTCTTCAAACGCCATATCTCTTAATAAAGTTCTGTATTTCCTGGCAATGAAGCCGCACCTGCGTCGAAGATGCACCATTTTGAGTTCCTAAATTTTGAAAGAAGGCTGGCGGGACATGGAATTTCTCTCTCTCTCTCTCTCTCTCACACACACCCAAATAAATAAATAAAGTGGCAATTCAATTTGCCCAAGGCTTTCAAATCTCCTTCATTCTGAATTACTGAATGGGTGTGAGGTGGAGGGTGACGGCAGGTGGAGAGATGGTGGGAAAAACGGGAGCACACCGGGACAAGTTGAATCAGTTGTGATCTTATTGAATGACAATACTAGTTCAAGGGACCAATTGGGGGGAGAGTTCCTTTCACAGTGTGTGGTGAGTCTGGCCAGGGGTAAAGTTGTGGAGAGGGCAGGAGCGTTGAGAAACATGGGGTCGGTGATCATGCCAGCAACTCACTCACTCACAGCTGCCGTGGAGGGAAGTAGCTCAGGTGGTTGCAAGCAGCTGCCACCTCAGCGCCTTGTGCCGGCCCGCTCACCTCTGGCAGCGCTCTCCGTCACCTCTGGCAGCACTCTCCATCTGAACACCTCTCTGCTACCATTCACCGGTCTCGATCATGTCAGCCGCTTCCCGCAAATCCTTAAAATCCGACTGCCGCATGGAGCAGGACATGGCCTCACTTGCTGCGCTGGGTGACACTGCATGGCATTTACTGCCCGGTCTGTGTCTTTCAATGTAGACCGGACAGTGAGGGGACCAGCTCAAGAGCGGATCAGCGGGCGATGGATAACAGGACAACTGGCGGTGGAGCATACTCCTGTGTCAGCGCGAGTAACCTCAATTGGTTCCTTGACCGCTCACAGCCACCTGAGCTACTTCCCTCCCCGGCCACAATGTGGTGGCTCCGTGCCCAGAGCGGCGCTGTAGCGGCGAGTTACTGGCATGATCCACGACCCCCGCTCCCCCCTCCTTCACAACGCTCCTGCCCTCCCCGCAACTTTACCCCTGGCCAGACTCCCCACACACTGTGAAAGGAACTCTTCCCCCCCACTGGCGCTGTCCTTTTACAACCACTTCCCATCAGTGGCCAGCAATGAGAGATAGACTTGGCTATCCCACAGTACAACAACATCGTTCTTGATGTGGCTGTACTGAGGGATAGCCAAGACTATCTTTCTTGTCTAACAACCTAATCTTCGGCCTCCAAGACGCAGGTAAATTTTCGTGCCTTATTTTTGGGTAAAAAATAGCATGAAATACGGTATTTAAAATCATATAGCTCAAAGAAATTTACTTACCATATTATTTATACACAAACTCCATTCTTCGTACACGATTTGTACACAAACTCCATTTTACTTCGGACTCACGTGAGTGACTACGTGAAGTACCCGCCAGCGCGCATGCGCGTCATATCGTCGAACGCATGGCGCAGCAACTGGCTGGCTGGCGTGGGGCTCCAGCGGTAAGTTTTAAAAAGACCGTATTTTGTTCTAGTAAATTGCTTTACAGGACAGTATAATGGATAAGTCGAGGGCCAAGCCCAAACGGATTGCGACAAACCAAGCTGCGGACCGCGGAGCTACAGGCAGTCTGCAGCGGCCGAATTCACCTCCCGGGTCGCTGGTAGTTGAGCCAGTAACCTCCGACTTGGCCCCTCGCAGTGGTTCCCCAGAAAGAGGGTAAAGCCAAACGCAAGTCGGATAGGCCCGTGGAATCCGATGAGTTGGACTGGGAAGATTCACCTCCTGCGATGGATAGCGCCCTAGGGCGTATGTCTCGCATGGAGCATTTGATGGAGCAGATGCTCCAACGTGACATGCTCCAGCAGGTGGAGCATTGTCAGCGCGGATCTCCTCGGACACCCACGGCAGCACCTAGTACAGGGCTGCATAGTATCTCCCTCTCCTCGGAGGGGAGCATACGGAGTCAGTACTGGGCTGACTCTGAAGTCGGGGATTTGGCTGATGGTACGTCTAGTGTGCTGGGGGTGCATGAAGCTCAGAAATCATTGCCTTTGATCTCCAAATTCGCGATACCCTCACTAACTGGGGAACCATTACAAGAACAGCTGGCGGCTAGTATTGATTACTTCATATCCCACCAGCTGTTGGAGCAAGTTATAACGGATACCGCTGCCAAGTACTTGGCACCTGCAAACTGTGCTTCCCTAAATGTTCCTGCGGTGAACAATTCAATTTGGGGACACATTGGTGGAGGCATCAGAGCCCAAGGCGTAAAAATCCAAAAGGTCCTCAAATTGCTGGCATCGGGCATTACAGCGTTTGCCAGGTCTATAGATGGAACATCGCTATCGGATGAGCAGGAGGATACCCTGGCACTGTTATGCAGTGCTCAGTACGAGATCAACTGCTTCAGGAAAAGTGCCATCCGACCTTTCCTGAACCCTAAATTTGCGGGGTTATACAAAACCAGCAAGACCCAGCCGCCAAGTCTACTATTCGGGGAGAACCTGTCAAAACAGGTCAAGGACCTGGATGAGGAATCAAAGGCTGTCGGGCTAATAAAGGCGCCGTCAACCGGCAAGACCTCCCAACTTCGGCAGCAGCACCCCTATGCATCCACCAGCAGGAAACGATATCCGGAGGCTGGTGAAAGCTCGAAGGCCGTGTTTTCTGGACAAAGATCTTTTTTAGGCCAAGGCCCAGAATGGCCTACTTGGATAATGCGCCAATCCCACATCCCAGCACCACTACCCCCCAGGACTCGGGGACGGAAGAAGTAAATACAAACCCATCGGTAAACATGGAGATACATGGGTCTGGCTTCTTCCGCAACTTTAGGGGTAAAAACGATTCACAGGTTGGTGGTAGGTTACACTTGTTTTGGAGTGCATGGAGTTCCATAACGTCTGACCCTTTAATACGGCACAGTATTCAATGTTATAAAATTGAGTTCCTTCACAATTCATTTCCACACACACAGCATGCACCTAAACAAACGTTTGTGCTCTCACAGCAAAAAAGTTTAAATGTGCATACAGAAATGTGCAGATTACATTCGAAATGGATAATTGAGAAATCCCGGCATGCCTCTCATGAATTTGTATCTAATATATTTACAAGGAAAAAGAAAGATGGTGGTTGCCGCATCATCATTGATTTAACACAGCTTAATACTTTTGTGCAGTACAAACACTTTAAAATGGAAACATTTGTTACTGCCAAACACTTGATTTCCAAAGGATACTTTATGGCTGACATCGATCTTAAGGATGCGTACTATTCAGTACCCATAACCAAGGATCACCGAAGGTATTTGAAATTTAACTGGATGGGGCAACTGTGGCAGTTTAAGGCTTTGCCTAATGGGTTAACATCAGCTCCCAGATTGTTTACTAAAATCTTAAAACCAACACTTGCGCTTCTCAGGGCGCAGAAATATATTGTCATGGCATATCTGGATGATATTCTAATTATTGGGAAAACACTGGAATCAGCTAAATTAGCGGTTGCAGCCACCAAACTCTTATTTGTGAAATTGGGGTTTCTCATCCATCCAGATAAATCCAAATTAATACCTTCCATGGTTATGGATTATTTAGGATTTTCTGTTAATTCTGTTCACATGTCTGTGACTGCCTGGGGGCAAGGCCACAGAATTAGTAGAGGCCTGTCACAGCCTTATTGTCGTTAAGCAACCCTCAATTTGACAAGTAGCTAGGGTGATTGGCAAGCTTCTCGATCTTTGCATTATCAAAATTTACAGAGGGCAAAGGTACAAGCACTCAAAATTCATGCTGGTCACTTTGACAGACCTATGCGGTTACCAGCCAATGATATTTCTGAATTGCAATGGTAGATATTAAACATTCGGCATTGTTCTAATACCATTGTAGTCAGTAGTCCTTCAGTTGTTTTACAAACTGATGCTAGCACTCTAGGTTGGGGTGCTACTGATACCGTCTCTAGTTGTGGTGGCAGATGGGACATGCATGAGTCTTCTTTGCTTCAATCACATGGTATTAATTGTTTAGAATTGTTGGGTGCGTTCTATGGCCTAAGAGCCTACTGCACAGACATGCGTCATCTGCATGTCCGACTTCAGGTTGACAACACCACTGCGGTGGCTTATATAAATCACATGGGTGGAATTAAGTCGATACCCTGTGATTATTTAGCTAACCTTATTTGGCACTGGTGCATCAAGAGAAATATTTGGGTACCAGCTACTTACCTTCCAGGTAAGCTTAATACCGTGGCGGACACCAGGTCACGACTATTTAATGACAACATCGAATGGATGTTGGACCACAAAGTGTTTACTGACATTGTAGCTCGGTATGGATACAATCGACCTGTTTGCATCTAGGCTCAATCACCAATTGCCAACATATGTTGCTTGATAGCCAGACCCTGGGGCAAGTCAAGCCAAGTCAAGTTTATTCGTCACATACACATATGGGATGTGCAGTGAAATGAAAAGTGGCAATGCCTGCAGACCTTGTGCAAAAAAGCAAACAAATAACCAACAAACTACAAACAGAATCACATGTTCTTTTTTATATTAAATATTGTGGGCGATATTGTGGTACAGTAACTGTAGTAAAGTTAGTCCCTGGTGAGATAGGAGTTTACAGGCCGAATGGCCTCTGGGAAGAAACTCATTCTCATCCTCTCCGTTCTCACAGCACGGCAACGGAGGCGTTTGCCTGACCGTAAGAGCTGGTACAGTCCGTTGCAGGGGTGGAAGGGGTCTCCCATTATCTTATTGGCTCTGGAGTTGCACCTCCTGATGTATAGTTCCTGCAGAGGGGCGAGAGAAGTCCCCATAGTGCGTTCGGCCGAACGCACTACTCTCTGCAGAGCCTTCTTGTCCTGGGCAGAGCAATTCCCAAACCAGATTGTAATGTTTCCGGACAAGATGCTTTCCACAGCCGCAGAGTAGAAGCACTGGAGGATCCTCGGAGACACTCAGAATTTCCTCAATTGCCTGAGGTGGTAAAGGCGCTGCCTTGCCTTACTCAAGAGTGCTGCAGTGTGCGATGTCCATGTTATATCCTCAGAGATGTGGACTCCCAGGTATTTAAAACAGCTCACCGTTTTTTCCTGATCTCCCTCCTGTCAGTGTTGGATAAACTCACTCTTACCTTTGCAAATAAAGGACTGATCTCTGCAGTATATTCTCGATTGATGTATTTAGGAGATCAAAACCTGATCAAAGTTAAAGCTAGGTGGGAGGATAGAAACATAGACATAGAAACATAGAAAATATGTGCAGGAGTAGGCCATTCGGCCCTTCGAGCCTGCACCGCCATTCAATATGATCATGGCTGATCATCCAACTCAGTATCCCGTACCTGCCTTCTCTCCATACCCCCTGATCCCTTTAGCCACAAGTGCCACATCTAACGCCCTCTTAAATATAGCTTGATGACCTTGGTATGGGTCTGTCTGAGGAATGTTGGACAGAAGCGCTGAAAAAAGTCCACTCCTCGTCATCATGTGCTAGATTGGGGCTCATACAATTTAAAGTTTTACACGGGGTTCATTTAAGCAAAGCCAGGCTTGCTAACATATATCCAGGGACGGACGCTGGCTGTAACAGGTGCTCCTTCTCTCCAGCCAATCTAGCTCATGCATTCTGGTCTTGCCCCAAACATGTTAACTACTGGGCAGTGGTTTTTAAAACCATCAGTGAAGTCCTTGGGATGACAGTGAGACCTTGCCCGCTTGTAGCTGTATTTGGTGTAACAGATAAAACCTTGGGTTTAAATACAACCCAGTCTGATATCATTACATTTGCATCACTTTTGGCCCGTAGGAGAATCTTGCTGGTCTGGAAATCTAACACTCCTCCATCTGCCGCTGCTTGGCTGGAGGACGTCATGTATTTTTTAAGGTTAGAAAAGATTAAATTCACATTGAGGAGGTCTGTGAAAAAGTTTTATTTGAAATGTGAACACTTTTTATCATACTTTGAGGGTCTAAAGGAACTACCTGTTGACTGAGGGCACTTGACATTAAGTGGGGATCTGCCTTTATTCTGTTTTGTTACTTTATTATTGTTAAAAAGTGCATTTGATTTTGTGATATATTTGGATTGTGAAAAAATAAGCTGCCAAGGGGTGTTTAGGGAGGGTGGGTTAGGGTTATTTTGTTGATATTATTATTTATAAAAAACAAAATGGAGGAAAATATAATGCTATACATCAGATGAACTGTGAATTTTTCTTTTTCTTTTTCCCTCCAATAAAAAACTATTAATTTAAAAAAAACAGCTCACCCTATCCACAGTATCCCCATTTATCCTCAATGGTGTGTACGTCCTTGGATGATGTGCCCTCCTAAAGTCCACGATCAGCTCCTTCGTTTTTTTGATGTTCAAGAGGAGGCTGTTGTCCTGACAAAAGAGTGCTAGATCAGCTACCTCCTCTCGGCAGTGGCGATGGATGCATTCTCGCTGCATTGGGGAGGACTGTTTTTCTATGCATTTCCTCCCTTCTGCGTCATCAGCTGGGTCTTGCAAAAAATCCAACAAGACTCCGCGTCAGGTATTTTGGTAGTACCGGACTGGCCTACTCAGCCATGGTTCCCTGTGGTTCTGGGTATGGTATCAGAACCTTGTATGGCCATTCCCAAAAATCGTAGTTTATTGGTTCATCCTGTTACAGATGAGAGTCACCCGTGCCATGACCGGTTAAATTTGTTAATTTGCAGAGTCTGAGGAGACCCATCTTGGGGACTGGCGGATCGAACATTGGATATAATCATGGCCGCATGGAGAGATTCCACCAAAAAACAATATATCTCCTATATTAAAAAATGGGAGATGTTTTGTGCACGAACTGACATCACGTATAACTCGGCTTGTGTGACTGATGTATTAGAATTCTTGTCCAGTCTTTACTTTGGTGAACGTCTGTCCTACAGTGCCATTAACTGTGCCAGAAGTGCACTGTCGTCCTACTTATAGCGAGGGTCAAGACACCATGGAAGACATTTAAAGACTGCATGGATGAACTACAAAAATTGTTCATCCCAATTTGGCAAAAGAATAGATCAGGGAAGGTAGTGCATCCGTGGATAACAAGGGAAATCAGGGATAGTATCAAAGCAAAGGATGATGCGTACAAAGTAGCCAGAAAAAGCAGCATACCAGAGGACTGGGAGAAATTCAGATACCAGCAGAGAAGGACAAAGGGCTTGATTAGGAAAGGAAAAATAGATTATGAAAGAAAACTGGCAGGGAACATAAAAACTGACTGCAAAAGTTTTTATAGATATGTGAAGCGAAAGAGATTAGTTAAAACAAATGTAGGTCCCTTGCAGTCAGAAACAGGTGAGTTGATCATGGGAACAAGGATATGGCGGACCAATTGAATAACTACTTTGGTTCCGTCTTCACTAAGGAAGACATAAATAATATGCCGGAAATAGCAGGGGACCGCAGGTCAAAGGAGTACTTGAGTGAAATCCAGGTTAGTCGGGAAGTGGTGTTGGGTAAATTGAATGGATTAAAGGCCGATAAATCCCCAGGGCCAGATAGGCTGCATCCCAGAGTACTTAAGGAAGTAGCTCCGGAAATAGTGGATGCATTAGTGATAATCTTTCAAAACTCTTTAGATTCTGGAGTAGTTCCTGAGGATTGGCGGGTAGCAAACGTAACCCCTCTTTTTAAGAAGGGGGGGAGAGAGAAAACGGGGAATTACAGACCAGTTAGTCTAACATCGGTAGTGGGGAAACTGCTAGAGTCAGTTATTAAAGATGGGATAGCAGCACATTTGGAAAGTGGTGAAATCATTGGACAAAGTCAGCATGGATTTACGAAAGGTAAATCATGTCTGACGAATCTTGTGGAATTTTTTGAGGATGTAACTAGTAGCGTGGATGGGGGAGAACCAGTGGATGTGGTGTATCTGGACTTCCAGAAGGCTTTCGACAAGGTCCCACATAAGCGATTAGTATATAAACTTAAAGCATATGGCATTGGGGGTTCAGTATTGATGTGGATAGAGAACTGGCTGGCAAACAGGAAGCAAAGAGTAGGAGTTAACGGGTCGTTTTCACAATGGCAGGCAGTGACTAGTGGGGTACCGCAAGGCTCAGTGCTGGGACCCCAGCTATTTACAATATACATAAATGATCTGGATGAGGGAATTGAAGGCAATATCTCCAAGTTTGCGGATGACACTAAGCTGGGGGGCAGTGTTAGCTGTGAGGAGGATGCTAGGAGAATGCAAGGTGACTTGGATAGGCTGGGTGAGTGGGCAAATGTTTGGCAGATGCAGTATAATGTGGATAAATGTGAGGTTATCCACTTTGGTGGCAAAAATAGGAAAACCGACTACTATCTAAATGGTGGCCGATTAGGAAAAGGGGAGATGCAGCGTGACCTGGGTGTCATGGTACACCAGTCATTGAAAGTAGGCATGCAGGTACAACAGGCAGTGAAGAAAGCCAATGGTGTGTTAGCTTTCATAGCAAAAGGATTTGAGTATAGGAGCAGGGAGGTTCTACTTCAGTTGTATAGGGTCTTGGTGAGGCCACACCTGGAGTATTGCGTACAGTTCTGGTCTCCAAATCTGAGGAAGGACATTATTGCCATAGAGGGAGTGCAGCGAAGGTTCACCAGACTGATTCCTGGGATGTCAGGACTGTCTTATGAACAAAGACTGCATAGACTCGGTTTATACTCTCTAGAATTTAGGAGATTGAGAGGGGATCTTATAGAAACTTACAAGATTCTTAAGGGGTTGGACAGGCTAGATGCAGGAAGATTGTTCCCGATGTTGGGGCCGTCCAGGACAAGGGGTCACAGCTTAAGGATAAGGGGGAAATCCTTTAGGACCGAGATGAGAAGGAATTTTTTCACACAGAGAGTGGTGGGTCTCTGGAATTCTCTGCCACAGAGGGTAGTTGAGGCCAGTTCATTGGATATATTTAAGAGGGAGTTAGATGTGGCCCTTGTGGCTAAGGGGATCAGAGGTATGGAGAGAAGGCAGGTACGGGATACTGAGTTGGATGATCAGCCATGATCATATTGAATGGCGGTGCAGGCTCGAAGGGCCGAATGGCCTATTCCTGCACCTAATTTCTATGTTCTGTTTCTACCACACTATCGGGTCTCACCCTCTAGTGTAGAGATTTTTGAAGGGTATTTTTAATACCAATTCCTCCTAGATTGCCTAGGTAATCCCACATTTGGGATGTTAGCACTGTCCTGGCACTGCTTCGGGGATGGGCTCCAGCTACGTCCCTGTCTCTGACCAAGCTAACTTATAAAGTGGTTATGCTGATGGCACTGATCTCGGCTCAACGAGTCCAGTCGCTGCATAAATCGCGGCTGGACACTGACTATAACTGCCGATAAAATAACATTCTACATATTCAAATTAATTAAACAGGATAGACCAGGGGCATCTGGTCATAAATTGGAATTTGTAGCCTATCCCATGGACCATCGTTTACGGATAGTCACCCATTTACTTCATTATGTCAGGGTCACAAAACACCTTAGGGACTCTGAAATGGCATTATTTGTCAGTCATAAAAAAACTCACAAAAGGGTGGCTAAGACAGATTTTGGCTTTGGCACGTGTCGATACTTATGTTTTTAAATCTCATTCCACCAGGGCTGCATCGATTTCTGCAGCAAAACGGTTGGAAGTTCCTGTGGACCACATCCTTGCGACGGCAGGATGGTCTAGTGAAATAACCTTTCAAACATTTTATAATAAACCCATTGTCAGGACAGGGTTGTTTGCAAAGTTGATTTTAAACTCTGTGTTATAATTTGCCCCGAGTGTAAGGGGTCATTATTATTTCTTTGTTAATAAAGCATCAGGATGTTCAAATAACCATGCCATGTCTGAATGCATTCTACAGTTACTCCTCCTTGGTCAGTTATTACAGTGTGTGACGCATGGACTCGTTCCACGGCATGAAATCACAGCTTTGAAATCTTCACGTAGTCACGCACGTGACTCCGAAGTAAAATAGTAAGATTAAACGAGAACTTACCAGTTTGAAGTTTGATCTTTATTTTATGAGGAGTTACGTTGAGGGATTACATGCCCGCCACTCCCAACCCTCTATCATAAAGGTCAGCTGGTATGCTAGTTCTCTAATCTTACTATATTCAGTTCACCAACTGTCATCTGTGATTTCACACCGCTGCTTTGAAGATTGACGCGCCTGCGTGCTGGCGGGGTTCTTCACGTAATCCCTCAACGTAACTTCTCATAAAATAAAGATCAAACTTCAAACTGGTAAATCTTACTATTCTTCTCTCTTTGTTTCTTAAGACAATCCATGTTTGAAAAACCCACCAAGAAACTTGCGCTGCGCATGTGTAGTAGGCTGCTGCGCATGCGCAGTACGCAGTCCACGGTGCAAAGGCGGAGTTTCAGCTGCCTTCAGCTCCCCTTGTCGTGAAGGTTTGAAACTGCTTCAACGGCACGGCAGCTGCACAGACCATCGCAGGTTACAAGTACTGCGGATGAAAGGCACAGGGAATTATGTTTACCTAAGAGATCGATCTCTTAGATAGGCATAATTCTCTCATGCCTTTACTATTTATATTTAGTAATTACCATTTTATAATTTTAGTCAGGATAGGCAGTGCCTACCTTGTCTACCCTGACGGCACATGACTGGCTGGGACAAAGACAGTGACCATTCACTTGTCTACGCCCTCGCAATTTAATTTCTCTGTAAGGTCGCATACCTCTATATCCATTAAATTCAATCTGTTTTGTTATTAT
Source organism: Raja brachyura (assembly GCA_963514005.1). The sequence goes on from OY740792.1 coordinate 435,338, forward strand.
TATTTGACTGTACCATAAAATGTCCCTGTTCATTCAACCTTCCCCTCACCCTCCTCAGCCTTCCGCTCACTCTCCACTTTGCCCCCATTCTCCACTTTGCCCCCATTCTCCACACTGCCCCCATTCTCCACACTGCCCCCATTCTCCACACTGCCCCCATTCTCCACACTGCCCCCATTCTCCAAACTGCCCCCATTCTCCAAACTGCCCCCATTCTCCACTTTGCCCCCATTCTCCAAACTGCCCCCATTCTCCACACTGCCCCCATTCTCCACACTGCCCCCATTCTCCACACTGCCCCCATTCTCCACTTTGCCCCCATTCTCCACACTGCCCCCATTCTCCACACTGCCCCCATTCTCCAAACTGCCCCCATTCTCCACACTGCCCCCATTCTCCAAACTGCCCCCATTCTCCAAACTGCCCCCATTCTCCACTTTGCCCCCATTCTCCAAACTGCCCCCATTCTCCACACTGCCCCCATTCTCCACACTGCCCCCATTCTCCACACTGCCCCCATTCTCCAAACTGCCCCCATTCTCCACACTGCCCCCATTCTCCACACTGCCCCCATTCTCCAAACTGCCCCCATTCTCCACTTTGCCCCCATTCTCCACACTGCCCCCATTCTCCACACTGCCCCCATTCTCCACACTGCCCCCATTCTCCACTTTGCCCCCATTCTCACTTTGCCCCCATTCTCCAAACTGCCCCCATTCTCCAAACTGCCCCCATTCTCCACACTGCCCCCATTCTCCACACTGCCCCCATTCTCCACACTGCCCCCATTCTCCAAACTGCCCCCATTCTCCACTTTGCCCCCATTCTCCACACTGCCCCATTCTCCACTTTGCCCCCATTCTCCACACTGCCCCCATTCTCCACTTTGCCCCCATTCTCCACACTGCCCCCATTCTCCACACTGCCCCCATTCTCCACACTGCCCCCATTCTCCACACTGCCCCCATTCTCCACACTGCCCCATTCTCCACTTTGCCCCCATTCTCCACACTGCCCCCATTCTCCACACTGCCCCCATTCTCCACACTGCCTCCATTCTCCACTTTGCCCCCATTCTCCACACTGCCCCCATTCTCCACACTGCCCCATTCTCCACACTGCCCCATTCTCCAAACTGCCCCCATTCTCCACACTGCCCCCATTCTCCACACTGCCCCATTCTCCAAACTGCCCCCATTCTCCACACTGCCCCATTCTCCACTTTGCCCCCATTCTCCACACTGCCCCCATTCTCCACACTGCCCCCATTCTCCACACTGCCCCCATTCTCCACACTGCCCCATTCTCCACACTGCCCCATTCTCCAAACTGCCCCCATTCTCCACACTGCCCCCATTCTCCACACTGCCCCATTCTCCAAACTGCCCCCATTCTCCACACTGCCCCATTCTCCACTTTGCCCCCATTCTCCACACTGCCCCCATTCTCCACACTGCCCCCATTCTCCACACTGCCCCCATTCTCCACACTGCCCCATTCTCCACTTTGCCCCCATTCTCCAAACTGCCCCCATTCTCCAAACTGCCCCCATTCTCCACACTGCCCCATTCTCCACTTTGCCCCCATTCTCCACACTGCCCCCATTCTCCACACTGCCCCTCACTGTGCATTGTACTGTGCTAAGCCTGTACCATATTCCTCTACACTGTGCGCTGAACCTATGCCCCACACATTTCACATTCCCCACTGCAGAAACATCTTTTATAACCTGCTCTAAATCAGTGCTCTCTGCCTTACACTGTGCTCTAAACCTCTATTATATCCTAAACCAGGGCCACAATCATTGCACAACTCTCTAAACTGATAAGTAGGCAAAGGGTTTCGGCCCGAAACGTTGCCTATCTCCTTCGCTCCATAGATGCTGCTACACCCGCTGAGTTTCTCCAGCATTTTGTGTACCCTTTCTAAACTAATATTTCTCTTCCGTGAACAAAGCACAAAGTACTGGAGTGACGCAGCAAGTCAGGCGGTGTATGTGGAAGGAATGGATATGCAATGTTTCAGGCAGACTGCGACACCGTGAAGGGTCTGTTTTCCCTCACAGATACTGCTTGACCTGCTGCGTTACTGCAGCACTTTGTGTTTTGTTCGTGATTGCAGTTCTTTGTAACTCCATCTCATCATTGAAACAGCACCAGACTTGCACTGCACTTTACACAAGATTTACAGCAGTTCTTAAAAACATGATTTTCTGAATGGAAAAAAAAACTATTTTTTAAATTCTGGTATCTGATTGGTGTACAAATGTCATAGAGTCACAGAGTGATACAGTGTGGAATCAGGCCCTTCGGCCCAACTTGCCCACACCAGCCAACATGTCCCAGCTACACTAGTACCATTTGCCTGTGCTTGGTCCATTTCCCTCCAAACCTGTCCTATCCATGTACCTGTCTAACTGTTTCTTAAACGTTGGAATAGTCCCAGTCTCAACCACCTCCTCTGGCAGCTTGTTCCATACACCTACCACCCTCTGTGTGAAAAAGTTACCACTCAGATTCCTGTTAAATCTTTTCCCCTTCACCTTGAACCTATGTCCTCTGGTCCTCAATTCCCCTACTCTAGGCAAGAGATTCTGTGCATCTACCCGATCTATTCCTCTCATGATTTTACACACTTCTATACCCCTTATCCTCCTGCGCTCCAAGGAATAGAGACCCAGTCTACTCAGCCTCTCCCTATAGCTCACACCTTCTAGTCCTGGCAACATCCTCGTAAATCTTCTCTGAACCCTTTCAAGCTTGACAATATCTTTCCTATAACATGGTGCCCAGAACTGAGCACAATACTCTAAATGCGGTCTCACCAACGTCTTATACAACTGCAACATGACCTCCCAAATGTGTGCAAACTGTCCGTGGTTGTTAAATCATACATTTATTCTCCAGCAATAATATTAAAGCTCTCACTTGTTTCAGCAACGTCCAGTTGATGAAAGCTGTCCAACAGGTCTCTGTTCAGAATCTTGGGCAGGAAGTCCTTGATCTGCATCATCTCTGTCGTCAGTCTCTCCAGGTCTCTCTTTCGAACTTTAACAAATTCATCTTTGCCTACTGGCTTCTGGAACACATCCTTAGGAGTGGAAATCTCAGAGTTATGCCCACGGATGCAGGTCTGAATGAAAACATTGAATTATAGATTACAACAGGAAAAGGAACAAGAATGACCGAGAATCTGAATCGTAAAAGATTAAGAGGTGAAGAGACAAAACGATTCAAGAACATTCTAGAACAGGGGTCGGCAACCTGCGGCCTTAGGGCCACATGGGTCCTTCTAGGCCATCAAGTGCGACCTTTTGAATTAATATAAATTTTGTAGAACAAATCCTTTTATTTTTATTAATATGTTTTTGTTCGTCTTTTATTATTTTTATTTTAATCTTAAAATGAATGTATTTAAAATACCAAAGAGTAAAAGAAGATTCAACGAAATAATCTTCCCCGACTGGCGGCTACAATTAAAACATTAGTGAGTCATGAGGGCTATTTTAACACCTGTTACCTTCATGATTTAGTTCTAATTCGACTCTAGAATGTACGTGAACCTCTCTCCCTGCCTGACTGGCCCCACCACCGCCTGAGGCTGGTTGACGAGAGGGAAAATGTCGGGGAGAGTCCGCTGGCCGTCCAGTCTTTTGATAGTGGTGCACGTGGCTTTCCGTTTTAAGTTGAATTTGAGAATAGTTAAACAGCGTATTTGTTTCACTGTATTTTTTTTAATTCTGTCTGCTTAGCAGCCCATCATGTTATTTCAAGCAGCGGTAAGACACGGAAATACTGCTACTGAAGCGACTTATAAAGGAGCTTCTATACGTGGGAAAAAAGGGAATCCCATTTAGCGATGTAGAAATCATAAAAGAATGCATTGTCGAAGTTGTAGGATGCTTAGACCCCGATAAGTACAAACAACTGCCTCTTTCAAGGAGAACTATAACTGGTTGGCAGCATGAATCAGCCCTCAACGTAACAGAACAACTTCACGCAATACCAATGTTATATGGTTATAATACTACAAAAGGAAAATATATATTTTTCAATCGCTTTGGATGAATCAACTGATACTACTGACTCGGCGCAGGTTTTATATTTCATTCGGGCCATAACAGAAGATTTTTTTTGCTATAAGAGTTACTCGCTTTGGGCACTCTTACGGGTAGAACATAAGGAATAGATTTCTTCAACAACTTTCAAGATAAATGTATGAAGGTGGAGTGTATGAAGGTGGTTAATTCAGTGAGTGTATGTACAGACGGTGCACCTTCCATGACAGGAAAACGTGAGGGGTTTATTGCACAGATAAAAAAGGTATTATCAGATCCAGATGCTCTCATTTCTTTTCATTATATGTTACATCAGCAAAATCTACTATTTTAAGTGACACTTTGCAACAAGTTATAAGTATTGTTAACTATATTCATGCAAATGAAACACGGCATCGTCAGTTTCGTAATATGCTAAAGTTGGACGATGAGGCATTCAGTGTGGATTTGCCGTATCATTGTAAAATGCGTTGGCTATCGAAAGGGACAGGTGTTAAGGGCCTGTCTCACTTATGCAACTTTTCAGCAAACTGTCTACGACCTTCAAGCTAGGGGGAAAAACCACGAACTGGATCGACCGTCAGAGTGGAACACACACACAAACACATCGCAAAGACGGGGGCCAGGGAAAGCGGGGGAGCGCTGTCTGAAATTCACCAGGTGCAAAGCCAAGGTGATACCCGCGATAAACAGGAAGGTTAAAGAAGGCTAGCAACGTGTACGGTATGCCCTATAAAAGAGCGGGGAGTGGGGGGGCAGAGGAGAAGGGGAGAGAAGGAGTGGAGACACTTTTAAGAAGCCAGACAACTTTTAATAAGCCAGAGATACACAGCTATGAAGTTTAGCAGGCATTTAACATTACCGGTCGATTTTCCTTGGTTCTGAAAACACGTGCTTACGTTTTTTTCCCCCAATGAGCCAATTAAAATGCCCGGTCAGCAAAGGAGATTTCCTACGGCTACCTCGACTACCTACAACGACATGGCGACCCCACCACCATTGCACTACGAGTTCAAAAGTATCGATTTTCTTTATGCCGACCAATTTTTGCTCGCAGAAAAGTTTTCAACTTATTGAAAATGTTTCCGCAACCAAACTGAGGCCGCGAGTAGTAACTACGATGCGGGAACTCCTCTTGACCATGGAGGAGACTCACCAGTGACCACCTACGACCATGTGTAGACCATGCTGCGAGCTTGTGGCGAACGCAGACTCTCCTAAACTCACCAATAACGTCGCCACAGCAAAATGTTTATCTTTGCGAGGACAGATAGTTAAATTTCATGAAGAACAGAATCAGCAATGTGAATTATTGAAAGAAGATTTCTATAGAAATACTGCATTTCTGCGTGATATCATGTCAAAGCAAAATGACTTGAATGTTTCTTTGCAAGGTAAAACTATATATATGTGGCAAAAAATCCAAGCATTTTGAAAAAAGCTATCTTTTTTCAAAACTCTTCTTCTTCAAAATGAAATTTCGGATGAATACTTTCCACAGTTTGTGAAGGTCATTGATGAGCAGGAGAATTCATGCGAATCATTTGAAGAATACACAGCTGTAATAGACTTATTAATTAAAGAATACAATGAAAGGTTCACTGACTTTGAGAATCATGACATCACACTCAAATTAGCATTACAACCTCACCTAGTTGATGTCTCCAAGATTGTAATGAACTACAAATGGAATTGATTGAGTTCTCAGAAGATGACATTTTAAAGTCCTTATTTGACGCTAAGAAAGATTCTGTACTACTAATAATCAGAGATCCCCTTTATTCAGGCTCTTTCGAGGTACTAGACAGGGCTGTCCCTTAAGTCCTTTACTATTTGATATTGCTTTGGAACCTTTGGCCACCACTATTAGGGAATCCCCTAATATTTTTGGTATTGTCCGCGGGAATAAGACACATGCTATCTCTTTATGCAGATGATCTGTTATTATTCATTTCTAACCCTGAGAAATCTATTCCGGCAACAGTAGCATTACTTAATCAATTTAGTGTTTTTTCTGGTTATAAACTAAATCTTAGTAAGAGTGAGCTTTTTCCATTAAATAATCTAGTTTCAAATTATGGACAGTTTCGACTTAGATTGACTACCGAAAATTTTAGTTATCTAGGTATTAAGATCACCAAGACACACAAGGATTTATTTAAAGCTAATTTTATGCCTTTAATTGACCATATTAAACAACAGTTTACTAAATGGTCACCAATGTCCTTATCTTTAATCGGCCAAATCAATGCTATTAAAATGTTCATTTTACCTAAACTTCTGTATTTATTTCAGACGATACCAATTTTTATTACCAAATCTTTCTTTGATATTATAGATTTCAACATTCCTTCACATATATGGCAGAATAAAAATTCCAGACTAAGTAGAAAATACTTACAGAAATGAAACAAAGATGGTGGTTTGGCATTGGTTATTTAACATTTTGGACAAAAGATTTAGAAGATACCCAATGGCCAGGATGGATAAACCTTGAACGTGATTCCTTACAAGGCCTATCATTGGCTTCTATTCTAGGGGCCTCATTACCTTTTACAATTACGAGACTGAATAAATATACGATTTACGATCCATAACCCAATAATAAGACATACGCTTCGAATATGGTTTCAATTTCGTAAGTTTTTTGGACTAAATGATTTCATCTTATCGAGTCCCATCTTATCCAATTTTCTCTTCCAACCTTCTAGTACTGATCAAGCCTTTTTGTTATGGAAGAGGAAGGGATTAGTAGCTTTGTTTTTGGATGGTCTTCACACTTTTTTAGATATTTACAAATTAGACATTTTTTTGAAAGATACTCTACACCTTTTTCCGCTACCACATCAAACCAAAATTTTGGAAAACATTTTACATTTGAACTCTTATCAGAAAGGATTAATAACAACTATTTATGAGTTGATTTTGAAATAACAAATAGATATATTTGATAAAATTAAGAATGACTGGGAAAGATAACTTCAAGCTTCTGTGTCTATAGAGAAATGGGAGAGGATTTAGAATTTAGAAAAAATCAGGAGTGACATTGTTGAACCCTTGGTGACATTTGATAGGACTTGGGGAAAAATTCTTCAATTGGTCAATACTTCTTCAATATGTGCAAGACACGCTCTGATACAATTCAAGGTGGTTCACAGAGCTCATATGTCAAAAGATAAGTTGGCTCGTTTCTATGGTCATATAAATCCTACCTGTGACAGATGTAACTCTGAAGTGGCCTCACTGACCCATATTTTTGGTCCTGCCCATTTTTGGAAAAATATTGGAAATACATTGTTGATCCTATTTCTGTCGTCTTAGGTATAGATTTACAACCTCATCCTATTACTGCAATTTTTGGGCTGCCAATGTTAGATTTTATTCATTTGTCCCGCTCCGCCCATCGGTTGATTGCTTTTATCACACTAATCGCCAGAAGATCTATTCTGTTTAAATGGAAAGACCAACCCTCCGACCACACTCCAATGATACTCTGAAACGATATCATGTTTAAATTTAGAAAAAACCATGAGTGACATTGTTGAACCCTTGGTTAAATTTGATAAGACTTGGGGAAAAATTATTAAACACTTTTACACAACATAAATTGCTCCCTCTCTAACCGTTATAAAAACAATTTTACCTTTATATGGTGGAACGGACTTAACGACAAACAGACTTAAATTGTTGGAATTCTCAGCTCAGATTCTCTTTTCCTTTGTTTTTATTTTATTTTATTTTCCTTTCTTTTGTTTCTTTAGTTTAGAGGGGTTTTGTTTCTTCCTTTCTTCCTCTTTTTTTTTTGTCTTTCTATCTTTGTGTTTTTTTTCTACATATATAAGTTTTCTTTTAAACATTTAACTATGTTTACATAGAGACCGGGAGGTCTACATTCAATGTGTATTTTGACACTGGACTCATATTAGGTTATACCGGTTATTAATGTAATCCTCATCCCTATGTATCAATATCATTGTTATGTTTATCATTACTCTTCTTGCTGTCTTTTTTGTTTTGTTTTTGTTTTTGGAAAAAAACAAATAAAAAGACGTTGAAAGAAAGAAAGATTCGATTGAAATATGGAAAAATGCAATAGAATACCCACGTCTTCGGCAACATGCACAAAAATGCTTTCTTGCTTTTCAACCACTTATTGCTGCGAATTTACATTCTCCTACCTAACCCAAATCAAGACGCCCTTAAGGTCACAAATGAAAGATACCCATCTGGAAGATCAGTTGAAACTGCGTACTTCTATGTTGCAACCAAATATTCAAATGCTTTCCCACAAAATGCAGTCACAGCAAAGTCATTAAAGGTTAGTTAACTTTAGAATTAACAATTTGTTTTCATTTTCTTGAAGTTAGTACATAGTAGATTTTTACAAAATAATGTACATTTTGAAGCATATCTAATTGAAGTTTCTTGGATGCGGCCTTATTAGATTACAGCTAGCTTAATGCGGCACTCCAACATGAAAAGGTTCCCCACCCCTGTTCTAGAAGCATCCCAGGGAAGCTGCAACAGTCCCATAAATCCAGGACCATCACCTTATGCCATTGCCGTCTAGTTTTTGATTCCTCTACCTTGGCAAAAACGCTGCGACCATCCGCATTATCCCAACACTACAGGGACAAAAAGTCCCAGCTTATCCAGCCTCCCCTGTAACTCAACCCCTCCGGTACCATCCCAGTGAACCTTTCTGCACACGTCCAGGGCATCGAGAACCAGCTACTTGATGCTTTTAGGGCATATTGAGGATCGGACGGATATGGAGCACGTGCAGGTGGATATGGAGCACGTACAGGTGTGCGCGACTTTGGCGCCTTTAAGGGGGGGGGGCGGGGTTGAAATGTGGTTTTCCCCTTGCAATCCGGAGCTTTATTTTCTCGGAGTGCGATCTATTTTTGGAGATTCGTTCCGACTGCCGGTAAGTCCGTTTTTTAAAATAAATCGTCCGACTATTTAATTGCTGCAGTAAATTAAAAATTAGCTCGTAATGCCGTGAACGCCGACAACGGGGACCGATTTTACGTAGGGGACAGGTAAGTGAAAGCTGTTTATTTTTTCATATAAACTTGCTTTTTTAGGGGACTTTAATCAATATTTCATGTTGCGAAACGTTGATTTAGCCCCCATATGAACTGTCAGAATTGTTCCTGCTGATATGGGGTTTAAATTCACCGCAACCGCAACTTTCCAATACAGCGCGTTCCATAAAATCCCACTCGCAAGCTGTTTAAAATGCCCATTAATTTACAGGCATTAAACACTGAATTCTTTCAATTTGGCCTATAAATTAATGACAATTAGATTTAAAAATCATGTTTTATTGTGAATTATTGTGTGAATGTTAATTGGACACTTAGGCTTTAAAATTTTTTTATATTTTTTCTTAAGAAATGGATAAATGTTTAGATATAGTAATTGAATTTTGTAATTGGCTACAATTGGGTAACTTGCTAATTATATGTTTTCATTTCAGGTCATCCAAGTAAGATTGTTTCATATTGTTTCAGAATACTTCAATCTATAATAACTGAACATTTCTTTCAGTTCTCTTAATTTTTAAGGAAGTTATGGGCTTTTGACTGTCCTCGATCACAACGTTTGTGACAAGTCAATAGAAAAGCAATAGGAAGCAAGATGCTAATTTCCGAGTATGAAAATGGCCCTAACTTTTTTAATACTGAAGATGTGAAAGTGAATTGGGTGTCAAATTAAACTTATTTTTATGCTTTATCTGATGGGATAAATTGCAGACTTGATTTTTTAATTCTCAAAATTTTGTAACATTGCTACATTAACGTGCCATGAATGACTTGTGTTTTTATGAGTCGATCTGCTGACAATGACATTGACATGAACTACTCAAGCCCTGTTGGGGAGGAAACTCATCAGCTAATCCCATGTCATATTCTAACTCCCCACTTTCAGGTCATTCCAAAAATATGTATCAAGGCGCAAATGTGAAGCTGGTTCTGAATAAAATATGGTTAAAGCAAAAACAAAACAAAAACGGTATAACTGTACCCCCACCGACCGGCCTCACCATGTACCCCCCCCCCCCC
>OY740792.1:445665-485665 GCA_963514005.1 Raja brachyura
GGGGGGAGGGGTGTGTGGGGGGTGGGTGTGGGGGGGAGGGGTGTGTGTGGGGGGGGGGAGGGGTGTGTGGGGGGAGGGTTGTGTGTGTGGGGGGAGGGATGTGTTGGGGGGGAGGGGTGTGTGGGGGGGAGGGGTGTGTGGGGGGGAGGGGTGTGTGGGGGGGAGGGGTGTGTGTGTGGGGGGAGGGGTGTGTGTGGGGGGGGGGGTGTGGGGGGGAGGGGTGTGTGTGTGGGAGGAGGGGTGGTGGGGGGGGGAGGGGTGTGTGGGGGGGAGGGGTGTGTATGTGGGGGGAGGGGTGTGTGTGGGGGGGAGGGGTGTGTGTCTGGGGGGGAGGGGTGTGTGGGGGGGGGAGGGGTGTGTGGGGGAGGGGTGTGTGGTGTGGGGGAGGGGTGTGGGGGGGAGGGGTGTGTGGGGGGGGAGGGGTGTGTGTGGGGGGAGGGGTGTGTGTGGGGGGGGGGTGTGGGGGGGAGGGGTGTGTGTGGGGGGGAGGGGTGTGTGGGGGGGAGGGGTGTGTGTGGGGGGGAGGGGGGGGTGTGGGGGGGAGGGGGGTGTGTGGGGGAGGGGGGTGTGGGGGGGGAAGGGGTGTGGGGGGGGGGGAGGGGTGTGAGGGGGGGGAGGGGTGTGTGGGGGGGGGGGTGGGGGGGGAGGGGTGTGAGGGGGGGGAGGGGTGTGTGGGGGGGGGAGGGGTTGTGTGGGGGGTGGAGGGGTGTGTGGGGGGGAGGGGGGTGTGGGGGGGAGGGGGGGTGGGGGGGGGAGGGTGTGTGGGGGGGGGAGGGGTGTGAGGGGAGGAGGGGTGTGTGGGGGGGGAGGGGTGTGTGGGGGGGGGGAGGGGGTGTGTGTGGGGGGAGGGGTGTGTGGGGGGGAGGGGTGTGTGTGTGGGGGGAGGGGTGTGTGTGTGGGGGGAGGGGTGTGTGGGGGGGAGGGGTGTGTGGGGGGGGGAGGGGTGTGTGGGGGGTGGAGGGGTGTGTGGGGGGTGGAGGGGTGTGTGGGGGGGGAGGGGGGTGTGGGGGGGGGAGGGGTGTGTGGGGGGGGGAGGGGTGTGTGGGGGGGAGGGGGGTGTGGGGGGGAGGGGTGTGTGGGGGGGGAGGGGTGTGTGGGGGGGGAGGGGTGTGTGGGGGGGAGGGGTGTGTGTGGGGGGGAGGGGTGTGGGGGGGAGGGGTGTGTGGCAGGGAGGGGTGTGTGTGTGGGGGGAGGGGGTGTGTGGGGGGGAGGGGTGTGTGGGGGGGAGGGGTGTGTGTGTGGGGGAGGGGTGTGTGGGGGGGGAGGGGTGTGTGGGGGGGAGGGTTGTGTGTGTGGGGGGAGGGGTGTGTGGGGGGGGAGGGGTGTGTGGGAGGGAGGGGGGAGGGGTGTGTGGGGGGGAGGGGTGTGTGTGTGGGGGAGGGGTGTGTGTGGGGGGGGGAGGGGTGTGTGGGGGAGGGGTGTGTGGGGGGGGAGGGGGTGTGGGGGGGAGGGGGGTGTGTGGGGGGGGAGGGGTGTGTGTGGGGGGGAGGGGGGGGTGTGGGGGGGAGGGGGGTGTGGGGGGGAGGGGGGGAGGGGGGTGTGGGGGGGAGGGGTGTGTGGGGGGGAGGGGGGTGTGGGGGGGAGGGGGGTGTGGGGGGGGAGGGGTGTGTGGGGGGGGAGGGGTGTGTGGGGGGGAGGGGTGTGTGGGGGGGAGGGGTGTGTGTGGGGGGGAGGGGTGTTTGTGGGGGGGAGGGGTGTGTGGGGGGGAGGGGGTGTGTGTGGGGGGGAGGGTGTGTGGGGGGGGAGGGGTGGTGGGGGGGAGGGGTGTGTGGGGGGGAGGGGTGTGTGGGGGGGGGAGGGGTGTGTGGGGGGGGGAGGGGTGTGTGGGGGGGGAGGGGTGTGTGGGGGGGAGGGGTGTGGGGGGGAGGGGTGTGGGGGTGGGGGGGTGGGGGGGGTGTGTGTGGGGGGGGGAGGGGTGTGTGGGGGGGAGGGGTGTGTGGGGGGGAGGGGGGGTGGGGTGTGTGGGGGGGGAGGGGTGTGTGGGGGGGGGGAGGGGTGGGGGGGGGGGTAGGGGTGTGTGGGGGGAGGGGTGTGTGGGGGGGAGGGGTGTGTGTGGGGGGGAGGGGTGTGTGGGGGGGAGGGGTGTGTGTGGGGGGGGAGGGGGGTGTGTGGGGGGGGGGTGTGGGGGGGAGGGGTGTGTGTGGGGGGGAGGGGTGTGTGGGGGGGAGGGGTGTGTGGGGGGAGGGGTGTGTGTGGGGGGAGGGGTGTGTGGGGGGGAGGGGGGTGTGTGGGAGGGGGGTGTGTGTGGGGGGGGTGTGTGGGGGAGGGGGGGGGTGTGGGGGAGGGGGGTGTGTGGGGGGGAGGGGTGTGTGTGGGGGGGAGGGGGGTGTGGGGGGAGGGGGGTGTGTGGGAGGGGGGTGTGTGGGGGGGGGGTGTGGGGTGGAGGGGTGTGTGGGGGGGAGGGAGGTGTGTGTGGGGGAGGGGGGTGTGTGGGGGGGAGGGAGGTGTGTGGGGGGGAGGTGTGTGTGGGGGGGGGGAGGTGTGGGGGGGGAGGGAGGTGTGTGGGGGGAGGTGTGTGTGGGGGGGAGGGAGGTGTGGGGGGGGAGGGGTGTGTGGGGGGGAGGGGGTGTGTGTGGGGGGGAGGGGGTGTAGGGGGGGAGAACAATACTACCCAGATGGGCGGGAGTGCTGCAGCTGAAGGCAAGGACAACATATTCCGCTGAATACAAATGTAAGATTTATGTGTTGAGTTAAGGTTGCGACTTTGTGATAAATTATATTTACAGTTGAAGTAGAGCTGACTGATTAGTGTCAATGCTAACCTTGTAGGCAAACACTGCTGCAGTTGGGGCCGGACAGGCTGCCCAATACGTCGTGACGTCCTGCACCTCCTTTTGAATTGAACACATTTACTGTCGATCCTTTTGTGAAATATATCGGCTCAGTGAATTGTGTGGCTCACAGACAGGCCCTTCGGCGCAACATGACTATGCTCACCTCATTACCCATTTACATTGACACATTTTCCAGCATTAGGTCCATATCCAAGTTCCAGTTCACATTTACTGTCACATGCACCAATGAAGGTACAGTGATATTTGAGTTACCACATCCATCACAGTGGAATCAGAATTCCTCACTGGATGGAAGGTGATAAAGTTGTCAGTCCTCCTCCTTGTTCACCCGTGGTCGGGGCCATGAACCCCCCGTAGTCGCCGCTACGGACGGCCCGATGTACAAGCCCTCTCGTCGGGATGATCAGCCTTCGACGTCGGGACGGATCAGAACACACTCCGCGGCTTGGAGTTCCCAAATTGTCCGCTTTTTACCGGAGACCGCGGCTTCGCGATGTTAAAGACCACCGGCCAGCGGTCGGAGCACTTCTTCTGGCGATCCCCGGCAAGGGATCCCAGGCTCCGCGATGGTAAGTCCGCGCCCCGCCCGCGGCTAGAAGCTCCGAAGACCGCTGCAGTTAGCAGGCCCCCGCGGTCGGAACTCCAACACTGGCGACCCTCGACAAAGGATCCCAGGCTCCTAGATGGTAAGTCCGCGGCGGGCTTGCCGCTGAAGCTCTGGGCCGGTCTCCGGTCTGGAGAGGCCGCACCAAACCAGTTGTTAGGCTGCGAGGGGGATGAAGATGCGACAAGGAGAAAAGTCGCATCTCCATCGAGGTAAGTGACTGAAAACAGTTTCAAGTTGGGGGGGACCTCCTTGCACCTAAACTCAAATCCTCTTCCAATGAAGGCCAACATGCCATTAGCTTTCTTCATTGCCTGCTGTACCTGCATGCTCACTTTCAGTGACTGATGTACAAGGACACCCAGGTCTTGTTGCACCTCCCCTTCTTATAATCTGACACCATTCAGATAATAATCTTCCTTCCTGTTCTTGCCATCAAAGTGGATAACCTCACATTTATCAACATTAAATTGCATCTGCCATGCTTCTGCCCACTTACCCAACGTGTCCAAGTCATCCTGCAGCCTCATAGCATCCTCCTCGCAGCTCACACTGCCATCCAGCTTTGTGTCATCCGCAAAGTTAAAGATGGTACATTTAATTCCCTCATCTAAATTGTTAATATCTAACTCCCTCGTCTAAATCTAAATCCACGCCCCCTGCACCAACTCCTCAGCCACACATTCAGATCCCCCATCGTCCTCACTAGCACAAGGTACTGGAAGCAACCCAGAAATAACCACCCTAGAAGTCCTGCTTTTCAGCCGCCTACCTCGTTCTCTATACTCACGTTGCAAAACCTCCTTCCTCTTCTTACTCACGTCATTTGTGCCTACATGCACAACTACTTGTGGCTGTTCATCTTCTGGGCCAGTTCCAGTCAGCTGGACATTGTGGAAATGTTTCTCCAGACCAACCCCTTTGACCACAAGTTCATCTGGCAGTGTTCAGTGTGGAACGTCCTGCAGGGAAATGACTCCATGAAACCTTTGGTATGGTTCCCAGAGCAGACTGCCCAGCTTGTCTGGCCAAATGCCTCATTGCCAGAACTCACCAACAAGCACCAAGACCTGTCTTGGCTGGCAGTGAGGGAGCCCTCCCAGTCCTGCACCGTCGGAACCTCACTACCAGCGCACGCTGCCCTCGGGACGGCTGCTATGGAGAGGTGACGGTTGCCCACCTCTTCACAGTGGATTTGGGAACAGAGTCTGGAGATTGATACAAGGATTGTTATCACGGTTTATCCAAAGAACTCCGTAATGGGACTGTCTGATTTCCGGACTGTTCCTAGGGACCCAGTCGGAGACATACAGTACATTGAGTGCTGCTGGAAGCTCATCAACTCAGTGAAAGACGCTCTTTGGTCTGCCCGTGCGTTGTTCACCACTCAGTGGAGCGAGATGTTCATCAGGGAATGTTGCCGACTGGCCCGCTGCAGACTACAGGAGTACACACTGAGGGACGCACTGAAGCTTGGTGCAGCCAACGCCAAGACTCGGTGGGGGAGGGCCACAGTCTAGGTTCCTCCCCCTGCTGGACATTGGGGGGCAGGGTCCAGTGGGGACACCCCTCAAACAGGGAAAGGGATTCCACGCCAGGGGGCCACGAGTGGCAAAGGTGTTTTTTATCTTAAAGATAGATGCAAACACTACTGAATATGACACTAATGAATGTTTCAACGCTAAGAATGTCTGAAGAGTGCGCAGTTTTATGTTGATATTTTTATGCTGAATAACATTTATTTTGGGTATAAACAATATCACTCTCATATAACCATACAACCATATAACCATATAACCATATAACCATACAACCATATAACCATATAACCATATAACCGTATAACCATACAACCATATAACCATATAACCATATAACAATTACAGCACGGAAACAGGCCTTCTCGGCCCTTCCAGTCCGTGCCGACCATTTATTTTCCCCTGATCCCATCTACCTGCACTCAGACCATACCCCTCCATTCCCCTCCCGTCCATATACCTATCCACTTTACTTTTAAATGTTAAATTCGATCCTGCCTCCATCACTTCTGCAGGAAGATCATTCCACACAGCCACCACTCTCTGAGTAAAGAAGTTCCCCCTCATGTTACCCCTAAACTTCTGTCCCTTAATTCTCATGTCATGCCCTCTTGTTTGAATCTTTCCTACCCTCAATGGGAAAAGCTTATCCACGTCAACTCTGTCTATCCCTTTCATCATTTTAAAGACCTCAATCAAGTCCCCCCTTAACCTTCTGCGCTCCAAAGAATAAAGACCTAACTTGTTCAACCTTTCTCTGTAACTTAGTTGCTGGAACCCAGGCAACATTCTAGTAAATCTCCTCTGTACTCTCTCTATTTTGTTATCATCCTTCCTATAATTAGGCGACCAAAATTGTACACCATACTCCAGAATTGGTCTTACCAATGCCTTGTACAATTTTAACATTACTTCCCTACTCCTATATTCAATGCTCTGATTTATAAAGGCCAGCACACCAAAAGCTTTCTTTACCACCCTATCTACATGCGATTCCACCTTCAGGGAATTATGCAGTTATTCCTAGAACCCTCTGTTCCACAGCATTCCTCAATTCCCTACCATTTACCATGTACGTCCTATTTTGATTTGTCCTGCCAAGATGTAGCACCTCACACTTATCAGCATTAAACTCCATCTGCCATCTTTCAGCCCACTCTTCCAAATGTCCCAAATCTCTCTGTAGACTTTGAAAATCTACTTCATTATCCACAGCACCCCCTATCTTAGTATCATCTGCATACTTACTTATCCAATTTTCCACCCCATCATCTAGATCATTGATGTACATGACAAACAACAGTAGACCCAACACAGATCCCTGAGGCACCCCACTCGTCACCGGCTTCCAACCTGACAAACAGCCATCCACCATTACTCTCTGGCATCTCCCATTCAGCCACTGTTGAATCCATCTTGCTACTCCGCCATTAAAACCCAAAGATTGAACCTTAACCAACCTTCCATGGGGAACCTTGTCAAAGGCCTTACTGAAATCCATATAGACAACATCCACTGCTTTATCCTCATCAATTTTCCTAGTAACCTCTTCAAAAAATTCAAGATGGTTTGTCAAACATGACCTTCCAGGCACAAATCCATGTTGACTGTTCTTGATCAGACCCTGTTTATCCAGATGCTTATATATATTATCTCTAAGTATCCTTTCCATTAATTTGCCCACCATTGACGTCAAACTAACAGGTCTATAATTGCTAGGTTTATTCTTTGAACCCTTTTTAAACAATGGAACAACATGCGCAGTACGTCAATCCTCCGGCACTATTCCCGTTTCTAATGACATTTGAAATATTTCTGTCACAGCCCCTGCTATTTCTACACTAACTTCCTTCAATGTCTTAGGGAATATCCTGTCAGGATCTGGAGACTTATCCACTTTTATATTTTTCAAAAGTGTCAGTACTTCCTCCTCTTTGAATCTCATAGTTTCCATAGCTACTCTACTTTTTTTCCTTACCTCACAGAGTTCAATATCCTTCTCCTTGGTGAATACCGAAGAAAAGAAATTAATCAATATCTCCCCCATCTCTTTTGGCTCTGCAGATAGCTGTCCATTCTGGCTCTCTAATGGTCCAATTTTATCCCTCGTTATCCTTTTGCTATTAATATAGCTGTAGAAACCCTTTGGATTACTTTCACCTTTCTTGCCAAAGGAACCTCATATCTTCATTTAGCTTTTCTTATTTCTATCTTAAGATTGTTTTTACATTCTTTATACTCATCTAGCACCTCATTTACTCCATGCCTCCTATAATTATTGTAGATATCTCTCTTTTTTCGAACCAAGTGTCCAATTTCCCTTGAAAACCAGGGCTCTTTCCGATTTTTACTATTTCCTTTCAACCGAACAGGGACATAAAGATTCTGTACTCTTACAATTTCCCCTTTAAATGTCCTCCATTTCTCTTCTACATCCTTCCCATAAAACAAAATGTCCCAATTCACTCCTTTTAAATCATTACGCATTCCCTCAAAGTTAGCCTTTCTCCAATCAAAAATCTCAACCCTAGGTCCAGTTCTGACTCTCTCCATAATTATATTGAAACTAATGGTATTGTGATCGCTGGTCCCGAAGTGCTCACCAACGCATACCTCCGTCACCTGACCTGCCTCATTTCCTAACAGGAGGTCCAGCACTGCCACAATCTCCCACAATCACTACCTTGTGCTTACTACTCATGTACGTACTGTTTTTCTAAACATCTTTAAATGATTCCAAATTTGCATCTTTTTTGTCTCCATTTTATCTCTAGCCGTTGATACCATCTCCACACATCTGCCAATCATCTCTCCTCACCTGAATCCATCTAACACTTGCCAGTTTTGCCCCCTTTACCAGCTTTCTCCCCTCAACTCCTTCAGTCTGAAGAATGGTCCCAACCACAAATGTTGTCTGTCCACTTCTGTCCACAGATGCTTCACACTAACCGAGCTCCTCCAGCAGTAGACACAAAGATCACGCCATGCAGTTTGTTTGTTGTCCACTGTTGCACTAATTCCAGGCAGTAATCAATTATTGGGAATGTTTTGTTCCCTGATCAGAGACAAATACACTGAAGTGTCGTTGCCAGAGTGACGCTCAGTGATCCAGCGAAGGGTCTCGACCCAAAACGTCACCTATTCCTTCGATCCATAGATGCTGCCTCACCCGCTGCATTTCTCCAGCAGTTTTGTCTACCTTTGACTTTTCCAGCATCTGCACTTCTTTCTTAAACGGCTGTCTATTTGTTCAGATTGATCCAATAGTGAAGAATGTCTACATCAATGTAAGGCCTTTAGTTCTGCAGAAGTGTATCTTTCCAGCTGAACACTGGGTAGGGTCCGTGAGTCAGGCCCTTGACCGGTGGCTCAGTCATTCTCAGAGTCTCTCACTTTCTTACAGCTGCACAGAGCAGGAATCTGCAGCCAATTCAAATGGTGCACTGGGTCAGACAAGGGCTCCATTAAAAGGGAGCTGTGTCACAAATAGGTGACGGCAAGTTCTAAAGGCATTACAGTGATAATAATCTACAGTAGAAACAGCCGTTAACAATGAACTAAATTACTTCACTGTGCAGGTGTACGTGAGAATAATTTTGACTTGACGATTAAGAATTGGCCCAATTCAGAATGGGCTATATTACAAATAATTGACACTAGGTTTGGATTATATGAAGAATGAGCTATTCGGGATGGGTTTTGCTAAGAATGAGATGGACTGCAGTGAGAATTAACCATATTAAGAATAGCTGCACCAGTGGGTAAATAAAAGAGTGAGAAATATGAATATTATGTACTTAAAATTATGCATTAATAGTGAAGAATGAGCTGCGATAAGTGAGTGAACTGAAGAGTGGACTACATTAGAAGTGGGCAACAAGTGGTCTGCTTTAGAGCAGTCACATTGAAAATGACCTAGATTCAGTCTGGTCCATATTAAGAATGAATTACATTATTCATTATCACCATTAAGAATGTGTTCATTACAATAAGTGATGTTAGAATGTTCATTAGGTATAAGCCATCCTCTGAATGAGAAACTGGGCAAAATTCATAGTGGTTATGAGAAGTAGGAGGCAGATAAAGACTGAGTCATGTTAGAACAGTTAGCGCAGCGGTAGAGTTGCTGCCTTACAGCGAATGCAGCGCCTGAGACCAGGGTTCGATCCAGACCACGGGTGCTGTCTGTACGGAGTTTGTACGTTCTCCCCGTGACCTGCGTGATCTTCGGTCTCTTCAACGTTCCAGAGAAAACATTCCAGGTTTCTACAGCCTCTCCTTATAGCAACTTACACAGGTCCCACACGAGATTGGTTCCCAGCCCTGGGCTGCCACCAGCTGGGTGAGAGGGTGCTGAAGTGACCGTGAAAGAGATCTCACCGTATGGCGAGCCTGGTCTCCCCCAGTGGGCAACACAAGGAGCCCTGGTCTCTGCCCGTGTCGAACGCACAAGGGCTGGTCGAAGGAAGCTCCCATCCAGTGTAACTGCTCATTACTACAGAGGTTGGCCTCATTTTCCAGCATATGCAACTTTCTGATTGATATTGATTGATCAGTGGGTTAACATACTGTAGATGGGGTGGACAGGGTAGAAATGGCAAAGACTGGAGGCTAGAGCTTTAAAGTGAGAGGGACAAAGTTTAAAGATGTTACACAGAGGGTGGTGGTTGCCTGGAATACGACCAGGGGAGGTGCAATGAGTACTGGGTGTCCTTGTACATCAGTCACCGAAAGTAAGCATGTAGGTACAGCAGGCAGTGAAGAAAGCGAATGGTATGTTGGCCTTCATTAAGAGAGCATTTGGGTTTAGGAGCAAAGAGGTTCTACTGCAGTTGTACAGGGCCCTGGTGAGACTGCACCTGGAGTATTGTGTGCAATTTTGGTCTCCTAATTTGAGGAAGGACAATATAGCTATTGAGGGAGTGCTAGTAGGTTCACCGGGTTAATTCCCGGGATGGCAGGACTGACATATGATGAAAGAATGGGTGTGCTGTATTCACTGGAATTTAGAAGGATGAGAGGGGATCTTATAGAAACATATAAAATGTTTAAGGGGTTGGACAAGCTAGATGCAAAAAAAATGTTCCCAATTTTGGGGGAGTCCAGAACTGTTTTCTAGAGAGAGTTACATTTAGCTCTTAGGGCTAAGGGAATCAAGGGATATGGGGAAAAAGCTGGAATAGGGTACTGATTTTAGATGATCTTGAAGGCCAGTCCTGGCTCGAAGGACTGTATTGCCTACTACTGCACCTATTGTTATATAATATTGATTACATTGCCTGCAAATGCATCATTCAAGCATTCATTGATTGATCATATGGTAATATTTATTACATTGCCTGTCACAGCATCATTGTAGCATTAGTAGCTCCTTCTGCACCCTCTCCAAAGTCTTCACATCCTTCCTGTAATGAGGTGACCAGAACTGCATGCATTATTCCAGATGCGGCCTGAACAATATATTTTTTAAGCTGCAATATTACTTCCTGACTCTTATACTCAATGCCCTGGCAATGGGAGACCTGATAGAACGTTATAAAGTCATGAGAGGTATAGATAGGGTAGACAGTCAGAACCTTTCTCACAGGGTAGAAATGTCAAAGACTGGAGGGACTTTATTGTGAGAGGGACAAAGTTTAAAGATTTTACACAGAAGGTAGTGGGTTGAGGTGGAGTAGGTATGATAGATGCTTTTAGAAAGGAATATGGGTATGCAGGGAATGGAGGGATACGGATCACGTGTAGGCAGAGATTAGTTGAACCTGGCATCATGTTGGGCATGGACATTGTGGGCCGAAGGGCCTGTCCCAGTGCTGTACTGTAACACCACTGTCTCAGAAGGGATAAATCTGGCTGTAAAATTTGAAAATCGCCCATGGTTCTGAAGTGGGTTTTTACATGCAAAATGAAAACGCTTCTGAAGCTAAATTTATCACTAAAGAAAATCTACAGACTTACGAGTGGTGTGTGGAAAAATAATTTTTTTATCATTATGATATTGAGATGTATATTTTGGCAAATAATGAAATGTGCTGACAGCTTAAACACCCACTCCCTTTCAATAGGATATTGTCACTTTGCTGAGGTTGATTGTGTCCAATTAACAGCTAACAATGATGCCGTTCCTTGGCTTGCACCTGAGTAAACTGTAATTCAAAACCTACCTATGGTTTGTGATTTTTTTTAATGATAAATTTTGTTTCAGAGGCGTTTTCTTTTTGTATGTAAAAACCCACTTGAGAACCATGGGCGATTTTAAAATGTTACAGCCAGATTTATCACTTCTGAAACTTTTTAGATGCCAAAGGAATCAAGAAATAACACAAATAATGCCTTAGTTGATGAAATGCAGTGAGCAAACGGCCAATGTTCGCCAAGCACTCAGGATGTTGTTGTCCCTGTAGCTCTCGCTCATATCTACCGTCATTTTGCCTCAGTTTTGGAATTCTGAACTAGGCTAAATGTCTCTCACGCTTATCCCAATTTCATTAATTATTTACAGCGCAACAATTGACCATTTCGGCGGTCGGGTTTTAACGGGGCTGCTACACTGGAAACAATGGTCAGTGCGTACCTGCAGTTCATCGCGTGTACTCCAGTTGGCGTAGCGTGGCAACAGCACGGGTCATGGGCCGTGACCCGACTGCCGTGCAACCTCCCTATTGGCGTGTCCCTAGGGTGAGCAGTTTAGTTTAACCTGGCGGCACCTTGTCCACAGATGCTGCCCGACACGCTGGCACTCTGTGTCCATCTGGTGAGACCAGCATTGGATAAAGGAGCACACTGCCCCTCCCCAGAATGGTGCTCCCTCACCCTCACCCCTCCCCAGTACGGTGCTCCCTCACCCCCCCCCCCCCGTACAAAGAGCGGAGACAGAGTTTGAGGCAAACAACGTTTAATCCGCGACCGTCCAGCGGGGTCCGGGGATGCTGCCGGCGGCTCCACAAATGCAGCGGGTGCGGCCCCGGGGGGGGGGGGGGGGCTTCCCTCGGACCCCCATCATTGAGGGGGGGCCGTGACCCCGAATGAACCCTAACATTTAATGCGATAACTCGGGGGATCCCAGCTCCGGCCCCGGGGTCACAATCGCGGGTCAGCGCGGGCCAGGACGATGGCGGTCCGGCTCGGGATGTAGACCTGCAACACAGTGGGGGGCACCGGTCAGTGGTCAGCACGAGGGGGGTGGAGAGGGGGGAGGTTGAGGGGGGGGATGTTGTGGGGGGGTGAGGTGAGGGTGGTGGGGAGAGAGGGTGGGGGTTGGATGGGGGGAGAGGGGGTGGGGGTGGAGAGAGGGTGGGGTTGGGGGGGAGAGAGGGTGGGGGTGGGGGGGGAGGGTGGGGGGGGAGAGAGGGTAGGGGTGGGGGGGAGAGAGAGTGGGGGTGGGGGGGAGAGAGAGTGGGGGTGGGGGGGAGAGAGGGTGGGGGGAGAGAGGGTGGGGGTGGGGGGGGAGGGTGGGGGGGGAGAGAGGGTAGGGGTGGGGGGGAGAGAAAGTGGGGGTGGGGGGGAGAGAGAGTGGGGGTGGGGGGGGAGGGTGGGGGGGGAGAGAGGGTAGGGGTGGGGGGGAGAGAGAGTGGGGGTGGGGGGGAGAGAGAGTGGGGGTGGGGGGGAGAGAGGGTGGGGGGAGAGAGGGTGGGGGTGGGGGGGGGAGAGAGAGTGGGGGTGGGGGGGGAGGGTGGGGGGGGAGAGAGGGTAGGGGTGGGGGGGAGAGAGGGAGGGGTTGGGGGGGAGAGAGAGTGGGGGTGGGGGGGGGAGAGAGAGTGGGGGTGGGGGGGGAGAGAGGGTAGGGGTGGGGGGGGAGAGAGGGTAGGGGTGGGGGGGAGAGAGGGAGGGGTTGAGAGGAACTGATGTAGAAACAAGGAACTGCAGTTGCTAGTTTACCAAGAAAAGACACCAAGTGCTGGAGTACCGTGGTCAGGCCGGACTGAAGGTTCCCCACAGACGCTGCCCGACCCGCTGGTTCTCCAGCACTCTCTGTCGCCCGCCCGTGACCCACCGCCCCTCAGCACCCGCACCCCGGGGCAGGACTTGTATCCTTTGTTTCAGAGACTTGGATAAACACATGGATCATGGCCAGCACGGACATGGTGGGCCGAAAGGCCTGTTCCTGTGGCTCTTTGACACAACTTGTTCCAGAGCTCGCTGCAGTCAGTGCCCGCAGCCCGTCCCGGTCCCCCTCCTCCCCCCAGCAATGCCCCCCACCCGGCCACCGAGGCCCGGACTCTCTGAGGCTTCTGCCCCACGGTGCAAGCTCTCTGGAGGCCAGGTGCCCAGGGCAGAGCCCACACCACCCACTCACCTTCAGCCAGTGTTTGCAGCGGTGCAGAGTGCCAAACTGTACCAGCTGGGGGAGGAAAATGTGAGAAGTAACAGAGAGAGGGGGAGAGCAGGAGTGTTAGTGATTAATGTGGATGCAGCTACACAATGCATGGAGAGAAACAGAAACACAGCAAGGAAGGAAGGAAGGAAGGTGGTGTGGGCACGGCAGGGTTTGCCAACTTTAAATGATATAAAATACACTGAGAATCAAATCAAACAACAATAAATACTGTTGATGCTGAGGTGGAATGAACGGTTTAGCTGCTGTGAGTCGCCTGGACAGCAGGGGCAGGAGTGGGCAACACTGGGCCCGGACAGCAGGGGGCAGGAGTGGACAACACTGGGCCCGGACAGCAGGGGCAGGAGTGGGCAACACTGGGCCCAGACAGCAGGGGGCAGGAGTGGGCAACACTGGGCATGGACAGCAGGGGGCAGGAGTGGGCAACACTGGGCCCAGACAGCAGGGGGCAGGAGTGGGCAACACTGGGCCCGGACAGCAGGGGGCAGGAGTGGACAACACTGGGCCCGGACAGCAGGGGCAGGAGTGGGCAACACTGGGCCCAGACAGCAGGGGGCAGGAGTGGGCAACACTGGGCATGGACAGCAGGGGGCAGGAGTGGGCAACACTGGGCCCAGACAGCAGGGGGCAGGAGTGGGCAACACTGGGCCCGGACAGCAGGGGGCAGGAGTGGACAACACTGGGCCCGGACAGCAGGGGCAGGAGTGGGCAACACTGGGCCCAGACAGCAGGGGGCAGGAGTGGGCAACACTGGGCATGGACAGCAGGGGGCAGGAGTGGGCAACACTGGGCCCAGACAGCAGGGGGCAGGAGTGGGCAACACTGGGCCCAGACAGCAGGGGGCAGGAGTGGGCAACACTGGGCATGGACAGCAGGGGGCAGGAGTGGGCAACACTGGGCCCAGACAGCAGGGGGCAGGAGTGGGCAACACTGGGCCCGGACAGCAGGGGGCAGGAGTGGGCAACACTAGGCATGGACAGCAGGGGGCAGGAGTGGGCAACACTGGGTCCGGACAGCAGGGGGCAGGAGTGGGCAACACTGGGCCTGGACAGCAGGGGGCAGGAGTGGACAACACTGGGCCCGGACAGCAGGGGGCAGGAGTGGGCAACACGGCCCAGACAGCAGGGGGCAGGAGTGGGCAACACTGGGCCCGGACAGCAGGGGGCAGGAGTGGGCAACACTAGGCATGGACAGCAGGGGGCAGGAGTGGGCAACACTGGGCCCAGACAGCAGGGGGCAGGAGTGGGCAACACTGGGCCCGCACAGCAGGGGGCAGCAGTGGGCAACACTAGGCATGGACAGCAGGGGGCAGGAGTGGGCAACACTGGGCCCGGACAGCAGGGGGCAGGAGTGGACAACACTGGGCCCGGACAGCAGGGGCAGGAGTGGGCAACACTGGGCCCAGACAGCAGGGGGCAGGAGTGGGCAACACTGGGCCCAGACAGCAGGGGGCAGGAGTGGGCAACACTGGGCATGGACAGCAGGGGGCAGGAGTGGGCAACACTGGGCCCAGACAGCAGGGGGCAGGAGTGGGCAACACTGGGCCCAGACAGCAGGGGGCAGGAGTGGGTAACACTAGGCATGGACAGCAGGGGGCAGGAGTGGGCAACACTGGGCCCAGACAGCAGGGGGCAGGAGTGGGCAACACGGCCCAGACAGCAGGGGGCAGGAGTGGGCAACACTGGGCCCGGACAGCAGGGGGCAGGAGTGGGCAACACTGGGCCCGGACAGCAGGGGGCAGGAGTGGGCAACACTAGGCATGGACAGCAGGGGGCAGGAGTGGGCAACACTGGGCCCGGACAGCAGGGGGCAGGAGTGGGCAACACTGGGCCCAGACAGCAGGGGGCAGGAGTGGACAACACTGGCCCGGACAGCAGGGGGCAGGAGTGGGCAACACTGGGCCCGGACAGCAGGGGGCAGGAGTGGACAACACTGGGCCCGGACAGCAGGGGGCAGGAGTGGGCAACACTGGGCCCGGACAGCAGGGGGCAGGAGTGGGCAACACTGGGCCCGGACAGCAGGGGGCAGGAGTGGGCAACACTGGGCCCGGACAGCAGGGGGCAGGAGTGGGCAACACTGGGCCCGGACAGCAGGGGGCAGGAGTGGGCAACACTGGGCCCGGACAGCAGGGGGCAGGAGTGGGCAACACTGGGCCCGGACAGCAGGGGGCAGGAGTGGGCAACACTGGGCCCAGACAGCAGGGGGCAGGAGTGGGCAACACTGGGCCCGGACAGCAGGGGGCAGGAGTGGGCAACACTGGGCCCGGACAGCAGGGGGCAGGAGTGGGCAACACTGGGCCCGGACAGCAGGGGGCAGGAGTGGACAACACTGGGCCCGGACAGCAGGGGGCAGGAGTGGGCAACACTGGGCCCACTGACAGCAGGGGGCAGGAGTGGGCAACACTAGGCATGGACAGCAGGGGGCAGGAGTGGGCAACACTGGGCCCAGACAGCAGGGGGCAGGAGTGGACAACACTGGGCCCAGACAGCAGGGGGCAGGAGTGGGCAACACTGGGCCCGGACAGCAGGGGGCAGGAGTGGGCAACACTGGGCCCAGACAGCAGGGGGCAGGAGTGGGCAACACTGGGCCCGGACAGCAGGGGGCAGGAGTGGGCAACACTGGGCCCACTGACAGAGGCACAGGGGCTGAAGATGCAGGAACCTTGAGCAAAGCACAAAGTGATAGAAGAACGGTCCCGACCCAAACCACCGCCTGACCATTCCCCCCACAGATGCTGCCCGACCCGCTGGGTTCCTCCAGCACTTTGTTTTTGACTCAATGTCAGTGTACATCACCAGCCCCTCCTCTCACCCCTTCACTGGGATATCTTTCATAAATAAATCTGCTTCTATAGTTTCCTCTGGCAGCTCGTTCCTGATACAGACCCCCCTCTGAATGAGGCCCCTCTTCAATCTTCCCCCTCTCGCCTTAAGCCTGTGCTCAATAAGGTCACCCCTCAGCCTCTTCCTGGAAATCAAGTGGAAAACTGTGAGTTTCTGTCACTGTCTCGTCACGATGAGTTACTGTCTAAATACTTTGTCCTTCATGCAGTAGCAGCTCCACATTGCGAGCTTCACCACCCAGCATTGACCAAAGATGCTATAGGATCTTTGATATTGACCCAGTCTGACCACCTGCCCATCCCCTCACCTGTCACCTGCCCAACCCCTCACCTGTCACCTGCCGATCCCCTCACCTGTCACCTGCCCAACCCCTCACCTGTCACCTGCCCATCCCCTCACCTGTCACCTGCCCAACCCCTCACCTGTCACCTGCCCAACCCCTCACCTGCCCAACCCCTCACCTGTCACCTGCCCCAACCCCTCACCTGCCCCATCCCCTCACTCCTGGGAGGGTGACACTTACCTCCAGGGCATGGGCACGCCTCTGGAACTGCTCAGGATCAACATGGTGTAACTGAGAAAGGAAAATAGAAAAGGAAAATAGAGGAAAAGAAAAACAGACGGGAACAGAACAAAGAATGATGTGGACAGTTAATGAATGTGGTAAAGTTAAGGGTTTCCTGAAGAACTTGCAGTGTTGTCACCAGGATTACTGATGCACGGCTGACGTGTTGATGCAGGTCCGCATTAAACCCCGATCTATTATTGATCAATGCCCAATGCTTGCCTGGTGTCAGTAATCAACATTAAGTCAGCGTTAGAGGTGTCGACCCACAACTGTATCGCAGTGTTGACCAGCGACACCGCGACTGTACCCCAGTGTTACACGCACACACACCCGGCCACATTTAGATGAGTGTGAAGAGATTGCAATAATGCTGGGGCCTGACTGCAGTCCTGGTGACAACAGTGTGGTGAGAGCTGGGATTAGCTGAAACTACCAGTGAGTGACCAGACACACCAGGTTTATGTTAACAGGTACAACTGGTTATGCGAGTGGTCAGGGTGAGGTAGGGAGAGGAGTGTGGGGTGTGAGTGTGGTGTGTGTGTGTGTGTGTGTGGGGGGGGGGGGTGTGAGTGTTGGTGTTTCTGGAGGTCAGGTGTGAGTGTGTGGTGTGTGTGTAAGTGTGTGGTGTGTGTGAGTGTGTTACTGGAGGTCAGGTGTGTGTGAGTGTGTGTGTGGTGTACTGTATGTGTGTGAATGTGTGGTGTGGTGTGTGTGTGAGTGTGTTACTGGAGGTCAGGTGTGTGAGAGTGTGTGGTGACTGTGAGTGTGATTGTGTGTGTGTGTGTGTGTGTGTGTGTTACTGGAGGTCAGGTGTGTGAGTGTGAGACTGTTTCACTGTGTCTGCTGCTCCCAGCAGGTGATGCTGCATGTCTGCCTTATCTTTGCTGCATGCCCATGTGCAGCTGCAGCTCCTGCTGCGCACTGCCTTGCATTTCATGTGTCGCCCCTCGTGCTGCGGTTCCTTGTTGTCCCGGTCTCACTGGGACCTGGAGGAGTTTGCGATGTGGTTCTGTGGCTCTGTGGGTGCGATACCTACCTTGTAGAGATGGCCAGCAGGGAGCTGCTGGGCCGAAGGGCCAGTTTGTGTGGGGTAGAACACCACCTGCCTGTGTCCTCTCCGTCATGACTGTGTGGAGGGTACAGGAGGTGGTGAATCTGTGGGATTCTTTGCCACAGACGGTGGTGGAGGCCAATCAGTGGATATATTTAAGGCAGAGATAGATAATTATTGATTAGTGCGGGTGTCAGGGGTTAGGGGGAGGAAGCAGGAGAAAGGGGTTAGGAGGGAGAGATAGACCAGCCATGATTGAATGGTAGAGTAGACTTGATGGGCCGAATGGTCTAATTCTGCTCTGACCTATAAAGGTAAAGGGACACCGTCCACCGTCCGTGATGTGAAGCTTCCTCCACCGGCAACGCCGCAGACACCACGGCAAACACACAGCGTGTAGTGTGGGGAACACGGAGCGTGTAGTGTGGGGAACACGGAGCGTGTAGTGTGGGGAACACGCAGCGTGTGGTGGGGAACACGCAGCGTGTAGTGGGGAACACGGAGCGTGTAGTGGGGAACACGCAGCGTGTGGTGGGGAACACGGAGCGTGTGGTGGGGAACACGCGGCGTGTGGTGGGGAACACGCAGCGTGTAGTGGGGAACACGGAACGTGTAGTGTGAAACACGCAGCGTGTAGTGGGGAACACGGAGCGTGTAGTGGGGAACACGGAGCGTGTAGTGTGTGGAACACGGAGCGTGTAGTGTGGAACACGCAGCGTGTAGTGTGTGGAACACGCAGCGTGTAGTGGGGAACACGGAGCGTGTAGTGGGGAACACGCAGCGTGTAGGGTTGGGCTCCCTGATGCTGCGGAGCACAGGGTGAGGGCAGAGGGGAGCGGGCAGATTGTTGGAGATGGGGAGGGGAGCGAGTGGTTCTCCCCCGCTGTCTCCCCCCACCCCGCCCAACCCTTTACTTGCTCCACAGCCCTAATGAGGGCAATTCTTCACTGGGGTCTTTGGACGGCAGGGGAGGGGTGATTAAACCCTCATCTGTGTTTCCTGCATCTCCCAGTGGCCTGATGTGAATCTGTCAGTCTGACATACAGATAGATTCATGTTCCTGACACCACTGACTTGTGGGCATTACTGCCCATGCAATGGTGCTGTGGCGAACCTCACCGGTCACATGATGCACTGCTGCCCCTGCACTGTTCCGTTTGCACTCTCTCTCCCGACCGCTCACACCGTAATATCCCGGCAACATCCTCATAGATCTTCTCTGCACCATTTCCAGCTTCAAGACATCCTTCCCACAGCACCGCGCCCAACCCAGAACCGAACTCTCCACAGACTTGGCCTCGCACACACACACATACTCACACGCACACACACACGCACAAACACACGCACACTCACACACTTGCACATACATGCACACGCGCACACACGCACATACACACACTCACACACACATGCACACACTCACACACGCATACTCACACGCACACACGCACAAACACGCACACTCACACACTTGCACATACATGCACACCCGCACACACACGCACATACACACACACACTCGCATTCACTCGCACATACGCACACACACACTCACACACGCACACACTCACACGCTCGCACTCACTCGCACTCACACGCACACACGCGTGCTCACTCGCACACACACTCGCACATACGCACACTCACACACACTCACACGCACACACACACGCACACACACATGCACTTGCACACTCCCACGTGCACTTGCGCACACACACGCACACGCATATACATACAAAGCCACACTGACGATCTGTGACCAGGAGTGACCTCTCCAAATACACTGATCCCCCCTCACTCTCCCCCCCATCTGGCTGAACATAACCAGACGTTGTAGCAACAGGGCTCTTGTACATCGTCTCCTCGTTGCCCGTGTATGTTGCGTAACGTGGGTCAGTGCTGCCGACCCCGTCAGCACTGCCGTCTCTCACCACAGTGGACAGTGGCGGTGTGGACAGTGGGGGTGTGGGCAGTGGCGGTGTGGGCAGTGGTGGTGTGGGCAGTGGTGTTGTGGGCAGTGGTGTTGTGGGCAGTGGTGTTGTGGGCAGTGGTGTTGTGGGCAGTGGTGGTGGGCAGTGGTGGTGTGGACGGTGTGGGCAGTGGCGGTGCGGGCAGTGGCGGTGTGGGCAGTGGTGGCGGTGTGGGCAGTGTGGGCAGTGGCGGTGTGGACAGTGGCGGTGTGGGCAGTGGCGGTGTGGGCAGTGGCGGTGTGGGCAGTGGCGGTGCGGTGTGGGCAGTGGCGGTGTGGGCAGTGGCGGTGTGGGCAGTGGCGGTGTGGGCAGTGGCGGTGTGGGCAGTGGCGGTGCGGGCAGTGGCGGTGCGGGCAGTGGCGGTGTGGGTAATGGTGGTGTGGGCAGTGGTGGTGTGGGCAGTGGCGGTGTGGGCAGTGGCAGTGTGGACAGTGGCGGTGTAGGCAGTGGCTGTGCGGTGTGGGCAGTGGCGGTGTGGGCAGTGGCGGTGTGGGCAGTGGCGGTGTGGGCAGTGGCGGTGCGGTGTGGGCAGTGGTGGTGTGGGCAGTGGCGGTGTGGGCAGTGGTGGTGTGGGCAGTGGCGGTGTGGGCAGTGGCGGTGCGGTGTGGGCAGTGGCGGTGTGGGCAGTGGCGGTGCAGTGTCGGGCAGTGAGGGCCGGAGATGGCAGAGGTCAGGGCAAGGCCAGCAGCAAGCGGGCAGTCCAGACCACTGGGCAGTTACTAGACGTGATGCCCAGACAGCACGCAGCCTGGGCCAGACGCACAGTGTGAAAACCAGCACCCAGACATGAAAGAGTAGACCAGACACAACTCCAGACCCACAGAGCACTGTCCAGACGCTGTCTAGTCGTGCCTGAAGAGCATCGGACACATCGCCCAGACTCACAAGACCGCGACCAGACCCACAGAGCAATGTCCAGACGTGAAGGAGCAGAGTCTAGACGGAGGGAGTAGCATTTAGACGGAACGGTGAACTCACCAGCAGTGAGTTGGTGCGGTTGTTCTGCTCCTGGGATTCAGTGAAGAACTCGGTGTCATGGTTTAACCGGCCGTGGCCACCGTACTGCTCCATGTCGCTGTCCAGCACGATCTTGTACCCGCGGCAACGGTCAAGGAAAACCCCACGTCACGCAACACCGCTTGCTTAGTTAAGTGCTGCATTAGTTAAGCAACAGACTGCAGCCAGTGTAGGCAAGGTCAGGGACAGGTCATGTAGACAATAGGTGCAGGAGGCCATTCGGCCCTTCAAGCCAGCACCGCCATCAATTTGATCATTGCTGATCATCCACAATCAGTACCCCGTTCCTGCCTTCTCCCATATCTCTTGATTCCGTTAGCCCAAAAAACTAAATCTAACTCTCTTGAAAACATCCAGTGAATTGGCCTCCACTGCCTTTAGTGGCACAGAATTTCACACATTCACAACTCTCTGGGTGAAAAAGTCTTTCCTCATCACCGTTCTAAATAAGGGGGGGGGGGGGCCTTATTCTTAAACTGTGAGCCCTGGTTCTGGACTCCCATAACATTGGGACCATTTTTCCTACATCTTGCTTATCCAATCCCTTAAGAATCTTATATGTTTGTATAAGATCCCCTCTCATCCTTCTAAATTCCAGTGAATACAATGGGTCGCTCCATTCTTTCATCATATGACAGTCCCGCCATCCCGGGAATTAACCTGTTTAACCTACGCTGCCCTCCCCCAATAGTAAGAATGTCCCTCCTCAAATTTGGAGACCACTAGGGTCTTACGACGGCCCTATACAGGGCCAGTCTTTGGATCCAGCCCTCCCACCACAGGTCATGGCAGAATGTCGCAGGTCAGAGAGAGAGGTCAGAGGTCAGGATGGGAGGTCACAGGCCACCAGTGTTGCCCGCTCTGGGTCCAGGGCAGGTGGGTGAGGCTCCTTTGGGGGGGGGGGGGGGACTCTGGCGACATCATGTTAGCATTGTCCTGCTTCACAGCCTCTGCTGACGATCCATTCAGTGACCGTGGTTTTATAGCGGTTTCCCCAGTGGATGGTGACTGGTCGCAGGGTCCTGCCCGCTCCACACTGCCCGCTGCCCGCTCCACGCTGCCCTCTCCACACTGCCCGCTCCACACTGCCCGCTCCACGCTGCCCACTCCACACTGCCCACTCCACACTGCCCTCTCCACACTGCCCACTCCACGCTGCCCACTGCCCGCTCCACATTGCCCGCTCCACACTGCCCTCTCCACACTGCCCGCTCCACACTGCCCACTCCACACTGCCCACTCCACACTGCCCACTCCACACTGCCCACTCCATGCTGCCCGCTCCACACTGCCCGCTGCCCGCTCCACACTGCCCGCTCCACACTGCCCACTCCACACTGCCCGCTCCACACTGCCCGCTGCCCGCTCCACACTGCCCACTCCACACTGCCCACTCCACACTGCCCTCTCCACACTGCCCGCTGCCCGCTCCACACTGCCCGCTCCACACTGCCCTCTCCACACTGCCCGCTCCACACTGCCCTCTCCACACTGCCCTCTCCACACTGCCCGCTGCCCGCTCCACACTGCCCGCTGCCCGCTCCACACTGCCCGCTCCACACTGCCCGCTCCACACTGCCCACTCCACACTGCCCACTGCCCGCTCCACACTGCCCGCTCCACACTGCCCTCTACACACTGCCCGCTCCACACTGCCCGCTGCCCGCTCCACACTGCCCGCTGCCGCTCCACACTGCCCGCTCCACACTGCCCGCTCCACACTGCCCACTCCACACTGCCCACTCCACACTGCCCTCTCCACACTGCCCGCTCCACACTGCCCTCTCCACACTGCCCACTCCACACTGCCCACTGCCCTCTCCACACTGCCCTCTCCACACTGCCCGCTCCACACTGCCCACTCCACACTGCCCACTGCCCACTGCCCGCTCCACACTGCCCACTGCCCGCTCCACACTGCCCACTGCCCACTGCCCGCTCCACACTGCCCGCTCCACACTGCCCGCTCCACACTGCCCAATGCCCACTGCCCGCTCCACGCTGCCCACTGCCCACTGCCCGCTCCACACTGCCCGCTCCACACTGCCCGCTCCACACTGCCCGCTCCACACTGCCGTCTCCACACTGCCCTCTCCACACTGCCCGCTCCACACTGCCCGCTCCACACTGCCCACTCCACACTGCCCACTCCACTGCCCACTCCATGCTGCCCGCTCCACACTGCCCGCTGCCCGCTCCACACTGCCCGCTCCACACTGCCCACTCCACACTGCCCGCTCCACACTGCCCGCTGCCCGCTCCACACTGCCCGCTCCACACTGCCCTCTCCACACTGCCCACTCCATGCTGCCCACTGCCCTCTCCACACTGCCCACTGCCCGCTCCACACTGCCCACTCCACACTGCCCTCTCCACACTGCCCTCTCCACACTGCCCTCTCCACACTGCCCGCTCCACGCTGCCCACTCCACGCTGCCCACTCCACACTGCCCACTGCCCACTGCCCGCTCCACACTGCCCACTGCCCGCTCCACACTGCCCGCTCCACACTGCCCGCTCCACACTGCCCACTGCCCACTGCCCGCTCCACACTGCCCACTGCCCGCTCCACACTGCCCTCTCCACACTGCCCACTGCCCGCTCCACACTGCCCTCTCCACACTGCCCACTCCACACTGCCCACTGCCCACTGCCCGCTCCACACTACCCACTGCCCGCTCCACACTGCCCTCTCCACACTGCCCACTGCCCGGTGCACACTGCCCTCTCCACACTGCCCACTGCCCACTGCCCACTCCACACTGCCCACTCCACACTGCCCACTGCCCACTGCCCGCTCCACACTGCCCACTCCACACTGCCCACTGCCCACTGCCCGCTCCACACTGCCCGCTCCACACTGCCCTCTCCACACTGCCCTCTCCACGCTGCCCGCTCCACACTGCCCGCTCCACACTGCCCGCTCCACACTGCCCGCTCCACACTGCCCACTCCATGCTGCCCGCTCCACACTGCCCACTCCATGCTGCCCACTGCCCGCTCCACACTGCCCTCTCTCCACTCCACACTACCCTCCACTCTTGGCCCAGCGACGGCACCAACGCATGCTCTTGGCCCAGCGACTGCACCAACGCATGCTCTTGGCCCAGCGACGGCACCAACGCATGTTCTTGGCCCAGCGACTGCACCAACGCATGCTCTTGGCCCAGCAACGACACCAACGCATGGTCTTGGCCCAGCGACTGCACCAACGCATGTTCTTGGCCCAGCAACGACACCAATGCATGTTCTTGGCCCAGCGACTGCACCAACGCATGCTCTTGGCCCAGCAACGACACCAACGCATGGTCTTGGCCCAGCGACTGCACCAACGCATGTTCTTGGCCCAGCAACGACACCAATGCATGTTCTTGGCCCAGCGACGGCACAAACGCAGGTTCTTGGCCCAGCAACGACACCAACGCATGTTCTTGGCCCAGCGACGGCACCAACGCAGGTTCTTGGTCAGCAACGACACCAACGCATGCTGTCCTTGGCCTGGGACCTGCAGCAACTACAGAGGTGGGGAGGGGGTGGGTGGGTCAGGGGCTGAGGGCCGCAGTGTGAGACACGGCTCACAACTGAACAAGCCCTTCACCTGGACAAGGGGTGGGGGTGGGGGTGGGGAGCGCTGACCACTGGATGGAGAGGAGAGTGTGGTCACTCGGTGTGACCGCACTGAATGATACATCGAGGGGCAGGCCCTTCTGCCCATCGTGCCTGTGCTGACCGTGACACCGATGATGGAGTATGGTCAATGCCCTTCATCTGTCCCGTAAATCTGGAGGCAGACGGTGTAACACCGGCCAACTCACCGTGCAGGGGGAGGGACCCCAGTAGGGGTGACCCTGGGAGTGTTGACCCCAGGGTGTTGTTCCCAGGTAGGTGTGAGCCAGGTAGGTGTGAGCCAGGGTTGTGACCCCCCCTCCCTCACGATGCCCGGTCCCACATGCTGACCCTCGGTGAAGGATACTTCCCGGGAAGGTCCACTCCAACCCGGTAATCGGGGAAACTCTTCTCATGGTGGAAGTTGAAGATAAAGAGAATTCTGGCCCGCTCGAATGCGATCACCTTGTTGTCTTCGTGCTTCTCACTCACGTACGCCTGCGGTGGAGACAGTGTTATTGAGACAGTGTTACTGAGACAGTGTTACAGAGACAGTGTTTCTGACAGTGTTACTGACAGTATTACTGACATTGTTACTGAGACAGTGTTACTGACTGTTACTGAGACAGTGTTACTGACAGTGTTACTGAGACAGTTACTGAGACAGTGTGACTGAGACAGTGTTACTGACAGTGTTACTGAGACAGTGTTACAGAGACAGTGTTACAGAGACAGTGTTACTGAGATAGTGTTACTGAGACAGTGTTTCTGACAGTGTTACTGAGATAGTGTTACTGAGACAGTGTTACTGAGACAGTGTTACTGACAGTGTGACTGAGACAGTGTTACTGAGACAGTGTTACTGAGACAGTGTTAATGAGACAGTGTTACTGACAGTGTTACTGAGACAGTGTTACTGAGACAGTGTCACTGAGACAGTGTTACTGACAGTGTTACTGAGACAGTGTTACTGAGAGTGTTACTGAGACAATGTTACTGAGACAGTGTTACTGAGAGTGTTACTGAGACAGTGTTACTGAGACAGTGTTACTGAGACAATGTTACTGAGACAGTGCTACTGAGACAGTGTTTCTGACAGTGTTACTGAGACAGTGTTACTGAGACAGTGTTACTGAGACAGTGTTAATGAGACAGTGTCACTGAGACAGTGTTACTGAGACAGTGTTACTGAGACAGTGTTTCTGACAGTGTCACTGAGACAGTGTTACTGAGACAGTGTTACTGAGACAGTGTTACTGACAGTGTTACTGAGACAGTGTTACTGAGACAGTGTTACTGAGACAGTGTTTCTGACAGTGTTACTGAGACAGTGTTACTGAGACAGTGTTACTGAGACAATGTTACTGAGACAGTGTTACTGAGACAGTGTTTCTGACAGTGTTACTGAGACAGTGTTACTGACAGTGTTACTGAGACAGTGTTACTGAGACAGTGTCACTGAGACAGTGTTACTGAGACAGTGTTACTGACAGTGTTACTGAGACAGTGTTACTGAGAGTGTTACTGAGACAATGTTACTGAGACAGTGATACTGACAGTGTTACTGAGAGTGTTACTGAGACAATGTTACTGAGACAGTGTTACTGACAGTGTTACTGAGACAGTGTTACTGAGACAGTGTCACTGAGACAGTGTTACTGACAGTGTTACTGAGACAGTGTTACTGAGACAGTGTTTCTGACAGTGTTACTGAGACAGTGTTACTGAGACAGTGTTACTGACAGTGTTACTGAGACAGTGTTACTGAGACAATGTTACTGAGACAGTGTTACTGACAGTGTTACTGAGACAGTGTTACTGAGACAGTGTTACTGAGACAGTGTTACTGACAGTGTTACTGAGACAGTGTTACTGAGACAGTGTTACTGACAGTGTTACTGAGACAGTGTTACTGAGACAGTGTTACTGAGACAGTGTTACTGACAGTGTTACTGAGACAGTGTTACTGAGACAGTGTCACTGAGACAGTGTTACTGACAGTGTTACTGAGACAGTGTCACTGACACAGTGTCACTGAGACAGTTACTGAGACAGTGTTACTGAGACAGTGTTACTGACAGTGTTACTGAGACAGTGTTACTGACAGTGTTACTGAGACAGTGTTACTGTGACAGTGTTACTGAGACAGTGTTACTGAGACAGTGTCACTGAGACAGTGTTACTGACAGTGTTACTGAGACAGTGTCACTGACACAGTGTCACTGAGACAGTTACTGAGACAGTGTTACTGAGACAGTGTTACTGACAGTGTTACTGAGACAGTGTTACTGACAGTGTTACTGAGACAGTGTTACTGAGACAGTGTTACTGTGACAGTGTTACTGAGACAGTGTTACTGAGACAGTGTCACTGACACAGTGTCACTGAGACAGTTACTGAGACAGTGTTACTGAGATAGTGTTACTGACAGTGTTACTGAGACAGTGTTACTGACAGTGTTACTGAGACAGTGTTACTGTGACAGTGTTACTGAGACAGTGTTACTGAGACAGTGTTACTGAGACAGTGTTACTGAGACAGTGTTACTGAGACAGTGTTACTGACAGTGTTACTGAGACAGTGTTACTGACAGTGTGTTACTGACAGTGTTACTGAGACAGTGTTACTGAGACAGTGTTACAGAGACAGTGTTACAGAGAGTGTTACAGAGACAGTGTTACTGAGACAGTGTTACTGAGACAGTGTTACTGAGACAGTGTTACTGAGACAGTGTTACTGACAGTGTTACTGAGACAGTGTTACTGAGACAGTGTTACTGAGACAGTGTTACTGACAGTGTTACTGACAGTGTTACTGAGACAGTGTTACTGAGACAGTGTTACTGAGACAGTGTTACTGACACAGTGTTACTGAAACAGTGTTACTGAGACAGTGTTACTGAGACAGTGTTACTGACAGTGTTACTGAGACAGTGTTACTGAGACAGTGTTACTGACACAGTGTTACTAACAGTGTTACTGAGACAGTGTTACTGAGACAGTGTTACTGAGACAGTGTTACTGAGACAGTGTTACTGAGTGTTACTGAGACAGTGTTACTGAGACAGTGTTACTGACAGTGTTACTGAGACAGTGTTACTGAGACAGTGTTACTGAGACAGTGTTACTGAGACAGTGTTACTGAGACAGTGTTACTGACAGTGTTACTGACAGTGTTACTGACAGTGTTACTGACAGTGTTACTGAGACAGTGTTACTGACACAGTGTTACTGAGACAGTGTTACTGAGACAGTGTTACTGAGACAGTGTTACTGACAGTGTTACTGAGACAGTGTTACTGAGTGTTACTGAGACAGTGTTACTGACAGTGTTACTGAGACAGTGTCACTGAGAGTGTTACTGAGACAGTGTTACAGAGACAGTGTTACTGACAGTGTTACAGAGACAGTGTTACTGACAGTGTTACTGAGACAGTGTTACTGAGACAGTGTTACTGAGACAGTGTTACAGAGACAGTGTTACAGAGACAGTGTTACAGAGACAGTGTTACAGAGACAGTGTTACTGACAGTGTTACAGAGACAGTGTTACTGACAGTGTTACTGAGACAGTGTTACTGAGACAGTGTTACTGAGACAGTGTTACTGACAGTGTTACTGAGACAGTGTTACTGACAGTGT
The DNA here is from genome assembly GCA_963514005.1 of Raja brachyura. Next base: position 473,639 of record OY740792.1, read on the forward strand.
TACTGAGACTGTTACTGACAGTGTTACTGACAGTGTTACTGAGACAGTGTTACTGACAGTGTTACTGAGACCGTGTTACTGAGACAGTGTTACTGACAGTGTTACTGAGACAGTGTTACTGAGACAGTGTTACTGAGACAGTGTTACTGAGACAGTGTTACTGAGACAGTGTTACAGAGACAGTGTTACAGAGACAGTGTTACAGAGACAGTGTTACAGAGACAGTGTTACTGAGACAGTGTCACTGAGAGTGTTACTGAGACAGTGTTACTGAGACAGTGTTACTGACAGTGTTACTGAGACAGTGTTACTGACAGTGTTACAGAGACAGTGTTACTGAGACAGTGTTACTGACAGTGTTACAGAGACAGTGTTACTGACAGTGTTACTGAGACAGTGTTACTGAGACAGTGTTACTGAGACAGTGTTACTGAGACAGTGTTACTGAGACAGTGTTACTGAGACAGTGTTACTGACAGTGTCACTGAGAGTGTTACTGAGACAGTGTTACTGAGACAGTGTTACTGACAGTGTTACTGAGACAGTGTTACTGAGACAGTGTCACTGAGACAGTGTTACTGAGACAGTGTTACTGAGACAGTGTTACTGAGACAGTGTCACTGAGACAGTGTTACTGAGACAGTGTCACTGAGAGTGTTACTGAGACAGTGTCACTGAGACAGTTACTGAGACAGTGTCACTGAGACAGTGTTACTGAGACAGTGTTACTGACAGTGTTACTGAGATAGTGTTACTGACAGTGTTACTGAGACAGTGTTACAGAGACAGTGTTTCTGACAGTGTTACTGAGACAGTGTTACTGAGACAGTGTTACCTAGACAGTGTTACTGAGACAGTGTTACTGAGACAGTGTTACTGACAGTGTTACTGAGACAGTGTTACTGACAGTGTGACTGAGACAGTGTTACTGAGCCAGTGTTACTGAGAGTGTTACTGAGACAGTGTTACTGAGACAGTGTTTCTGACAGTGTTACTGAGACAGTGTTACTGAGACAGTGTTACTGAGACAGTGTTACTGAGACAGTGTTACTGAGACAGTGTTACTGACAGTGTTACTGACAGTGTTACTGAGACTGTGTTACTGAGACAGTGTTACTGAGACAGTGTTACTGAGTGTTACTGAGACAGTGTTACTGAGACAGTGTTACTGACAGTGTTACTGAGACAGTGTTACTGACAGTGTTACTGAGACAGTGTTACTGACAGTGTTACCGAGACAGTGTTACTGACGGTGTTACTGAGACAGTGTTACTGAGACAGTGTTACTGAGACAGTGTTACTGAGACAGTGTTACTGAGTGTTACTGAGACAGTGTTACTGAGACAGTGTTACTGACAGTGTTACTGAGACAGTGTTACTGAGACAGTGTCACTGAGACAGTGTCACTGAGACAGTGTCACTGAGACAGTGTTACTGACAGTGTTACTGAGACAGTGTTACTGAGACAGTGTTACTGAGTGTTACTGAGACAGTGTTACTGAGACAGTGTTACTGACAGTGTTACTGAGACAGTGTTACTGACAGTGTTACCGAGACAGTGTTACTGACAGTGTTACTGAGCCAGTGTTACTGAGAGTGTTACTGAGACAGTGTTACTGAGACAGTGTTTCTGACAGTGTTACTGAGACAGTGTTACTGAGACAGTGTTACTGAGACAGTGTCACTGAGACAGTGTTACTGAGACAGTGTTACTGAGACAGTGTCACTGAGACAGTTACTGAGACAGTGTCACTGAGACAGTGTTACTGAGACAGTGTTACTGACAGTGTTACTGAGATAGTGTTACTGACAGTGTTACTGAGACAGTGTTACAGAGACAGTGTTTCTGACAGTGTTACTGAGACAGTGTTACTGAGACAGTGTTACCTAGACAGTGTTACTGAGACAGTGTTACTGAGACAGTGTTACTGACAGTGTTACTGAGACAGTGTTACTGACAGTGTGACTGAGACAGTGTTACTGAGCCAGTGTTACTGAGAGTGTTACTGAGACAGTGTTACTGAGACAGTGTTTCTGACAGTGTTACTGAGACAGTGTTACTGAGACAGTGTTACTGAGACAGTGTTACTGAGACAGTGTTACTGAGACAGTGTTACTGACAGTGTTACTGACAGTGTTACTGACAGTGTTACTGAGACTGTGTTACTGAGACAGTGTTACTGAGACAGTGTTACTGAGTGTTACTGAGACAGTGTTACTGAGACAGTGTTACTGACAGTGTTACTGAGACAGTGTTACTGACAGTGTTACTGAGACAGTGTTACTGACAGTGTTACCGAGACAGTGTTACTGACGGTGTTACTGAGACAGTGTTACTGAGACAGTGTTACTGAGACAGTGTTACTGAGACAGTGTTACTGAGTGTTACTGAGACAGTGTTACTGAGACAGTGTTACTGACAGTGTTACTGAGACAGTGTTACTGAGACAGTGTTACTGAGACAGTGTCACTGAGACAGTGTCACTGAGACAGTGTTACTGACAGTGTTACTGAGACAGTGTTACTGACAGTGTTACTGAGACAGTGTTACTGAGACCGTGTTACAGAGACAGTGTTACAGAAACAGTGTTACAGAGACAGTGTTACTGACAGTGTTACTGAGACAGTGTTACTGAGACAGTGTTACTGAGACAGTGTTACTGAGACAGTGTTACTGAGACAGTGTTACTGACAGTGTTACTGACAGTGTTACTGAGATAGTGTTACTGACAGTGTTACTGAGACAGTGTTACTGAGACAGTGTTACTGAGACAGTGTTACTGAGACAGTGTTACTGAGACAGTGTTACTGACAGTGTTACTGACAGTGTTACTGAGACAGTGTTACTGACAGTGTTACTGAGACAGTGTTACTGACAGTGTTACTGAGACAGTGTTACTGAGACAGTGTTACTGAGACAGTGTTACTGAGACAGTGTTACTGAGACAGTGTTACTGAGACAGTGTTACTGACAGTGTTACTGACAGTGTTACTGAGACAGTGTTACTGAGACAGTGTTACTGAGACAGTGTTACTGAGACAGTGTTACTGAGACAGTGTTACTGAGACAGTGTCACTGACAGTGTTACTGAGACAGTGTTACTGACAGTGTTACTGAGACAGTGTTATTGACAGTGTTACTGAGACAGTGTTACTGAGACAGTGGTACTGAGACAGTGGTACTGAGACAGTGTTACTGAGACAGTGTTACTGAGACAGTGTTATTGACAGTGTTACTGAGACAGTGTTACTGAGACAGTGTCACTGAGACAGTGTTACTGACAGTGTTACTGAGACAGTGTTATTGACAGTGTTACTGAGACAGTGTTACTGAGACAGTGTTACTGAGACAGTGTTACTGAGACAGTGTTACTGACAGTGTTACTGAGACAGTGTTATTGACAGTGTTACTGAGACAGTGTTACTGAGACAGTGTTACTGAGACAGTGTTACTGAGACAGTGTTACTGAGACAGTGTTATTGACAGTGTTACTGAGACAGTGTTACTGAGACAGTGTCACTGAGACAGTGTTACTGACAGTGCTACTGAGACAGTGTTATTGACAGTGTTACTGAGACAGTGTTACTGAGACAGTGTCACTGAGACAGTGTCACTGAGACAGTGTCACTGAGACAGTGTTACTGAGACAGTGTTACTGAGACAGTTACTGAGACAGTGTCACTGAGACAGTGTTACTGAGATAGTGTTACTGAGATAGTGTTACTGACAGTGTTACTGAGACAGTGTTACAGAGACAGTGTTTCTGACAGTGTTACTGAGATAGTGTTACTGAGACTGTGTTACTGAGACAGTGTTACTGAGACAGTGTTACCGAGACAGTGTTACTGACGGTGTTACTGAGACAGTGTTACTGAGACAGTGTTACTGAGACAGTGTTACTGAGACAGTGTTACTGAGTGTTACTGAGACAGTGTTACTGAGACAGTGTTACTGACAGTGTTACTGAGACAGTGTTACTGACAGTGTTACTGAGACAGTGTTACTGAGACCGTGTTACAGAGACAGTGTTACAGAAACAGTATTACAGAGACAGTGTTACTGACAGTGTTACTGAGACAGTGTTACTGAGACAGTGTTACTGAGACAGTGTTACTGAGACAGTGTTACTGAGACAGTGTTACTGAGACAGTGTTACTGAGACAGTGTTACTGACAGTGTTACTGACAGTGTTACTGAGATAGTGTTACTGACAGTGTTACTGAGACAGTGTTACTGAGACAGTGTTACTGAGACAGTGTTACTGAGACAGTGTTACTGAGACAGTGTTACTGACAGTGTTACTGACAGTGTTACTGAGACAGTGTTACTGACAGTGTTACTGAGACAGTGTTACTGACAGTGTTACTGAGACAGTGTTACTGAGACAGTGTTACTGAGACAGTGTTACTGAGACAGTGTTACTGAGACAGTGTTACTGAGACAGTGTTACTGAGACAGTGTTACTGAGACAGTGTTACTGAGACAGTGTCACTGACAGTGTTACTGAGACAGTGTTACTGACAGTGTTACTGAGACAGTGTTATTGACAGTGTTACTGAGACAGTGTTACTGAGACAGTGGTACTGAGACAGTGGTACTGAGACAGTGTTACTGAGACAGTGTTACTGAGACAGTGTTATTGACAGTGTTACTGAGACAGTGTTACTGAGACAGTGTCACTGAGACAGTGTTACTGACAGTGTTACTGAGACAGTGTTATTGACAGTGTTACTGAGACAGTGTTATTGACAGTGTTACTGAGACAGTGTTACTGAGACAGTGTTACTGAGACAGTGTTATTGACAGTGTTACTGAGACAGTGTTACTGAGACAGTGTTACTGAGACAGTGTTATTGACAGTGTTACTGAGACAGTGTTACTGAGACAGTGTCACTGAGACAGTGTCACTGAGACAGTGTCACTGAGACAGTGTTACTGAGACAGTGTTACTGAGACAGTTACTGAGACAGTGTCACTGAGACAGTGTTACTGAGATAGTGTTACTGAGATAGTGTTACTGACAGTGTTACTGAGACAGTGTTACTGAGACAGTGTTACTGAGACAGTGTTACTGAGACAGTGTTACAGAGACAGTGTTACTGAGACAGTGTTACAGAGACAGCGTCACTGAGACAGTGTTACTGAGACAGTGTCACTGAGACAGTGTTACTAAGACAGTGTTACTAAGACAGTTACTGGCTCCTGCTGCAGCTTCTGGTTCCACTGGCCTCACACTAATGGAGATATTTTGAGCAGGCGGCAGTGGTCTGTGGGGAATTTTTGTGGGTTAGCAGAGTTGCTGCTCACACACAGACCTTGTTTAATCAGGACTGAAAATACAACCAATCAGTTTTAAATGAGAAGATAATGAACTATAAAACTAATCTGCACCTGTCCCTACACGAACAGAGCCAGTGAAACACTGGTCCTGATACAGCACAGTCTCGTATCAGGACTGATGAACTAGAGCTGTCCAGGCCGGTAGTGACGGTGACCACTGTCAATACTGACCGTCAACCCCGCCAAAGCAATCCTGAAATAAAACACAACCTGGCAGGGACACTCGACAAGTCAGGCAGCACCTGTGGAGAAAGGATGGAGGTTAATGACCAGACGGGGTGTCGAAGGATGAGAAGCCAAAGTCAGGAAGTGAAAGCCAAGATACCGAATGCAAACGACACCAAATGACGGACATGAGGTCTCCGGGGACGGGATTTGTCCGAGACCTTGTGAGTGATTGTTCCAGACCCCCGCGGCCATCACATCACTGGCCGGGGGAGACGGGGGGGTGGGGGGAGAGAGAGAGAGATTCCAGACTCTAACCCCAAGCGCTGCAGTAAATCTACACTGACAAATGTAATCCGCTCGATGATCTTTGGCAACAAAAGCGGCGAAGAGAATTTAAAATCCCCCCCACCCTCCCGTCTCCCCCGGCCAGTGATGCGATGGACACGGGGGTTAGGACCAATCCCTCACAAGGTCTCCGACAAACCTCATGTCCTTATTTGGCTTTTCGGTATCTTGGCTTCCACGTCTCGTCCTTCGAGGCCACGTCCGCACATGGGCGTGAATATCCTGAGGCCAGTGAGTGGTTAGTGACAGGGACGCTGCCCGACCTGCTGTGTCTCTGAGGCCACTCACTGGGGGAGCTGCCAGCCAGCCGTACGTCTGCTCCAAGTTGTTCATGTCTTTGTCGAAGGTGTTGAGGAGATTGTAACGAAGCAGTTTATTGTCCAACAGGTTAAACTGCCGCCTGGCGTAGTGGTAACTCTCGTTGTTCCCCACCCGCGGGAAGTCCAGCCATTCCGGGTGTCCAAACTCATTGCCTGCAGGAGGACAGAAGATGCTGCTGGAGGTCAGGGGTCAAGAATCCTGCTCACGTCAGGCTCAGAGTGGACAGAGTAACGATAAATACATCAAGAACCTCGTGATAGCAACAGAATCAGGCCATTCAGCCCATCGAGTCTACTCCGCCATTCAATCATGGCTGATCTATCTCTCCCTCCTAACCCCATTCTGATTGATTTGATTCAACTTTATTGTCATTGTCCTCAAGTAAGAGATAACAAAATTCTATTTCCCAAACAGTCATACGAACACAAAACCACAGAACACAGAATACTAGTCCACAACATACACATCCCACAGCGGCACCAAAGTTCCCCACTGTGAGAGAAGGAACCAAAGTCCAGTCAACCTCCTCACTGATGTTCCCCGATGTTCACCCATGGCCGGGGGTCCCGCGCCCCCCACAGTCGCAGCTACGGGCGGCCCGATGTTCAGGCCCTCTCGCCGGGAACGATGGAACCCCGACGTCGAACGGGAGAACATCCTCGGCTGCCTGGACCTCTGAATCGGCCACCTCCCACCTCCCACCGGAGTCCGCGGCTCCCGATGTCCACAGATTCACGCTGGCGATCCTCAGCAAAGGGTTCAGGACCCCGCGATGTTGGTCAGCGCCGCCCACGTTGGGAGCTCCACGATGTTGGAGCAGTGGGCTCAACACTCCGGAGCTTCAAGCGGCGATCCAGGTGAGGCCTCGCCCGCTCCGCAATGTGTCCAGCACTGCGCTGCCGCTGCTGGAGCTCTGGTCCGGGTCCCCGGCAGGAAAGGCTGCGCCAATCCAGTTGGTGGGCCACGAGGAGGGGGGACGACTCGGAGAATAGTCGCGTCCTCACCAGGAAGTGGCTGAAGGATGGTTCTCCCCTTACCCTACCCCCTTCCCCCACATAAAGTACAAAAAAAACCTCCCAAAAACATACTTTAAACATATTAAAAATTAAAAAGATAAAAAGACAAACAGACATGCAGGTGGAGGCAGCCATCAACAGGGCACCAGATTCTCCCGCCTTCTCCCCATAACCCCTGACACCAGTACTAATCAAGAATCTATCTCTGCCTTTAAAATATCGATGACTTGGCCTCCACAGATTCACCACCATCTGACTGATGAAATTCTTCCTCATCTCCATCCTGAAGTGGTAATTTGCATTGTTTCCCATCCAATAATACAACAACTGGTATAAACAGCAGACAGACACAAATACTGGAGTAACTCGCGGGACAGGCAGCATGTCCGGAGAGAAGGAATGGGTGATGTTTCGGGTCGAGACCCTTCTTAAGACAGACATGCTCAATACTCTCACTGATGAAGGTCAAAGTGCCAAAAGCCTTTTTGACCACCTTTATCTGTGCTTCGACCCTCAAGGAACCATGCACCTGTACTCCTAGACCCCTCTGCCCTACAACACTCCCCAGAGGCCCACTATTCACTGTGTAGGTCCTGCCCTTGTTAGAATTCCCAAAATGCAACACTTCACACTTCCAGACAGACTGTAAACGAGTCAAGTATTCAAGAGAGAGTTAGATTTAGCTCTCAGGGCAAAGGGAATGAAGGGATATGGGGAGAAGGCAGGAACGGGGTACTGATTCTGGATGATCAGCCATGATCACATTGAATGGTGGTGCTGGCTAGAAGGGTCAAATGGCCTCCTCCTGCGCCAGATATTTTCTATGTTTTTGTGTTTCAAACAGCTCATCTTGCGTTTGCGGACTCACATCCGACAGAACCCTTTCCCTGCACGATGTGTGTGGTGGGAAATGGGAAGTTTTCCTCAGAAACAGCCGCAGCATTGGAGCATCAGCAACCAGCTCAAATGGCGAGGGGCCTCGCGGGTCACCAGAGCCCGTGTCCGTCGGCCCCTGGGTCTGTGGAGCCTGCGGCTGGGGCGGGGGTCGGTGCTATGGAGGAGCCGGTGGCGATAGTGGACAGGTCGGTGCGGCGGTCCATGATGGCGCCGTACGGTGGATGAGGACGGACACGTGGAAGTGAGGACGCCGCTGCCGGGGGAAGGAACAAAGAGCGGGCCGGCGTGGGGGGGGCCGCTGTGGGGGGGGCCGCTGTGAGGGGGTGGGGGGGGGGTACGCACGCAAATAATCTCACAATGACCGTGTGTATTCCATTCACTGCGGCTGCAGCGTCCCCTAGTACGGGGCCCACGGTGACACGCACCGCCACTACTCTGATTCCAGCGGCAACAGAGCTGGTCGAACTCTCTATTTGTTAAACTACCTGCTGGTGGAACACGATTAGGAATCTCAGGATTCTGGTGAAATAAATAACTACACACTCCTGCTGTCTCTCCCCTCACCCCCCACTCTCACCCCTCACCTTCCCAAACCCCTCCCCATCCCCCTCCCTCAGCCCCTCCCTCACCCCCCACCCTCACCTCCCCACCCCCCCACCCTCACCTAATCAACCCCCTCCCCCACCCCCGGCACGGACTCACCAATGAAGTTGAGGTACCCCTCTCCACCCAGGGTGTGGGTGATGAGCCGAATCATCTTGTGGAGCTGGAGTCCGCGGTCAATGACGGGGGTGAGGGGGGAGAGAGTGCTCATGTTGGTGTACATCTCCGCGTCCATCAGCCAGAAGGCCAGCGTCTTGTCCCCAACCAGAGCCTGCGGGCAAGGCCAGAGTGGCCAGAGAGGGCAGCTGGTCAGCCTGGCACTGCCCACAGGGCACGGCCACAGTCATGGCGAAGCGGAGGCCAGAGCCCGCGGGTCAGAGGCAGATTCTGGCGGGTGGGTGAAGGCCAGTGAGGCCGACTGACCGACAGATGAGGACGGACACGTGGAAGCGAGGACCCCGCGGCCGGAGATGGACAATGGAGCTCGGCGTGAGGGGGAGGGGGGGAGAACAGAGGGGCACTGGTTACACGGGTGCCCAATCCACACTCAGCTCCACCCGGTGTCGTCACCAGCATAACCCTGCGGTCAGCAACACCGGCCCAGCAGTGACCCCCACGACAGGCTGTGACCCCTGGCATGCCGTGACCCCAGGACAGGCCGTGACCCCCAGGCCCACCTGTGACCCCTGGCCATGACCCCAGGACAGGCCGTGACCCCCAGAACAGGCTGTGACCCCTGGCCGTGACCCCAATACAGGCCGTGACCCCCAGGCCCAACTGTGAACCCTGGCCGTGACCCCAGGACAGGTCGTGACCCCCAGAACAGGCTGTGACCCCTGGCCGTGACCCCAGGACAGGCCGTGACCCCCAGAACAGGCTGTGACCCCTGGCCGTGACCCCAATACAGGCCGTGACCCCCAGGCCCAACTGTGAACCCTGGCCGTGACCCCAGGACAGGCCGTGACCCCCAGAACAGGCTGTGACCCCTTGCCGTGACCCCAGGACAGGCCGTGACCCCCAGAACAGGCTGTGACCCCTGGCCGTGACCCCAATACAGGCCGTGACCCCCAGGCCCAACTGTGAACCCTGGCCGTGACCCCAGGACAGGCCGTGACCCCCAGAACAGGCTGTGACCCCTGGCCGTGACCCCCAAGACAGGCCGTGACCCCCAGGACAGGCTGTGACCCCTGCTGTGACCCCCAGGACAGGCTGTGACCCCTGCTGTGACCCCCAGGACAGGCCATGACCCCCAGGACAGGCTGTGACCCCAAGACAGGCCGTGACCCCCAAGACAGGCCGTGACCCCAGGACAGGCCGTGACTCCCAGGACAGGCCATGACCCCCAGGACAGGCTGTGACCCCTGCCGTGACCCCCAGGACAGGCCGTTAACCACAGGCCCGCCTGTGACCCCTGGCCGTGACCCCAGGACAGGCCGTGACCCCAAGACAGGCCGTGACCCCTGGCCGTGACCCCCAGGCCCGCCTGTGACCCTGGCCATGACCCCAGGACAGGTCGTGACCCCCAGGACTGGCCATGACCCCCAGACCCGCCTGTGACCCCACGCGGGGCATTACCTGGTCGTGACTCTCGGCGTAGGCGATGGTCTTCTCGGTGTAACGCCGGTTGGTCAGCGTGTGGACAATGTTGCCCATGTTCCAGTCCTCATCCTTCAGCTCCTTCAGCATCTGTGGGCACCAGCAATGGTCAGAGCCGCTCACCCCACAGTGACCACAGTGACCACCGGCCCAGCGCAGTGACCACAGTGACCACCGGCCCAGCGCGGTGATGGAGAGAGCATACAGGCTCACAGCACGGACACAGGCCCTTCAGCCAAACTCACCCACGATGACCAACATGACCCAGCTACACTAGTCCCATCGGCCAATATCCCTCCAAACCTGTCCTATCCATGCACCTGTCTAAATGTTTCTTAAACATTGGGATAGTTCCAGCTTCAACTACCTCCTCTAGCAGCTCGTTCCATACACCCACCACCCTCTGTGTGGAGAAGTTACCCCTCAGATTCCTATTAAATCTTTTCCCCTTCACCTCGCACCTATGTCCTCTGGTCCTCGATTCCCCTACTCTGGGCAAGAGACTGTGTGGTGCCCGTACATGGGGGGGGGGGGGGGGGGGGGGCACTGTACCCCTGGGACCTGAGGCAGTGACATATGGGTAACCATACAATATAACCATATAACAATTATAGCACGGAAATAGGCCTTCTCGGCCCTTCCAGTCCGTGCCGACCATTTATTTTCCCCTGATCCCATCTACCTGCACTCAGACCATACCCCTCCATTCCCCTTCCGTCCATATACCTATCCACTTTACTTTTAAATGTTAAAATCGATCCTGCCTCCACCACTTCTGCTGGAAGATCATTCCACACAGCCACGACTCTCTGAGTAAAGAAGTTCCCCCTCATGTTACCCCTAAACTTCTGTCCCTTAATTCTCATGTCATGCCCTCTTGTTTGAATCTTCCCTACCCTCAATGGGAAAAGCTTATCCACGTCAACTCTGTATATCCTTTTCATCATTTTAAAAACCTCAATCAAGTCCCCCCTTAACCTTCTGCGCTCCAAAGAATAAAGACCTAACTTGTTCATCCTTTCTCTGTAACTTAGGTGCTGGAACCCAGGCAACATTCTAGTAAATCTCCTCTGTACTCTCTCTATTTTGTTGACATCCTTCCTATAATTAAGAGACCAAAATTGTACACCATACTCCAGAATTGGTCTTACCAATGCCTTGTACAATTTTAACATTACTTCCCTACTCCTATATTCAATGCTCTGATTTATAAAGGCCAGCACACCAAAAGCTTTCTTTACCACCCTATCTACATGCGATTCCACCTTCAGGGAACTATGCACAGTTATTCCTAGATCCCTCTGTTCGACAGCATTCCTCAATTCCCTACCATTTACCATGTACGTCCTATTTTGATTTGTCCTGCTAAGATGTAGCACCTCACACTTATCAGCATTAAACTCCATCTGCCATCTTTCAGCCCACTTCATTATCCACAACACCACCTATCTTAGTATCATCTGCATACTTACTTATCTAATTTTCCACCCCATCATCTAGATCATTGATGTACATGACAAACAACAGTGGACCCAACACAGATCCCTGAGGCACCCCACTGGTCACCGGCTTCCAACCTGACAAACAGCTATCCACCATTACTCTCTGGCATCTCCCATTCAGCCACTGTTGAATCCATCTTGCTACTCCACCATTAACACCCAAAGATTGAACCTTCTTAACCAACCTTCCATGGGAAACCTTGTCAAAGGCCTTACTGAAATCCATATAGACAACATC